>JAQJVK010000017.1:17505930-17915722 GCA_035578135.1 Flexamia atlantica | reverse complement strand
CTATTTAAAATAATGATCGCCTCTTTATCTGAATTGAGGAAGAGGGTTTGGTTAACTCACCAAATTGAGAAATGGTGAATGAGGCTATGTAAAAAATACTAAAATATTCTGTATTACTTTGCTTTGTTTCCTTGTTAAATAATGTACAATCAAAAATAACTTAACTTTATTCTGTCATATGTGATAGAAAACATACATATTATTTCCTACTGCTTTATTTAGTAAATGTTGCATCCTTAAAATAATATGAAGTGTCATAATGGTGTCACTAACTTTAGAAATAGATTCTTCTAATCAAAGTAAAAACAATCCTATTATTTAGGTTTTAAATTGCTGAGTTTTTTCTGTCTAAGATTATAAAAATTTGTCAAGCAACTTTTAACATTTAAGTTTATGTACACCTTTAAACCAAAGGACTTTAAATGTAAAAATGGTAATGATAGGACCTTATTTTGAAGGAAAATGTCAGGTTTCTACGAGGTGTGTTTTTAAGTAAGTACCGATCCTGGGTTAGAGAAGGGAGGGGTGGGTTTCAGTGTGGGGGGCAGTGGCAAGATTGGCTCATTAGGAGTCTGTCAGTGTGTGGTGGAGGGTGTTAGGGACGTATCAAGCTTGAAGACAAAAAAGAAATGGCTACCTCTAGCGGGGGTGGAGGTGTTCTCTGGTTCCCACCTAAGCAGCCTTTTGGCTGTACCAAAGACACCCGCACCCCCTTGACCCTAGTAAATCTCTTACCTCAATGTTTATTACTTATTATGGCAGTAATTGTTAGCTCGACCGAATCTTTTAGCAAAGACGATTAATTCTCCATTTTAACACATGACATTTTGTTTCCAGCCTAACTGCTATGCAAAAATTATTACTATCGAAAGTCAAAAGAAAATTGTCATATACTCGAAGCAGCCTATCGGAGTCAATGAAGAGATAACATATGACTACAAGTTCCCGATAGAAGATGAAAAGATACCGTGCTTATGTGGAGCACAGCAATGTCGAGGCACTCTCAACTAAGCATCCCCCCAGAGCAAGTCTCATTGTGATAATTCCAGTTTATACACCTATGTGGTTTAGATAGTTAATGCTGTACATATATATTTGTAAATTTTACTCTATTTTAATATTTAATGGTACATTAAGTGTGCTGAATTTTTCACTAGTCGTCTTCAGTTGTGGATAGATTAAACAGAAATTGTAATGACCGATGTATATGTAAAAAGTAAATTTTATTTACACTCTTTTATACGTGAAAATTTCACAGTAATAATGTTTTAGCATAATTATGTTCATATGTATATAAGACAAATTGTATAGTTTTATTTATTTGCATGCTACTTCTTAGATTTAATAACAAAAACAATTTTAACCTGTTTGAATTTGAATGGTGAAAATTCAAATTTTTAATTTTGAAATAATATTATCGTCTCTTATTATGAAAGCTATACATTTGATTCTTTGGTTTTGTGGGTTATTTCACCTGAGAGTGCTGCTTCAATGAAATACTGTCATAAAAGTTATGTTTTTTTTTTATTTTAAGCTTTAAGTAAATTTATGACTTTGATGTTTCAGTTTCTTTGATATAGCAATTCTATATGTTTAAATAAATCTTTGTTATTCGTTGTTTTGGCCATTGTAGGAACAATTTAGGTTATATATATAATTTTATATCTTTACCCTCCTTTAATGTTGGGTTTGTATTTCCTCCCCAGATTGTGATTCATCTTTTCTGAATGAAATTTAAATTTATCATTATTCTTTTATAATTTTAGTAATTAACTCCAAACTATAAATATAAAATACCTATTAAAAACAGCAACATATTAAATATTTATAATTTTTCTTATTTATAAAATTTATAAATAAGAACATTATTCAAACATTTCGTTTGCATCATTATAAGGCTGAGGTAAAAATACTATACATCTAATGTATATTCTGTCAACGAGCAAAATAAAAAATAATAAAATGAAATTGCACTAAAGATTTTGTTAAATAAAAAGATCTTTCATGCATTATTGGCTGAGTGCATTATTGCACTCACGAGTTATGAGTGTAAGCAAGGTGATGTAAGCATAAGTTGTTTTTTTTTTTTTTTTGGGAATACCTGCTTTTGAGAACGTCTTTAAATATCTAAAAATCAGCTATGAATTGTGACCTTATGAGCCTAATGTGCTAAATTCATGACATTTTAAATTAAATATAAATTTAATTTAATTTCTGCAACTAAAAATATGTCCACCTGAAATAGCATACTGTATTTTTCTCTTTTAGGGTGTCTACCAGTCGAGGATTCGGGAAAAATGGGAAAATGTCGGGGACTTTGTATGACCGGGAAAAAATAATGCATTTCAACCTTTGGTCAGTAAATTCAAATTTGGCTTTAAAATGAAACGAAATAGCCGTTTTCGTCAATATTATCGTCATCGTTGACGGCAAATCTCTTGATCGAATTGTGGGAGACCAATTTTTTAGTCATATCATGGCAAGAAAATATGTGGTTCGTACCACTACTGGCAAATCTCTCAGTTGTATTACAACCGGAAAATGGCTCGCTCTTTATGCGGCCGTTACATCTCTTGGTCATATTACTACTGGAAGCCAAGTTCACTCTTTTCGTGGCCATATCGGTCATATTGCATCTATGGGCCACATGAAGGCCAGAAATACTGTCATTTATACCTCAGTCGGCAAATCCCTCGGTCATTTTGCGGCTGGCAAATCTCTTGGTAGAATTGGGCTGTCAAATCCCTCAAACTCTTTAAGGCCGTCAAGTCTGTCGCTCTGCACGTCTTTTGGTCCTGTTGCAGCTGGAAATCTTTGCTTATTTTGCGGCTGGCAAATTTCTCGGTCTTATTTTGGCCAGAAAATCGCTTGGTCACTTTGCGAATGGCAATTTTTCTGGCTGCATTGTGGCTATCAAATCTCAACCAGTTATTTGGACGACCGTATCTCGATTGTATTGCAACTGGAAAATCGTTCACTCTTTTTGTGCCCATTACATCTTGTGGTTGAACACGGCCATCAAATCTCAGTCTTTTTTGTAGCGGCTGTTTCATCTTTCAGTCCCATTGAGGCTGAAAAATCATATGTTCCCAGTCAAAAAATCTTGGTCGTTGATCGAATTGCATCTGAAAAAATCACTTGTTCTTTTTATGACTGTTATATTTGGTCATATTACAGCCAGCAAATATTGGTAATTTCTACTGCGGCCGAAGAATCTATTGGTCATATTGCAACTGGAATATCGGTTAGTCTTTCCGCGGCCATCAAATCTTTCGATTGCATTGCAGCCGTCAAATAATATACTAATTTATAAAGACTGTGCTTAAGTTTACATTTTAGGAGGCCATGGCCATGTTGGTCGGGAATTTTGTTTTTGAAACTGGTCGGGAAAAGTCAGGAAAAAGTTGGGAATATCATTTTTGGAATCTGGTAGACACCCTGTTTTTGCTAAGAAGTGGTCAATTGTGCGGTGTAGGTCGTTCAGCCAATTAACACATTATAAAGTTTTATTTATACGTCAGCCAGTTGAGGGTTAAGAGATCCAAATGAATGGAAGCTGTGATTTTTTTTCAATAATCAAACATACAGTGCAGCTTGAATTGTTGATCTTTTACATTTTTATACTTTCACTGTATAAATATTAAATTGTTGGAATTTATTTATTCATAGGTATATTTTAACTTAACTAATATTGACATTTTGAATCAGACTTGGTTTCTTAAGTGCATATTAGTACCTACGGTATAATTAAATACAAATAATTTATAGGCTCTAGTGATGGTCAAAACCAGGAATTCCAAATCTCAAAACAGAAACTCCTAAAATAAAATCCATAATCCTGAATATTGTAATCTAATTGTTTAAATAAGTCAAACAGGATGTATCAGAAATCAGTTTTTGCTACTCCTAAAAGTAATATAAGCTCATCTTCTTTGGCTACTTCTTAGTTGTTAATATCATCGTCATCATGTATATATGATGAGTATTATCACCATCGCCTTTCATTAAACGAGCATTTTCATGTCACGATAAACGAGCTCATCTTTGCAAAGCTGTAAACGACCTTATAATTTGGCCGCTGTAAACAAAGCACATTGCGTTTTCGGTGTTGTCATCACGTCTTGGTATTCGAGATAGCCTTTTTTCTGCGGCTGACATATTTTCTTCATCACATGTCTGACAAATATTGGCTTTATTAGAGAGCTGACTAATATTTTAATTTAATTTTTTTTCCATGCCAGTGGCACTTTTTCACATTTTAATCGTGAACGGTCCAAACCCGGGTCTAGTTACTATCTAACGGCGACCTATTGTTAGTTAGCACATTAATTCATTGCCCAATGACAAATGGCGACTGGACCCAGTTTCAATCCTAGTCAGGAATTGAACCGGCGACCCTCAGGTTATGAGATGAGGGCCTTATTCACTCGGCTATCCAGTCAGTTAATAATTAATTAATTATTATCGTCTTTGTTCTGTAACCAACGAAGACAGACATCTTCTTTCTGTTCTGTGGTAACAGACATCTTCTTTGTTCGCGACTGACGGAACTTGAGATCGTGTCGAATCACGAGTTTTGAAATTCAGTTTTTGAAAATCATCTACCAAAACTCCAAATTGAAACTGTTTCAGTGGTTTTAAGATCTTAGATTCGGTTTCGACCCATCATTAATAGCAGTGGCGTACACAGGATTTATTTTCGGGGGAGGATCCCGGTGGCCGGGGGGGGTATGGAATATCATACATGGGGGGGTCTGGGGGCCCTCCCCCGGGAAATTTTCATAAATTACAACTGTAAATTCGCGTTTTTAGGCAATCTAGTGGCATAACAACAAACAGAAGAACTCCCGAAATTTGAACGAATTTAAGGCTGCTCACAGATTAAATTCTGAACATTTTAGATCTCATAGGAATTTTAGCAAATTTTTTTACACGATCAAAGAAATAGAAAATTTATATAGTAGGCCTAACATTAAAACATGGGAAAGTAATTCAAGAATTATACGTTCTTAACCTTGGAAAAAATATTTTTTTCTATTTAATCTAAAAGTAAAAACTAGAACTCACATTCTCATTTATTTCACACCTCGGACCCTCTGGACCTGAAGTATCCGGATCCTAAAATTATCTGAGCGAGGTTGATGAATGGAATAAGAAAATGCAGGTTGTCTCACTTCTGTCGTGCGTTTCTCAAATCCCAGGACCTAACCGTAAAGCTATGATGTACACGCAATCATCGAATGCTATTAACAGTCACATAACAATGGTACGTCGAATAGTGGAGACCACCGGAAAAAGTTTGATAACCGAAATTTGACAGACTTATCACTAAACTGCCTAGAGTTGACGGCGAGTCTTGGTTTTCACGCAACGTAGGCAGACGATTTTCGTCTGCCGCGATGCTGCTACGAGATCGTCCGACAGACGAATTAAGTACACGACAATATTCGAATGCCGCATTTTAACATCGTGATTTTTTACCATGAATATTTAACGTAGTATGATGAGTCTTTTGCCACATCTGACGACGATGGCGATGGCGGCAATATCGCGGACACTATTGATGGGGCCACTGTTATCACCATGAATTTTTGATTGCCTTATGTAAGGCCTACTCCCGCCAATTACTCACGATAACCGCAATAGGTAAATATAACCTAATCCATTATATAATCCCCAAATCAGTAATATTTTAAATAATATAATTAAACTTTTTAAAATCCTCATAAAAGTTTAGTGAGTAATTAATGAGAAGCGTTCTCTGTTTTACGGCAAGTTTAGTAAAACCAACACCTTCATTATGAACGAGATATCAATCTTCCCAAAAATTTCCATACATCCCCAGAAATTTCGGGGGGGGATATATCCCGATATCCCCCCCCCCCTGGGTACGCCCCTGATTAATAGGCTCAAAGATGTACAGAGGTTATACTTAAATACTGTTAATATTGCCATATTTAGTTTCAGGAATTTAATTACTGTAATTATCTTCTTGTTACCACAGTTTTCTCATCATAATTATTTTGGTACTAAAATTTAACTGACCAGTAAAACTGTACAAAATGAGAGGACTGAGGCATGTTACTTCTTATAGGAGATGAAAGTGGAATTTTAATCACTCAAAAAAAAGTCATCACTCAAAGCATACCATGAAAGCCCTGATTTTAAGGTCACATTTTTTTAGTTTAATTGCTAGCAATAGTCTTATTAAAAGTTGACAAATGGTTCTAAGTAGAACAAGATTACCAGGCTAGTTCCAGAGTAATAAGTTCAATTTAAAAATGTAGTTCAGAGGTGTCATGGTAACCTGAAACATGTAGGCTGAATCAAATAAAACCTAGCAACTATTCCTACGCATCTAGCCCCTAGTCTATATATATTTTTAATAAAATTTGCTAATTATAACTAACTATATTTTGAATTTATAACTGAACTACATGAAAAATTCAATAAGAAGCAGTGAGTCATTTTAATTTCCACGTTTGAATGTGCAAGCAATTTTATTCTCCCTGATGTTTTGTCTGTTGAAGTAACTGATTCAAAGTTACACAATAAAATATATCTTATTAAAATGGTTAAAAAAAGAATCAGAATTAGATCGTTTTCTGCACTATCTTAAGTAGGTTTATTTTGATCAACCAGATATCCCAATTTCCATTGACTAGGTTTTCGAGATCCAACAACTTTTGTGTTTTAACTTTAGTTGGACCCAGTTGCAGCTGTTGCAACCTCTTTGATCTTCATTCTATTTGATGAGGGTCATCCAGACAGTAAAGAACGTTTTGTCCCTACATCCAAACCATTGGTCCTATCTCCGTGACTGATAGTGTGGCCTAAACCTCCACTCCTGGTCCCAATCTGAGCCAAGTCTCGTTGCCGACCGACCACACATTTCATTCTCACAGCGTTTCAAAATAGGGCTTTTTTTGAACATCCAGCCAAATGTATTTGACCTAATAATTTTGCTTCTTTCAGTTCCTAACCATTTTCAAACAATTTTCAGCCTAAAAATTCCCTAAACCTTGAAAAGAATTTATTCTCGTAAGGCCAGGTAAGGGTTATACAGGGATTGTTCGAAAATGTCTCACATGAGGCAGCAAAGTTCTGTGAAGTTGCTGCTGCTGCGTGGGGCGGGCGCTGGTTGGCGTGAATCACCAACACCCAAGCCTGCGATAGGATTTATCCATGTCGCGTTTTATATGGCATTTGAAGTTATTTTAGGGCCTCGCAATGGGTTCAGAATCAATTTTTTCTCCTCTACGAATAAATTCAAACAAATTTTTTAGGCCGCGAAACACTATTGAAATCATCTCACTCGCATTTGGTGGGATTTTCAATAGACACTGCCGTTTTAAAAAGCTGTAAAAATGATATGCATGATCGACCAGCAACGAGACTTGGCTCAAATTGAGTCGGGGAGTGGATCTTTAGACCGCACACTCAGTCGCGATGTTGGGGCTACAGGGCTAGATTCAGTAACAAAATGTTCTTTACTTTCTGGACAACCCTCATAGTTAAATACCTTGAAAATG
Organism: Flexamia atlantica; assembly: GCA_035578135.1. Lineage (NCBI taxonomy): Eukaryota > Metazoa > Arthropoda > Insecta > Hemiptera > Cicadellidae > Flexamia > Flexamia atlantica. Next base: position 17,908,190 of record JAQJVK010000017.1, on the reverse strand, counting down.
ATCGTGCGCTTCCCACCTCCAGATTGATGGCCCTTGCCTTAGTCATGGTCAGGGCTCGGCTCGATTGACTGTGACTGCAAAAATTAAATGTAAGGAGAGCATCTCTCTGGGACTCTATTCTTATAACAAAATAAGTGTTTTTTTGTTTTTTTTTGGTTGCCTGTGGCCTGTATTTTGTGTGTTTACTGCCATCATCAATGTTTTATTAAAATTACAAGTGGAGTGATTCAACCGTTATCGCTAGATGATTGGGCCGACACTGTCAATCATGAGGTGGGAAGCTCCCAATAGTTTTCAAGTGAGAAATAAAACCCCGCCCAAGACATGTCTTTTAAATAACATCAATTTTGGTTAGTTTGTCTGGTTTATAAATAGACAATACCCAATATTTTTATGATTTTAACACCTATTCATTTGAGCCTTTCTTTTATGAAATGGAACACATTTCAATATAAGCCTTTTTGTTGGTCTCTTTCGATATAACAATAACAAGAGGGTTTTCATGAAAATTCATCAAAACGAATAATATTATATATTACCTAAGTAACAAGTTCAACCGTTACTGGTTCGAGTTTTTTACTTTTTTTTGTTAAAATTAGTTGATAACTCCCAACATTTGGGGCCCCTTTTACTTGCATTATTATTTAAAATGGGTCGTCATGTCGTAGATTGAGTGAAAAACACAAAATTTGTATGGTAAGCTGAATTGGTTTTGCTCAGGGCTTTGAGATTGGTTTGTCAGCTTGGATGGTAACTATCATAGACAACAAAGTTTTTTTGTCTACGGTATGCTTACCAGATCACCAGATAAACCAATCACCAAATATGCATCTAACCAGATAAATTAATTCTCTACACTGTTATTATCAATAACAAAGTTACATATTTTAGTTGTTAAAGACTAAATTTTGAATACAAATTTTAAAATGTTTAATGACAAGTAGTTTTGGAGTTTAAATAAACACCAAATACAATATTTTTTTAACCATACAATTGGGTACATGTATCAAATTTGATTTTAAGTTCAAATTACTAACAAATCTCACTTTAACTAATTGTGTTCCCCTCTGTTAGAGGAATCGTCATTAGCAGCGAAAATTCTATTCCTCTTTTAACTATTCAGTGAGAGTAAATTTATTACCAAAATTTATTTTCTACCTAGAATAAATCTTCATTCATGTTGTTAGCCTCCTGAATCGTGTCTAGATTATTATAATAGGTTACTAACCTTGTTCCGTCAACGATTCGAAAAAAGTAATCCTTTTGGTTACTCAGAGTTTCGACCTCAAAGGGCCATTTTCAAACCTAGTCAAACTGTTTATTCTCTCTTCATTCTAATCCAAATAAAAAAAATCCAAACTTATTGTTATTCCTAATGAAGGTCGTCATACTCTTACAATAAAGTTCACATTTAAAAAGACACAAACACATAACATCGAATTTCGATTATGTCTGATGTATGTTACCAGAATTTCGACCCTTTGAGGTCGAAACTCTGAGTAACCAAAAGGATTACTTTTTTCGAATCGTTGACGGAACAAGGTTAGTAACCTATTATAATAATAAATCTTCAAATAAAAATCCAATTGCAACCATTAATACTCATTGTGGTCATCATTTATATGTCTTAAGCAACTCCAGCTGCAAACACCTGGGATTGAGGGTATTGATTTTGACTTTAGGCTAACAAATGATACTTATACAGGCGTCAGTCAGTGGCATCAAAATTCTAATCACACCTTAATTTTTTTAACCAGTTATTCCTACTTAAGATTGTGAACATTTTGTTCCTGAAGAATGTTTGGTAACGTCTATAATACTTTTGAATCATTTAGGATGAAAGTTTACATACAGCTATGATAAATTACTCAAGTAGCCAGTCTAGGGTATGTTGGCCTACCCATCATTAAATTAAATTCATCGACTTTCATTGACTCTTTTACTCAGTTTTGAAACTATTTGAAAGTAGAGTGTTCAAGCCCAAACACGATTAAAACCCGCTGCTATTTTTTGCGTCAAGCCGTCCAAAAATCTAAATTGTGGACCTAAATTTAAGTTCAATTTTTTCAATTTTTTTTCAATTTTATTTCAATTTGAATGCCACAAAACAGAAATAATCCAATGACATTGTAGCATAATACAAATACAATAATAAATAACAGCACTACATGCAAGTGACAAAATATAAGTTAATAAACATTAAATAGTCACGCACTGATGAGGCCGTCCATATTATCATGCAGTTGGTTATCACATACACAGTTCATTAAAATATACCACTAACTAGGCTATTTATCTTTATTTAACAAATACAAATTACTTAATCACTATCATAACATCAAAATCAACACAATAAAATAGCTATAATACAATTCAAGCAAGTAAATTTAAGCATGCTAAGTAGCATATCATTCCAGAGGATTACAATGGGCAAACAGGCAAGTTCAAAAGTACAGTAGTAAATAATAATAATTTATAGTAATGAAAACAATTATTTTCATAAAGCTACATAGGATGATTCAATTTTTGTTGTGAAAGAGGCCAAGGTCAGCGAAAATATGTCAACATGGCGAGGTAAATTATTGCACAGTCGCATCATCACATTAATTGGACTGTGCACTCCCAAAGTTGAATGTGCAAAGCAAGGACTGAATAAAGCGCGGACCCTGGACGAGGGGCGAGGAACAAGGAAATTCACCCTCGCCAACATGTCACTACAATCAACGCCGCCGTTAATAAGCTTATATAAAAACACCATTAATCCTATTTCACGGCGCTTGCGTAAACTGTCAAAGTTGAATAACTGCAACAAATCCGAATGTGAGACAAGGAAAGGGTAAAATCCAAACTTATGCAAATACAAAAATCGCAGGAATTTAATTTGTATTTGTTCGATTATATCTGTAAGGTAAAGTTGATATGGGTGCCAGATAATGTAGCCAAACTCCAACTTAGATCTAACCAGACAAAAAAATAGTAAATTTAAAGTGAATTCATTTTTCAAAAAATATCCCGATCTAAATATAAATCCAAGCGCTCTATAGGCCTTCTTACAAATGTCGATCACGTGATCAGAGAAACAGAATTTTTCATTGAAAATTACTCCTAAGTCTCTAAGAACCGATTGAACTGATAAAAAAGAGTTTTCTAGAGAATACTGGAAATGTATGAAGTTTTGAGTTTTTCGCGTATACCTAACAACCACACATTTATCGACGTTAAAACTCAACCCAGTGCGACTCCAGACAACTAAGCGGTCCAAATCTTCCTGGAGAAGAGAACAGTCCGCGATGTTGTTAACCTCTTTAAAAATTTTAATATCGTCTGCATATAATAAAATATTACTGTTTCGGACACACTTAACAATGTCATTGATAAATATAATGAAAAGCAATGGCCCTAAATTTGATCCTTGAGGGACTCCCGATTGTACTAAGAAATCATGTGACGTGAAACCATTGTAATTAACAAATTGCTTCCTGTTGTGGAGATACGAAACAAAAAAAGCTATACTATTATTTGAAAACCCAAAATAGTTTAATTTTTTTAGCAACTGCAGATGATTGGCCTTATCGAATGCCTTTGAAAAATCTGTATACACTGTATCTACTTGACCGCCATTATCTAATGAGGTAATGCAAAAATCGGTAAACGATAATAAATTTGAATTTATGGATCTGCCAGGATAAAAACCGTGCTGAAATGGCGTGATATAATTCTTTACATGATTAAAAATTCTTTTATACAAAATTGATTCAAATAGTTTAGCTGGACAAGATAAAATTGCAATTGGTCTATGATTTTTTATATCCCTTTTCACCCCTTTCTTAAAGAAAGGAACAACTTTTGTAAGTTTCCAACAATCTGGAAAAATGTTTGAAGTTGGCAGCTAATTTTTATCAACATTTTTTATTGAACTTGTAATTTATCATTAGGCAAAATAAAGTCACCGTTTAAAAAAATGATGTTTATTACCTAAGGTTAAAATAAACCATAATAAACTTTTAGTCCAGAAATTTTAGGAAAATAGAGCTAACAAATCCTGACCATGTTTAAACTTCACAGAGATGTTAAGTAAACCTGCCTAATTAAAATTCCAAAATCCCTCGGGAATCCCTGCTGTGCTCCAGTGGCCATTTAGGAAAAAACCATTATTCAATCAACACGAAAACCATAAGATATTCAAAAAAAGTGTAAATGGGGTTTTTGTAGAGGATTAAATTTCCAATTACATGAGTATAAACGAGTAAAAGAAATAATAAAAATAACACCTGATATTATTTATTTTTTAAATTATTGTATTTATGATACCCCCGCCATGAGGAATGCATATAACATTTTATGTAAAATATATTCCCAAGGGGACGAAGACCTTTGATAGTAATGAGTAATAAATTATATCTATAGAATCCTGTTTAAAATTCCATTTTTTAATACCACAATCATCAAAATTGGTTCATAATAAAGGTGAGGGTAAACTCACAAAAAAATTATTCTTATTGGTGATATTTTCAAAAATTCCTCAGGAAATACCTTTTTGTGCGGTCACCATGCCTTAATTGTGAACCAATTTTGATGATTGAGGTCGATTGGCTTTTTTATGCATATCCCCGTGCTAAATTATAATTTATATGATACACAATAACTTATTACAATGGCTTATTCAATCATATAACATATACTCGGGTTTTCTGTTTCGTATTTATTTATATAGTTTTTCAAATTCTTTAGAAGGTCAAATTATTCTAGGTACCTGATATATATCATCCGCAGGAAGTTAGAGGAGGTATTACAAAAAATTGTGTGATTTTTTTTCTATGTATGTTATTTAAAACTAGTTTTGTTTTTAATCTTCAGTCAGATTTATTTTCCAGTTGATGCGTGTGTATGTATGAGGTTATTTTTCATGAATTCATTTAATAAAGCTTATTTTTTTAAATATTATATCTGTGAGCTAAATTTTCATTGGGACACTCTCAAAATACAGGGTGAGGCAAACCACCCGTGCACATAGTTTTACGGGAGTACGGTTTAACCTAGAAACGCCAAATAAAATTATTCCCCCCTAAATCAATCATGAAGAATTCATTTAAAATATTTACAACATGATCTGAGCACAGGGTGTTCCAGAAATGAAGGTCACGAGTTCGAATCTCGAAATTTTCTTATGTAAACCTATGACACATTGTACATTTTCAGAAAGGTCTTGTTTAGAGGAACATTTTTGTGAAAACAGAACCTAATTATCTCAAACCGTCTTAAGATGGCGTCCAGTTCTTTGATTTTTTTGCCTATTGACGGAATACCCTGTATTTTCAAAACCGCTAAACATTTTTCAGTTCTGTTTGAAAAATTCGTAATCCCGGTAAACTCAGCTTTACAATGATGTGTCACATGTCATAATTTTCAAAATTATAAATTTTTATCAGAATTTTATTTTTTTGTAATGTTGGTAGCCCTGTAAATCAAAAAAGTCAAATGGCCCCATATGGCAAATAGCATATCATTTTAAGCGTCTTTTAAAGACGAACAACTTTTCAGTTTACACCTACTGTCTATTTTTTTTGTGTTGTAGTAATAAGCCAAAAACTCAATTTTTCCATAAAAAATGCATGTTAATTGCATTACGGAACAGCATAAGATTTTTCCCCCAGCTTATTATCAAGCTATTCTTTAAGGAAATGCGTAATAGTGATATTTTTTGTTAGATTTTTTTTAATTTATAAAAGTTCTCAGATCTGAAGATTGTAAAAAAGCCTAAAAGTCAAAATTTTAATCAAAATAGCAAGGTATAGTAAATTTTGTACAAAATAAAATGGGTTTTTAAAATGAACATTTAATGTAGGCCTATTTCAATTTTTTCTCTATCTCTTACGTCAGCCGAAACCCCTTATTATGCCAGTTTACGAAATTTAACACTACTTATTTTCATTTCAACAAACAGGTTTTTAAGATTAAATTAATAGTCTTTGTAATGAAAAAGAAAAAATACAACATGCAGCAATTTATCAATGTGGCTTTATTCTTTTTTGGTATTTATCAATGTTTATCTTTATCAATGATTCCAATAACAATAATTCATGCTTTTAGGATTTTTATGATCTTTGGATCTGAGAATTTTTAAATATTAAAAAAATCTAATGAAAAATGTCACTACTACACATTCCCTTAAAGAATAGCTTGATAATAAGCTGGGGGGAAATCTTCTGCTGTTCCGTAATGGAATTAACATGCATTTTATATGGAAAAATTTAGTTTTTGGCTTATTACTACAATACTACAAAAAATAGACAGTAGGTGTAAATTGAAAAGTTGTTCGTCTTTAAAAGACGCTTAAAATGATATGCTATCTACCATATGGTGCCATTTGACTTTTTTGATTTACAGGGCTACCAACATTACAAAAAAATAAAATTCTGGTAAAAATTTATAATTTTGAAAATTAAGACATGTAACATATCATTGTAAAGCTGAGTTTACAGGGATTACGAATTTTCAATCAGAACTGAAAAATGTTTAGCGGTTTCGAAAATACAGGGTATTCCGTCAATAGGCAAAAAAATCAAAGAACTGGCCGCCATCTTAAGACGGGTTGAGATAATTAGATTCTGTTTTCACCAAAATGTTCCTCTAAACAAGAACTTTGTGAAAATGTACAATGTGTCATAGGTTTACATAAGAAAATTTCGAGATTCGAACTCGCGACCTTACATAAGAAACTTTCGAGATTCGAACTCGCGACCTTCATTTCTGGAACATCCTGTGCTCAGATCATGTTGTAAATATTTTAAATGAATTCTTCATAATTGATTTAGGGGGGAATAATTTTATTTGGCGTTACTAGGTTAAACCGTACTCCCGTAAAACTATGTGCACGGGTGGTCTGCCTCACCCTGTATATCTGTAAAATAAATCTATTTATGTTGCAGCTCCAAAATGTTGCAGTTTATGTATTGAAAACATGAAAAAATAAATCAATTTAATTTGAAAATTTTATTTATGCAAAACACATTGTGCAAAAAAGATATTTCCATTATACTGTACTGTTGTTCAGATTTTGAGTAGATGCAGTGGTGTACCCACGGGTGCCAAACCCACCCCTAGACTCCAGATGATAAATTTCCATAACTAGGCCTAGTAAGAAAAAAACTCTCTGTGAAATTCCAGTCAATAAATACCAGATATCACCTCATAATCCATTTAATAAAGTAAGGTGATCAAAAATAACACTGTTGCAGCAGACCTGCATTCTCATTGAATTTCAAATAAAATTTGGAACATGCAAAGTTCATATTTAGTTTTGTTAAAATACTATCAATTATTAGACATCTATTTGTCGTTAGTTCTGTCATCTGAAAACAATTCAGTGAATGATTTTAATTGTTGCCACCATGTACTTAACAGTATTGAAAGACTTTTGTATTTTTTGGCAAACAATATAAAAGCCTTTTTACAATTTTTTAATGATGAAAATCGTAATCATTTCTCAAAAATTGTCTGAAACATTCTAAAATATCATTGCCACATTTGCTTTTGTTTTTCATCATTAAACATTTTTGTGCAGTTACTATTTTTCATCATTAAACATTTTTGTAGAGTAACTATAATTGACGTTTTAAGATACTTAGCATGTCTATGCAACGGTATAACATGCGAAAGGATATAAACGGTGGCAGAGTTTGTGAAGAACTAGGCGAATAGTAAACGGGTTAAAGAAAAGTTATGTGAAAAATGAATATCCTATTCCTTTTTTTCTACGGCATTTACAAAAAAAAAACGGGAAAATGTGAATCTTCTGGAATTTGGCCAGTGGTCAGCCTTAAATAGTTCAGATTTCTGAAGCTGCTCAGTTCGTCTCAATGGATGGCCTAAAATTGCAAGGTAACCTAAATACACACCTTGCACCTTGGTTTGAAGGTTGATCTAACTTTCAAAAATTTCCTACCCCTTAGGCTCCTTAGTGGCTCCCCCCCCCCCCCCCCAAGGAAAAGCCGTGGGTGCGCCACTGGAATGATGTTAGTATACGAGCTCCAGATACTCAGTTATTGTTTTGTTTGAAAATGTAAATCTGAAAAATATTTGGTACGCTTTTGAGTGATTGAGTATATTTTAATTAAATAGAAAACATGAAAGTGTTCAAAGAAAAAGTATGATTTTTTTTAACTAGATTTTGTTTTGACCAGCATGAAAACTTAATGTACTTTGGTTTTATAAGTTGTAAAATAAATTTAATTTTAACAGTACCTATAAGTATTTTGTTTTGTTATGTATTTGGTATATATATGTTCATAGATTTAGCTTAGTATGTAAAAATAATTGGTATTGAATAAATATTTGTTTAAAATACAGTAATCGTAATTTTTATAACCTTGCTCAAGAATTAGAACTCAGGGGTTTATTCAATCAAATACTCTGTTAACCCCAAACATTAATTTATTCATACCTTAACATTTTGATATTATAGTTGAAATGAGACCATTCAATTAATTAAGGTTCCAAGCATCAGATAAGCAGTACAGGTGAAACATAAACATAGACTGGATGTGTATGTGATCCAGATGACCTTTAGCTATTTTTATTTAGTGATCCAGAGGCTATCCCATGATGATAGATTTTCATTTTTTTTATTAAAAGAGGGTGGCGGCCTCTTTTTACCTTGCATTTGCCCCCCCCACATGGTCCTCAGGCCTGTGCGTGGAAGTTATCAAGCAAACCCAAGGAGTGAGCCGGTACAGTACAAGGATGAACAGTACTGTTAAAAGTATGCGGCATCATCGGGACTCGATCCTGCGACGCTGCCGCCACAGAACCGTGGCCGAGCAGGGCCGGATTTAGAACGTTTGGGCCCCTAGGCTCATTCAGTGGCGCGGGCCCCCGAGGCCAGAGTGACCAAATGCCCCTTTTTAGGAGGACATGTCCTTTTTAACCATTGTTCTCCGTTCTTCCTGACTTGTCGTTCGCATTGCGGCAGACAAAAACAAGCCTCTCGTTCTTTGGCCGTCATATCTGGCCTTTTGTTGTGGCCAGAAAATCTGTCGTTTTTACTACAGCTGACAGGCATGTTTCTCGGTCGTTTCGCGACCGATAAGTCTCTCGCGCTTTTGGCCACATTGCGGACGGGAAATCAGTTGTTTATACCGCAGATGGCAAATCTCTGTCGGTCACATCACGGCTGTTAAATCGCGGTCGTACCAAAACCAACACTCTCGGTCATAATACCGCGGCTGGCAATTCTCTTAGTCACATTGCGGACGGAAAATCGTCCAGGGTTTCCGTGGCCAGCAAATCTTTCGGTCGCAAACTCTATTAGCCTATCGGGTAAAAATGAGGGGTCAGTATTATTCTCCTTCTGATTGGTCAAGGCTAATTTGTGTCCTAGCTGCAGGTTATGTTTCCGGTCCCCACGTCACATTTTAATTTTCATTTTAAAGTCATCCGATAGGCACATCTCCGAAACAAATTATGTATTTTTAAGGCACAATTCCCAAAGGGCACAACTCCGAAGGTCATAACTCCGAAAGGCACTGCTCCGAAAGCATATTTCCGACAAAGCAGATCTCCGAAAGTCTTTATTCCGAGTTTTTTCGGAGTTGTGCTCTTTCGAAGATATGCTTTCGAAGTAGTGTTCTTTCGGAGATATGCTTTTACACCATATATTTAATTTGTACTGTACCTAACCTATAGAAATTTTTCTTATTTCTAACTTTATAATGTGTTTCCAGGAACACAATTCCGAAAGGCACGACTCCGAAATAACCCGAAAGAGCAAAATTCCCAAAAGCATATCTCCGAAAAAAACACTACTCCGAAAGCATATCTCCGAAACAGCACAACTCCGAAAGAATATCTCCGAAAGAGCAAAACCATTAACTAACAAATCGGTCATAGGGTTTGCTCAGTCATCGAGGCGTCACTCAGTACGTCGTATTTCCGAAAGGCGCAACTCCGACAGTCATAACTCCGAAAGAGCACAACTCCGAAAGTCATAATTCCGAAAGGCAGTGCTCCGAAAGCATATAATGTCCGAAAGGGCACAACTCTGAAAGTCATGACTCCGAAAGGAACTGTTCCGAAAGAACTCGGTGTTAAGATTTTCGGAAATGTGTATTTTCGGAAATATGTTTTCGGAGTAGTGCCTTTTGAAGTTATGACTTTCGGAGTAGTGTGTTTCGGAATAATGCCTCAAAAATACGTTTGAAAGTTAGAAATGAGATCAATGCCGAGAAGTTATAAATACATTATTAGAAAAGCATATCTCCGAAAGGTCACTATTCCGAAAGCACAACTCCGAAATAGCACTACTCCGAAAGCATAACTCCGATAGAGCACTATGACGAAAAATTTTTTCGGAGATATGCCTTTCGGAGTTATGACTTTCGGAGCAATGAGGGCTTCCGATTTTGGATTTCATTTTCGACTGCGTTAACGTGAATTCTATTATTATTTTCTTCTCTACCATTTTCTTTTTCTCTACAGACCCCTTCCCCCACCGCCACTTCAAGAACTTTGCAGCATACAAAGCGGCGTTGTGCGCAGTCGTAGCTGACCTGCAGTCGACGATATTTAATCTTTTGAGCTGTCTGCTATTTAAGTGCTGAAATTACGTTGTTTGTTAATCTTTCACGATTAATCGGGATAACAATGTATTACTGAGCACCAAACTACGTTAAATCCTGGATTTAAAAAATAATTTGTATATATTTTTGTGTTGCGCGGGCCCTCTTGTGGTGCGGGCCCCTAGGCGCGCGCCTATGGCGCCTATGCTTAAATCCGGCCCTGGGGCCGAGTGCGCTACCAACTGCGCCACCAACTCACAATGTAATGCTTTGTATATGTAATGCTTTTCATAGGCCCTGGAAGGACTTTGCGACCAAACAAATTTGGCTTCCACTGTATTGGTCAAATTACATTTCCTTAGTTACAGGTAACATTGTCATAGTTCTAAAATAAAACAGGGGTGCCCACAGGTGCGCGCTATGTTGATAATGTTGCAGACGTTCGGCTATGCGTGGACCAGCTGACGTGGACTCTATAATCTGATGTTATCAGTTGGTTTTTGAGGTTAATCCATTACACCTGCGTGTTTTGTGTCTTTCAATGTCATAGTTTTATAACATTTAGTTTCAATTGTGATTTGATCTCTTGTGCACTTTATTGCTAAGATGTAAAATAGCACAGCGGTGTACATGGGATTATTTTAAGCTTTTACTTATTTTACTTAACTGAAACGTTTATGGTTATTCCAAATGCAAAACAATTAAATGGAAGTGCTTGGAACCTTTGTGCAATGCTAAAGTGCAAGTGGTAAGAGCATTGTAAAAAGAAACATGATTGTAACAAGAAGATCGAATTCGATATGAAATTTCAAGTCATTGAAGAAAGGGAAATCATTGAAGAAAGGGAAATGGTTGAGTCAACTTTGGAAATCGTACAACGAAAGAAATGTTGAGCAACAAAAGCAGAACAGAAAATGGTTAACTTCAGTTGCCTACTTGTCCTTATAGTCTAAAAGAAAAAGTAATGATTTATTTATTTTGTATATCATTTGTAAAGAGACCAAAGAGAAAGAAGATTCAAATTACATGGATGAGCAAGGATCATTCAGTTTCTAAAATAAATAAATTATTGCTTTCTCTTTTAGCCTATAAGGACAAGTAGGCAACTGAAGGTAAACCAATTTAAATTTATAGGCTTTGGTTAAAATGAGTCAGTCATTGCAATCATTTTAGATATGACCATTGATATAAATAATAACAGTGTTAAGTACAGGTCTGGTGTTTGCACGATAACAATAAAAGCTGATTTAATGATAATTTTTTACCAGATGAGTTCTTACAATTAGCTTATTTCTTGATCGTGAAAGGCAAAACACTTGCTACATTACTAAATTAAGTATGTACTTCTGCCTATGGAAACATGTCAGCCTTTCCTAATCTTACTATGATGTACGATATACTTTTCTTACTATCACCAGCTGCTCTCCTGAAAGAACTATGAGCAAGATAAAAATAGTGAAACCCGTCTCAGAAGTAGTATGGTAGATGACTTGCTCTCCAGTTTATTAGTACTCTCTAGTGAATGTAACATTCTCAGTAGTGGCAAAGTGGCGTTTCTGGGCCAAAACGCATAAATCAAAAGTGACAGCTACATCCGGTTGGTGACGTCAGAGGCTGTGACGTAGCTGTGACGTGTAGGGGTGGGCATTTAAAGTTTAAATGACCGGAAATGGGTCAAGGTCAGCTGTGGATGTTTTTAGAAAGATCTTGCATTTTCGGAAGATCCGAAAATGCAAGATATTTTATTTGTTTTCTTTTTTTTACAACCTGCTTCTTAATTGTTGGTTTGTTGATTTTCATTTCTGTTAAAATACCATGTAAAAATGGAATGGATAAGTTAACAAGAAAATATCCTGCTACAAAGTATCCAAATAAAGATGCAATTACATAAACATAAACTTTAAAATATAGCGAATGTTCTTCCTCTTTATCTGTTAGCATTTCCTGAACAAGGTAACCAAAATTGTAACCACATAAAAATGAAAGTAGACGAATAAGAAATTTCGACGGGTTCACCAAAACCAAGTTATAAAGTCGTGAATTTCTTTCTTCTTCCATTGTTGAATTTTTAGTCGAAACCAATCAATGATAACATTATTGCTTGTGCATCAGAAGTAACAGTTGATGAAATTTCATTTACTTGTATACTTGTAGTAGTTTCATTTGTAGTAGGTGTAGATTGTTCGGAAGTTGGTGTAGATGTAGAAGAAACAGTATTATCTTGAAGCTCAGAGTCCATGTGTGCTAGGGTGAAGAGCTGAAGCTTTAATGACGTGTGGTAACCGTGTCCTACTCTGTATCAGGAGTTGTTGGTGGTGGGGGGTCGTTTGGTTCATGCACTGAAATTTAGATGGAATCATAACTTTCTGGAGGATGTACTAAAATTTGTTGAATAGGATCTGCATCAATAGTGAAACTTTGCGTTTCAATGCAAAGTCCATCTTTAATAAAAGAAACATATAAAACAGAACTCATGTTTATTTAGATGTTTACTCTGCAAGTGGTACTAGTAAACTGATGTGTTGGTAGTGGCTCAGTGACCTCCCTAGACATGGGGTGTGTAGGAGGGAACATGTGCTGCACACCTGCCTTCCCCCACCACCGCCATGAAAGACTTGTTGCAATTTTTGGATATGTCGTGTTAGTCGTAATGTAGGTGTTGTACGGTCAACATCTCAGTGCTAAGAAATGTTCATAACATTTGGTTTAAAATATTGTTTTGAAATACTTATTTAACTTTGTACAAGTTACAATAATTTAAAGAAGGTACTTTATTATATTACCTTAATAGTTAGTTCGAATATTTAGTTGAAGAAATGGAAATGAAACTACAATTGAGATTAAATAGAAACATGGTTTCTTAAAATTTGGTTTAAGAAATATTTGCAATAAAAGATAAATGAAAAAGGTTTAATAAAACCAAAGAGTTTATATTGTTGGTTGTTTATATTGTTATGCTCTGGCATGTGGGCCGGCAGTTAGAAATGAATACTCATCGTTGTCCTTGTGTAACACTTCGGTATGCGGGCTAGAAATCAATACTCGACGTTGTTCTTGTTGTGTGACACTTAGGCATGCGGGCGGGTTAGCGATCAATACAAGTCGCATAACGTGGCACAACAGGTGCTCTAGTTATTGATTACTTAACACACTCTACACTCTACACTGAACAACTCATTCTCCGCCTTGCCACCATCCTAATAACACCTACTTCAATATGAACCGCTCCGAGTACACCAAGATTTGGTATAACTGGTTTTCCTATCTTCAACGGCTAGGGGTACGAATTATTCCATCGAATAACAATCGTGATTGGTATGATGTAACATCTACCATCGCTCAAAATCCTTTTCAACATCCTTCAAAAAACATTCTTACCGGCATCAAAATGACTTCTAAACCTTCTATTATTAAAAGACCTCTTTCACCTTTACGTGTACCCCAGCAAAAAATACAACTAAAAAACTGAAACATAACCAAAAATACCAAATCCTGAAACATGATTCTTCTTCCTTTTACATTTTCAATTTAGAAAAAACCAAGATTAATATTATCGCCCTTCCTAAAAGACTCTCTATTCCCCTTAACCCTCGACACCTACAAATAGTAAAACAAAATGGAAAATTAAAAATAAAACTTTCAGGTTAAAACCCTATTTTCCTTCCCCTCCTTTTAAGTCCACCTCCTGGTGGCAAAATCGGCCCTTCTAAGGGCCACCCTAAGACTTTCAAATTTAGGCTTTCGCTAAAGCCTCAACCCTTGGTGACTAACAATAGTCTAAGTCCCAAAGGGGTTGGGGTTGAAGCTAACATTATTTAACGTTGACACTTAGATTTTTTTAAACTTAAATTATTTGACCTTGACACTTAGATTTTTTAAACTAACATTATTTTACCTCGGCACTTAGTTTTTTTAAAACTCGAATTATTTGACCTTGACACTTAGATAAAAAATGTATATTTTTTAAGTTTTTGCGATATAACTTTTACACCGTTGGTTTTATCAAAAAATGTTACTGGACCTTTTTTGTTTGTCTTTTAATTCCGCTTAATTTGAGTACCCGCACGATAGATTTGGAGCATTTTTGGAAGGGGGGGTTCTCCGTTTTGTCCCACCGGGGGGGGGGGGGGGTCGCCAACTTGATCTCGTCGCCGTTCAACTTTAGAACTGCGTCGCCGTACATGGTGGCAGTGGATATAACAAAAATGCTCCAAATCTGTCGTGTGGGTAGTCAAATTAAGCGGAATTAAAAGACAAACAAAAAAGGTCCAGTAACATTTTTTGATAAAACCAACGGTGTAAAAGTTATAGCGCAAAAACTTAAAAAAATCTACGGTGCCAGTGGATATAACAAAAATGCTCTAAATGTATCATGCGGGTAGTCAAGTTGAGAGGAATTAAAAGACAAACAAGAAAGGTCCAGTAACATTTTTCGATAAAACCAACGGTGTAAAAGTTATATTGCAAAAACTTAAAAAAATGTACATTTCCTTTTTTTCTTAAATATTTCTACACTACATCATGTGGGTACTAAAATTACGCAGAAAATTGTGTAATTTTAATCGCAACTCTTTGGGACTTAGACGTACATGGACTTCTTGTTAGTCACCAAAGGTTGAGGCTTTAGCGAAAGCCCCCGCTATTGACTCAACCTTTGGGACTTAGAGGTATGTGAACCGCTTGTTATACTCGGGGCCAGGTTAACGCTGGGCAGAACTGCAGGCCATAAAACCGATAACACCCTATTCAGCCGGTCCTCGCCACCTAATCCTATTATGCCGCTTCGCTGGGCGCGTGACTCCCTGCATCGGCAGTACAGTATGCCAACGTGAAAATCTTTATTTTTTTAACTATGTGAAAAATAATGTGATATTCTTGTTCGTCTTAAAATCCTGATAAAACTGATATAAAATTCATATAACTCGACTTATATTTGCAGTCATAAACCACAAGGATATAAATTTATTTATTATAAGAATCTAAAAAAAATCCGGACTTTGAAATATGATTTAAATAAAAATTCCTGGTGGAGCGAGTCTTATTCGGTAATATATTATTGTCACCAGTTGATCACTACAGTTTATATCGTCATTCAACAGGCAACAAATCACTATATAAAACATTACTGATTGTCATGTTGTTGTCATAAAACGACCCCTGTGCCGTCTAATTTCCAATGAATATCGAATGGACCATGTGTTTTGCAGTTTTCTGCTTGATTTTAATTTAAATTCAGATGCCAACAGCTTTTGGAAGAAATCCCATCTACGGGCTTCGACCTAAAGCCTTCCAAAATTCCAGCCATTATGCTGCATTCTGTGGTTCAACTTACATTACGAACTTTTCCCAACTCACATTTATTTACATGAAAACAGATATGGTCATGATTTCAAATAGTTCTATTGCTCAACCACAGAGTGCAGAACTTACAATTATCCAATTTTTTTTAAAGTCAAGATGTGACGGAAGATGATAGTACATTTTTATTTATTTGATTGAAAAAACTGAATTATCAAAGCTTGCTAGTTCAATATTAAACTGTTTACGTATAACTTTCTATATTAACCTTTAATGCAACTAATGTGGTGCGATTAAAACCATTTGACATAAAACATATTAATAAGGAGATGTTAGCACAAATTATATGAAAATTACAAACATAATACCATCAGATCTTTAAGAGTGACTCACAGTTGTTAGTCTCTTACGCACAATAGACGTGCGTCTCCCTCATTCCTCATTCCGCGTTTCGTTTCTACAAATTGGTGATTTGGCGTAGCGATGAGTAACGCGTTCGTCAAGCGTTCAGATTATATTGTACTTTACCCTGGCGTTTGTTTTCCTTATCGCCTCTGCATGAGATATCGGTCAGTTGCTGTTGGTTTCTGTTGCGAATACGTTTAGCTATGGCAGAGCAGCGGTTATTGTCTCCCCCGAAATACATTGTTGGAAGAAGTCAGGCGTCTTACACTAGTGGTGAACGCAGGATCATTTTACACGTCTATGGTTTGTACGTGAAGAAAACCCAAACTTATCGAAGAGGGAAGTTGCTGAGAGGGTTGGTGTTTTGACTGGAGCAGGAAGAGGCACGATAGAGAAACTAAGGAAAGAATTTGAAGACGGTCCATTGGTCACACCGGGGAAAAAACGGCCAAAGAGAGTGGGTCAACGACTCAGGATAAATAAATACAGCGACTTTGAGAAAACTGGAATAAGAAGAATAGTGCACAGTTTATATCGACAAAATCTACCACCCACTGCAAAGAAGGTGGCTCAAATGATAAATGAAGATCCTGACCTGCCGAATGTATCCGTTCGCACCATGCGCAGATTGTTAAACGATTTGGGCTTCAAATTTGAAAAAAGAGAGCGGAGGTCCATCCTCATCGAGCGGGACGACATCGTACGGTGGAGAAGGCGCTACCTGAAGCAAATCAAGGAGTTCAGGAACGACGGGAAGAAAATATTCTACCTCGACGAAACCTGGTGCAACGCCGGCCACACGGTAAAGAAGGCATGGACTCCGAAGTACATAAAATCTTCTAGAGAAGCTTTTCTGAACGGAGAGACAACCGGACTCCGCGACGTTCCAGGACGAGGTGGCCGCTACATTGTCGTCCATATCGGCAGTGAAGATGGATTTGTCAAAGACCCGACGGACCCTACAGGAGAAAACGACGCTCGATGGGTGTTCCGGGCGAAGAAGACTGCTAAAATTGAAAATGCAACCCACCACGATGAGATCAACGCGAAGGCATTTGAGGAGTGGTTCACAGGAATTCTACACGTCCTGCCTCCCGACAGCGTCATCGTGATGGACAACGCATCGTACCACAGCGAGACCCTTCAAAAACCGCCGACTATGAGGTGGAAGAAGCAGGAAATTCAGGAATGGCTCTCAAAGAATGGCGTATTTTTTGACACCAAAGACGTGAAAGCGGAACTAGTATCTCGAGTACCAGAACATCTTCGGCAGGCAGCAAAAACCTTTAAGATGGACAAGGCTGCAGAGGACATGGGCCACACCGTCTTACGACTTCCGCCATATCATTGCGACTTGAACCCTATAGAACTAGTGTGGGCTAAAGTGAAGAACGAAGTCGCCAGAACGAATTGCGACTACACTATGCAATCTGTCGAAGTCCTCTTGAATGACACCCTGAACAAGGTTACAGCAGAAAATTGGAGGAAAGCTGTCAAGCATGTGGTTGAGTTGGAAGACAAAATGTGGGAGCTGGAGGCCATCAGCGATGACATCCAAGATAACTTCATAATCAACTTGGCAGAGGACTCCGACTCCGATGACAGCGAGATCGACAGTGAAGATGAACAAATTGAAGGGATCAACTCTGATGACGACCTAGCTTTTCCCCTATAAAGTTTTCATTTTAATATTAAATTTAAAGTTTTTAAGTCATTGATCCAATTTCGATTTAACTTTGGATTCCAAATTGTTTACCACTTTTGTAGTTATCAAATATTATTTTCTGAACACATGTTTGTAAATTATGGTTTGTTATTGATTGATTTTTTGTTGTTTACTGTAAAATTATGTTTGAATGTATGTTTTATAAAACACAAAAACCAAAAATCATAAAAAAATAAGATTTTAAACACGCCTAAATATTTGTGAGTGATTAAAATATTTAGCCAGTCCACAGCCTGGAAAAAGTGTGATGGAAATCATAGGCAAAATAAAATAACAACTTAAGTTTTTTTTAAATAAACCACCTCCAATTTTTAAAAATCGATAAATCTACTTTAAATATATTTTTATTAATTAGCCTATCTATATAACATTATGATAGCTCTGTAACCGTAAAATAATTTTCATTTGTCAAGATATTATAAAACTACCTGTTATTTTTGGAAACCAACGAAAATACTTGCAAACAAATTGGAGTGGATGATTATTATTGATGTTTAATAGTAAAACAGATCGTTTAATCATGTATAATTATGAAATATGTTCTATCAGACAAGTTTTGAATAACTTACCAATCTCATTTCCCCCAAGTGAATTGATACACTCTTATTTTTACTTAAAGTGAAGTGGATTCTTAGATAAATATTATTGTTGGTTAAGAAGTAAAACAAATCGTTTAAGCATGTATATTGTGAACTACATTCAATCAGATAGGTTTTAAACAATTTACTCATGTCATTTCCCTCCAACCTTCGTTTCAGTAGGCCTAATCCCTTTTTTCAAGTGAAGTGGATTCTTAAATAAATAGTTTTGTTATTTTTTACAATAATCAAAATTTATTTGCTCGATTTCGAGCAACGGGTTTACTATTAATTGCAAATTAATTAAAAGAATTATTATTATAGTAACAAAGCATAATCTTATAAGTAGCAAGTTTTCTTTTGACCTTTAAATAATCGGAAAGCATTATCAGGAATGAAGTATACGCGCGTTTATTGTTTTTATGTTAAAAGACAGATTTTTTGTAGTAATGACCCCCCTTGACCGCTTTTTGACCTTAAACTTTTTATACTATATCATAATCTATAACATATAATGTCTGTGTTATTAATGACATAACTTATCATTAATTTATTAACTATTAATTATAAGCCGATTTATTTCAGTTTTATATCAATTTTGTCAGGATTTTAAGACGAACAAGAATATCACATTATTTTTCACACAGTTAATAAAATAAAGATTTTCACGTTGGCGTACTGTACTGCCGATGCAGGGAGTCACGCGCCCAGCGAAGCGGCATAATAGGATTAGGTGGCGAGGACCGGCTGAATAGGGTCTTATCGGTTTTATGGCCTGCAGTTCTGCCCAGCGTTAACCTGGCCCCGAGTATAGTCACCAAGTGTTGAGGCTTTAGCGAAAGCCTAAATTTGAAAGTCTTAGGGTGGCCCTTAGAAGGGCCGATTTTGCCACCAGGGTGGACTTTGAAGGAGGGGAAGGAAAAGGTTTTTAGTTTAAAAGGTTTATTTTTAGTTTGCCACCGTCCTTTGTTATTTTTAGGTTTTTAGGATTTGGAGGAACAGACATTTGTTTAGGGAGGGTGATGATTAAAATTTTGTTTTTTTCTTCATTGAAAATTTGAATTATGTTGTTGTTGGTCTTCAAAATTTGATAGTTAATATTTTTTTCAGCCTGTTCAGTTTTGTTTTTTCCGTTGGTATTCCTTTACGTGGTGCGGGTTGAATTGGTGGGGGTAGCGGGATTTCTTCAATTGGTTGAGGTGAAATGATAAGAAATTTATTTAAAAAATTGTCATCGTCGGTTATTTCTTCTATTTCTTCAATTTGGTGTTCTAGCTCATCGATAGTAGGTAATGTTTGTTGTAGCTCATGAAGAGTAGGCCTTTGAAGCAAACTTTGGAGGATGGAATTGGTTGTTGAAGGTAAGGAGTTCATAGTAAAAATTGAAGATAATGGAGAAAGATGTGGGAATGTAAAGTAGCAGCGACGGTGGCAAGTGGCAGAATGACACAAGGCGGTCAAATGGGGGTTATTGTAGACAGCTGGCACAGCAACCTTGTAGTCAAGGTAGTGAAAAATGAGGTTAGCGACCGGAGGCCAAAGTAGGGCAGAGGAAGTTGTGAGAGCGGAGGCTAACGACCCGCTACCATGCGGGTACCGGCGACCTACTAGACAAGGCTACCGCCTTGAGCTCGCTGATATAAGCAAGCGCGCAACGTTCCTCTTCGGCATTACGGTGAAGGTGTAACTGGTCCGCTTACGTGGAGGGTTACGCTGTAACGTAATGTTCGCCATGGTGTGTGGGATGGCCTATGTCTAGCACACACCGCGTTCGGGTATTATGGGAGAGGCGCCCTCCTATAATAGTCGGTCGCAATGGCAATCCAACTACCTTTCCATTTCCTGCGTGGTTTAATTATCAGGGTTAATATTACGGTGAGGTTTGTGGGATGGCTTATGTCTAGCACACACCATAACTGTAATATTAAGTTAGGTGTAATATTATAGTGAGATGTGTGGGATGGCCTATGTCTAGCACACACAGTAACCGCATGCATGGTAGTATTTAAGGGGTAGCATAAGTTATAATAAGTTATAATAAAATATTATAGAAATAAAGTAGTATAGAATAAGGTAGGGACCCCACGCTTCCCCACCCCCTTTTTTATAATCTTTAAATGACCTTGACCTACTTTTGGTTGTCCTACTTTCGGACTTAGAATTATTTTAAATGACCTACTTTTTAGAGTTATATATTTTCATTTTAAAAAAACCTATAAGATTTTAGTTTTTGTGTTGTATCTTTTATTGAATTATTTTTTTCCCCATTTGGGTTTAGTAAATGTTTTAATCCCTGTTGACTAACAAGAGGTTCACGTACTTATAAGTCCCAAAAGGTGAGTTTAGTTTTCGCGTTGGTTATTAATATTTAGGTGTTTGTTAAAGCCTCAACCCTTGGTGACCAACAAGAGCCTAAGTCCCAAAGGGGTTGGGGTTGAAGTGGCTGGGGGGGCAAGACTGGCTTTAAATGACCTTGACCTACTTATGGGACTTAAAAAATTTTCGCTAAGGGGGGGGGCAAAACTGGCTCTAAATGACCTTGACCTACTTATGGACTTAGCATATTTTCGCTAAGTTACAATTGACCTTCTAAATAAGTAGGTCAAGGTGATTTCACTTTAAGCGGAAAAAAGAGAGGAACAGTGTTATTAATTAACACTGTTCCTCTCTTTTTTCCTAAAAGGCAGGGGGAGAAGTTCCGTTAATGTCTACTTTTATGTGGCAGAATCATATCCATCATCATCTGATTCATTTTGAAAGTTGATGTAATCTACATCAACCCAAAGATAATTAAATCCTTGTTCAAAAGCCATAGTATCAATGTATGTTTCAAGTGTTGAAAACCAATTCGGATCTAGCAAAGGGTTGATGGTAACCAATAAACGTTGATATGTTAAATTTACCATTCTTTCCCCAGTAACATTAATCGCAAGAAAATTAACATTCTGGAGGACATGGATTAAATTTAACATAAACTGAATATGTTGTTGAGGAGTGCAAAAAACATTGTAAAACATACGGAAACTTCCATGATGATTGGTGAGGGAAGTGATGCCTCTTCATATAATCCACGGTTTATATATACATTTTCCCCACCATAAAGTTTTAAAAGTGGGTCAAGGTCATCCGAAGATACCCTATGAACGGGGAACAGAGCAGTAAGTGGTTAAACTACAAACTGCTCTGTTCCCCGTCCCTATTTAATTTCTTGTATTGATATGTCTTTATAAACATATAATATATGTTTATAAACACATACATTTAATTTCATATTTTGCCAGGGGGAAAAAACCGCACAGCTGGCACAATTCTTGAGGTCTTGGTGTTTCCAGTTTGTATCCTATGATGCCTAATCGATACATCATTCGCCTATACATCGGTTCTCCCTCTTTGGCTGAAGGAAGAGCCTAAAAAAATTAGTTTAAAGATATTTAATAAAATAATACATTGTAAATAGAAAAGAACAATACTGTTAATGAAAACGTACCCAGTCACATAGGGCACATATTTTCTCGCCATCTGGCATTTCAAACCAAATTTTGGTTTTAAATATACAACGTTTCTTGTGCTCAGTAATGAGCTCGCTTTTCAAGATTTGCGGCAGCGGCTCTGACACCTCCCTGATTTGCCTAAGCATAGGGTTGTCTGAGCAGATCCGCTGCAAACATAACTCGTACAAGGAGCTCATTGTTATGGTCTGACTATGCACACCTCACAGCCTTAAATACGTACCAATCACCTTGATGGTAAACGACGACTTGTATTGATTAGTAACTGGCCGCCCGCATTGTCGACAAGCCCGCACATGAGGAACAAGGTCGACACCTTTATTGATTAACTGGTCCGCAACCATCGCCTTGGGCCGACATTCCCGGCCAAGGTCACTAGGTTGAAGGCAATATCCAAGGGCTTTTAGTATATATTCACAAAATAACAGCTTTATCAAACTTAGTAGTTTGCTAAATTTTGAGTTGACAACACATCATGGATTCCTTGTCGGAAAAACAGATTAGAGAAAAATTAAGAAGACGAAGAAAGGAACAACAAAGAGAAGAAAAATTGAAAAAAGCTTTCGAGGATTTAAAATTTGCTGTACCGGACAGTCGAAACCAAAAACGTATCAACAGACAACTCATAGTGTAAAATGCTATCAATTATATAAAAAAATTGGAAGAAGACTTGAAATCACCAACTACAAAGGAAATCACGACTGCTACAATTGACTTGGAACAACTAGAATTCGAAAAGAAGTTTTTAGAAGAAATGGAACAATTTGTTGTAAATAATAAAATTATTAATCAACCATTACCGATTGAAAATGTTTCCTTACCAACATTGGAAAACTTGGATGAATACTTTTCGGAATTATAAAAAATTAATTGTCCTTGAAAAGTGGAGGGGGTAAGCGGGTGGGGTTCTGTTATAAGAGCAGGGCTAACAGCAGGGCTACTTCCTCGTCGTCCAGGTCTTCCTCCACATCATCAACAACATCATCATCATCTGTTGTTTCTATTGTGAAACAAAAATCTCCTTCTCCAAAAAAACTTTCACCAAAAAAATCTTCACCGAAAAAATCTTCAAAAAAATCTTCACCGAGAAAATCTTCACCGAAAAAATATCCTAACAAAATTTATGAAAAACTTCAAAAACTTCAAAAATTAAGAAAATCTTGTTTTAAGAAAGAACAGTGTATTCATATTTTAAAAAGGAGCAAATAAAGGTGAAAGGTTTGTGAAATTGTGTAGTGTAAATGAAAAATTGTGTAGACTGCATAACAAACGTGAACCTTCTGAAAAAGTCAAAATTGAACCTTCCAAAAAAGTCAAAATTCAACCTTCCAAAAGTGAATTGTCAGAAAAAACTGAATATTATAAAAGAATTAGAATCAACAGATTGAAATTGAACCACAAATATGTTTTTGTAAAAAAGATCACTAATAGGGATGTTGTTGTTAAATGTTGTGATGAACTCTACATGCTCAAATTACCAGTAGATCTTCGAATTCCAGATATCAGTAATATTCATTATTATTTAGTAAGAAAATCTCCATCTGATAAAGTTAAATGGTCAGAGTAAACACAAGTGAAAAAAGACAAAAAAAAAACAAAAAAAATTGGAGCGGGGGAATAGACCACTTTGTAATTCGAAAAGAATTACTTAGCGGTCTATTCCCCCGCTCATTAGGTATTTTTGAATGACCTTGACCTAGTTTTAAAAAGAGAGAGGAGGGAGTAATATCTTATAAAAGCGGGATAACAGAATGACTTTTTACTTTTTAGAATCCAACAATATGTCAGGTTCTTCTTCATCATCCAGTCCTAAAAAAGAACAATGCTCGTATATTTTTAAAAAAGGAGTGAAAAAGGGTAAAAGATGAGTAAGGATGTGTTGTGTAAATCAAACATTATGCAGTGTGCACAACAAATACCTCCTTTTGTTAAAACTGAGAGGTTAGTGTAAAAATGAAATAAAATTGGAGCGGGGGAATAGACCACTTTGTAATTCCAAAAGAATTACTTAGCGGTCTATTCCCCCGTTCATAGGGTAATTTTTGGTGACCTTGACCTACCTTTTACACTTAGAAATTTTCGCTAACTGCTAGTGACCTTGAAAATAAATAGGTCAAGGTCATTCAATAATTAAAAAGAAAATGGGGGTGTACGGTTTTACAGAACCGTACACCCAAGAAACCTAACAGAAGAAAAGCTAAATCTACCTATATAAAAATGACCTTGAGACTTAAAAATTTTCACTAAGTCTTTTATTGACCTTGAAAATAAGTAGGTTAGGTCATTTGATAATTAAAAGAAAATGGGGGTGTACGGTTTGATAGAACCTTACACCCCCGGAAACCTAAAAGAAGAAAAGCTAATTTACAATACAATCTGCCTAGATTTTAACAATTAATAAAAATAAAATTAAGTTGAAAAGAAATAGCTAAAAAGCCCAGCGCTGCACATCATGATTACGGTGTAAGCTAGACATAGGCCATCCCTTAAACTTCACCATAAGCGCACAACGCTGAACTAAAATAAAAATAAAATTAAGTTAAAAAAGAAATAGCTAAACAGCCCAGCGCTGCACATCATGATTACGGTGTAAGCTAGACATAGGCCATCCCTTACACTTCACCATAAGCGCACAACGCTGAGCTAAAAGAAAAAATGTTATTTTGAAATAGCAAGTTGTTTAATTAAATTTAGAAAAATGTTATACAAATATGTTTTTATTTCCTAACACTAAAGGAGCCAGCGACTCACCATAAGGCGCAGTACAGCTGAGGTCTAGCGAAACTCCGGAGGTAGGCGAACTACTCCTCCAGCACGTATAGAGGTTGTAAGTGACCCGGTTTGATAGCCGTAATCACCACAAAAGCGGGAGTTGGTTTACCATAAATTGGTGTATCATACTCCAAAAGAAGGAAGGAAAAAAGGAAAGGAAATTGGAATTGAAAGGTGTCCCTAACTAAAAAGGAGTACAAGACAAGAGAGGGAATGCCCTCAACAAGCTTGTTGGAAAAAGGAAGTTGGAATAGAAAGGTATTAAAAACATATCATATAACATTCTTAAAAACAAAATATTACTTTAAACATAAACACTCCAGGCAAAATATATTGTAAGTAAAAGAAAGGTTTTAAATTAATACTAACTACCAAACCAGCAAACTACAAACCCTAGGGTATCTACAAGCACAAACAACTACCATGCTTAAACTACCATGCCTTAAAATTAATCAGTCCTACGTCAAGATGTTATTATACAAATAACACCAAGATATTTTCACCAAACAGCAAAAATGATAAAATGTACAGGGCGCCTTCTGAACATGTTACGACCTCACTGTCTAGCGAGCAACTGATGCCGAAGCACAAGCGCAGACCCCGGACCCCAACTCGGCTCGAGGTCATCCCTCCTCCTCGCTTACCCCCTCCCAAACCACAGGAGTCTTGCTACGGCTTTGGTTTCCGTCATTCTTTTGCCACTGTTCAAACAGGCAACAACACATCTTTCTTTACTTTACATTGGACTTGTACAAATTTTAAGTGTTAAAACTTTCCAATAATTAATATTTTAGGACTTAGAAAATTCTTCAAACCTATAATTCTTTTGCCACTGTTGCAACAAGCAACAACACTTCTTTCTTTATTTTACTTTACATTGGACTTGTAAAAATTATAAGTGTTGAAACTTCCGAATAATTAATACTTTCGGACTTAGAAACATTTTGAAACATTTGCTTCAACATTTATTTTACAATATCAAGTTTCTTTTAGAATGCCTCCAACAGACAACAATTTTCCTGCTTCATTTGCAATTTGTGAACAAATATATAAATTGGTTGAGCCAGAAGATTTAACAGATGACGAAAGTATTTTTGAAAATAGTTTGATTCCAGTAGAAGATACATCTGATGCTACATCCGATGCTACATCTGATGCTACGTCTGATGGTACAACTGATGAGGAAAATATTTTGGAAGAACCAGTACCAATAGGCGAAGAAACACCGTTAACATATGTAACAATTGACTATGATCCAGAACAATATATACATGCTCTTGTTCGGCGTCGTTTGTTTCCAGTATCAGACACGGAGGAAGATGAAAGCGATTTGGAAGTAGAATATTTAGATAACACCAATGATGAACATACTTACAACACATAACATGTATTTTTTTAAACTATCATTATTTAACCTTGGCACTTAGATTTTTTTTAAACTTAAATTATTTGACCTTGACACTTAGATTTTCTTAAACTAACATTATTTTACCTTGGCACTTAGTTTTTAAAAACTAACATTATTTCACATTGACACTTAGATAGAAAATGTAGATTTTTTCAGTTTTTGAAATATAACTTTTACACCGTTGGTTTTATCGAAAAATGTTACTGTACCTTTTTTTGGTTGTCTTTTAATTTCGCTTAATTTGAGTACCCGCACGATAAATTTGGAGCATTTTTGTTATATCCACTGCCAATGTTAATTTTTTTTAGTTTTTGCGATATAACTTTTACACCATTGGTTTTATCGAAAAATGTTACAGGACCTTTTTTGTTCGTCTTTTAATTCCGCTTAATTTGAGAACCCGCACGACAGATTTGGAGCATTTTTAATATATCCACTGCCACCGTGTACGGCGACGCAGTTCTAAAGTTGAACGGCGACGAGATCAAGTTGGCGACCCCCCCCGGCGGGACAAAACGGAGAACCCCCCCTTCCAAAAATGCTCCAAATCTATCGTGCGGGTACTCAAATTAAGCGGAATTAAAAGACAAACAAAAAAGGGTCAGTAACACTTTTTGATAAAACCAACGGTGTAAAAGTTATAGCGCAAAAACTTAAAAAAATCATCGCCGGGGCAAGACGGAGAACTGTTTCTTTTAAGTTTAATACAGAAAAAAATGGTGGGGGTATTGTTATAAATAAGGGTCGTTTTTTAGAGTGGTTTTCATTATTAAGGCAACTTTTATGAAGAGCACACCTACATCATGTATTACTGCATCAGTTGCGAAGAATCTTTTGAAGATGAAAACTTACTACAATTACACAAAGAACTTTATCATAACAACGAAACAAATAACAATGCAGAAGAAGAAGATTTGGAAGAATTAGATGAAATGCTGGCTACCCATCAACAACAACTAAATTCAAGAGCAAGTGTTATTCAATACGCACCCGGACCATCTTTAGATGTGGAATTATACGCCCGAGCTTTACCAGGTAGTGTAGTAACTCATTTTAAGATTGACAATGCTCAATTGCAACTTGCACAGTTTATTTCAAAAGCAAAAACATTAGTAACAGAAACATTGAACAATGAACTAAGAAGATTAAATTTTATAAAGTTTGGAATATTATTAGATACTGTATTTACAAATGTTTAAAATGAAACATCACCAAGAGGGTTTTTAACTAAAATTAAAACCATCATGTTTGCATCGGATATAAGCTCAATCGTGGATGAATGTTTTGAAGAACTTTTAACAAAATTGCAAGAACATGAAGGAAGAGGTTCAGGATGGAGTTTGTTAAGTATAACAGGGCTGGATATTAGAGTTCATAAACATGGATATGGAATAAGAGGTAGTAGTCATATTGAATTGCCAAAGAAAATTCAAGACACCAAATCCTGTATTAATGTTCAAAATAAAGATGCTGAATGTTTCAAGTATGCAATGCTTGCAAAATATGTAAGAAATCATGCGGAACGACCGAGTAGAGCATACAATGAGGTTTACCATAAGTATAATTTTCAAGGCATGACTTATCCTGTTTCAATTCAAGACATATCAAAATTTGAAAAGAAAAATCCTTTTGCATCTGTAAACATATTTGGTTTAGATTCATCCAACAATGTCTACCCCTTACGTATAACACCCACCGAACGCAGAGATCATACTGATTTATTATTAATAACCAAAGGTGATATTTCACATTATGTATATATAAAATATTTTGAAGCTCTAGTTTCCAAACAGTTATCAAAACGAGAACAACCAAAAACAACTTGTAAAAGATGTTTTTGTTTTGTAAACAAACCTTTGAGAAGAGGAGGTTCAGAATGGCTGAAGGAACACCAAAGACTATGCAGTGGAAACTATGAAGTAAGAATTAAATTACCACACCCTAGAAGATCGCAAGTAAAATTTGACAAAGTTATCCAACAATACAGAATTCCCGTTGTAGTGTATGCAGGTTTTGAATCTTCATTGCTTCCACTTGAACAAGAAGAAGGAGAGGAAAATACCAGCAGAACAAAGTATCAACTTCACAAACCAAACAGTTATTGTTTAATAGTTAAATCAACTTTGTCTGAACAACATCTTCAAGAATATGGTTTGACATCCACACCGAAGATCTATCGTGGAGAAGAAGCAGCTCGATACTTTGTTGATGATTTATATGACATCGCTGGGAAAGTGGAAGCAATTAATGGCAATGTGGTTCCTATGTCACCCATGACACCGGAAGAACTTTATCTTTATGATTCGACAACAATATGCTATTTGTGTAACAATGAATTTACAGAAAGTATAGTTAAAGTTCGCGACCATGACCATCTGACAGGAGCCTACAGAGGTGCAGCTTGCAACGGATGTAACATCAACTACAAATTACCATCTTTCATTCCAGTGGTTTTTCACAATCTTAGCGGATACGATGGACATTTTATTATTCCTGAATTAGCAAGAGACAACGGTGAAATAGACGTTTTGGCACAAACTATGGAAACATTTATAAGCTTTTCAAAAAAGGTGGGCAAAATTAAACTTAGATTTGTTGATTCTTTTAGATTTATGCCTTCTAGTCTTATGAAACTTTCTGAAAATTTAAGAAGACAAAATTTAATAGAAACAAGCAAAATTGTACCTGCAGAAAAAATGGACTTGGTTCTTCGGAAAGGAGTTTTTCCACTTGATTACATCGATGGACTATATAAATTTCAAGAAACATCACTTCCTCCACCAGAAACATTCAAAAATAAACTTACCTATTTGGACATTTCACCTGAAGACTATCAACACTCATGCAGAGTTTGGGAGGAATTGGAAATGAACACTCTGGGAGATTATTCTGACTTTTATGTAAAACTTGATGTAACCCATCTTTGCGATGTGATGGAAGAATTTAGAAACACTTGTTTTGAAGCCTACGGATTAGACCCTCTTCATTCTTATACTTCTCCAGGATTAGCTTGGCAAGCTATGCTAAAAGAAACAAAGTGCAACCTTCAATTATTAACGGATATTGACATGGTGTTGATGATAGAATCGGGCGTTAGAGGTGGATTAACCCAAAGTGTTACTAGACATGTTAAAGCTAACAACAAATATCTTCCACACTACGATAAAGAAAAACCATCAGTGTTTTTAGGATATTTTGATGCCAACAATTTATACGAATGGGCCATGTATAATCCACTTTTTTTGGGAACTTTGAATGGGTTAATCCAGTCTCAATTGGTGATATTTCGCAAATTTCAAAAGATGGAGACACCGGATACATATTGGACTGTGACTTTGAATATCCAGAACACTTACATGATCTTCATTCCGATCTTCCGCTTCTTGCGAAAACAGAAGTTTCACCAATTGGCAAACATCCAAAATTAATGATGACTCTTGAAAATAAACAAAGATACGTAGCTCACTTTTGGGTTGTTCAACAAGCACTCCAATTGGGTTTACGCATAACCAATTTCATAGAGTTTTAAAATTTTCCCAATCGTGCTGGTTAAAACCATACATTGATTCAAACACCAGAAGAAGAGCAGCTGCAACATCAACATTTCAAAAGGACTTTTTCAAATTAATGAATAATGCGATATTTGGCAAAACATTGGAAAACAAAAGAAAGCACAAAAATGTTAAATTAGTTACAGATCCGATAAAACTACAAAAACTTGTACAAAAACCAAACTTTGGAACATCTGTTATTATCAATGAAAACTTTGTGGCAGTATCTATGAAGAAGACAAGCGTGAAAATGGATCGTCCTTTGTACATCGGAATGTCAATGTTAGATATTTCCAAAACCCACATGTATGATTTCCACTACAACAAAATGGTCGACTTCTACGGTAGAGATAACATCGGAATTGCCTACATGGACACGGACGCTTTCATCTACTGGATTCTTACAGAAGATATGTATTTGCATCTTCGAACATTTGTTCACAAAAATGAATTTTATTTTAGTGACTATCCAAAAGATCATTTAAATTATGATAATGATCGGAACAAAAAGAAACTTGGAAAATTTAAAGACGAAGCAAATGGAATTTTACTGAAAGAACTTATTGCACTAATGTCAAAATTGTATTCACTACAATTGCATAAAGAAGAAAACAATGTTATTAAAAAAGCTAAGGGTGTAAAAAGTTTGTATCTTAAGAAGAATGTAAATTTCGAACACTACAAGCCATGCTTATTTGAAGAAACGACTATAACTGCAAAATTCAACACCATCAGAAGATTCAACCATCAACTGTACAGCGTAACAGAAGTGAAAAAAGCACTCTGCTCCAATGATGACAAACGACACATTCTTCCAGACAAAATTCACACTTTACCATTCGGCCACTACTCTCTCAATCCTATCGATGAGGAAAAAGAAAAAGAAAAAAAAGGGGAAAATCAGAGCATGCTCGCTGTGATTTCCCCTTTTTTTAAAATATGTTGAAATGACCTTGAACTATAAAAGCGGATGCAGAAAAAGAAACACTCAATACTAACTTGACTTTGTTATGAAAACATCATGACAGAGTTAAAGGAAAAGATTGTTAATGAACTTCATAAACCTGCAAGAATAAAGTTTCCACGAAGAAATACTGTTGTAAAAGGAATAAATGATTTATATCAAGCAGATTTAATTGAAATGCAAGCGCATAGTAAAATAAATAAAGGATTTAAATACATTCTTACGATTATTAATTGTTTTACTAAAGTTGCAGATGCTTTGCCGTTAAAAGACAAAACCGGTAACAGCATAACAAAAGCTATGGAAGTAGCTATAAAAAGAGATAAAAATAAAATTAAACATTTACAAACTGATGATGGGAAAGAATTTTTTAATAAATCTTTTGCCTTGTTAATGAAAAAATATAACATAAATCATTATTCCACAAATTCTGAGAAAAAGGCAGCTATAATTGAAAGATTTAATAGAACTTTAAAAGGTGCAATGTATAAAATGTTTTCTAAAAGAGGTTCTTACGTATAGGTTAATATCTTACCAAAATTAATAAGCGATTACAACAACAAGTTTCATAGAACTATCGGTATGGCACCTAACAAAGTGAATAAGAAAAACGCTAAACTAGTTTTACAACGGTATGCTACAACGCTTAACTTGTTTTACAACTAATTAAAAAGAATACACAACCAAATGCGGAACAAAGAAAACCAAAAAAGTTTAATGTAAATGATAAAGTTCGAATTAGTAACTACAAAGGAGTGTTTACTAAAAAATACCTGCCCAATTGGACAAACGAAGTTTTTACAGTGTATAAAGTACAACCTACTGTACCGGAAACTTATATTTTAAAAGATAACAAAGGAAATTTGTTACAAGGAGGTTTTTACGGACATGAATTGTTAAAGTCAACAGTAGGCGATGTTTATCTTGTTGAAAAGGTGTTGCAAAGGAAAAAAGACCAAGTTAAAGTACGTTGGTTAGGGTTTGACAAAACTGAAGATTCGTGGATACCTATAAAAGATTTGATTTAGTTTTAAATCAACTTATTTACTCTTCTGCCTTTTAATAAGATGGAGATTGTTCACCATAAAGATAAATTTAATATTAATAACATTGATGATTAAACCGTAGATAACGTTAAAATCAACAATGGTAAACACGGCAGTTTATTTCCAAACACTGTACGATGTATAGTAAGCGGTCCTTCAAACTGTGGCAAAACTAATGAGTGTTTAACTTAATTACAAACACAAAAGGATTGCGATTTAATAACCTATATATTTTTTCAAAGTCCTTACATCAACCAAAGTATCAATTGTTTGAAAAGATCCTGACTGATGTGCCTGATGTTAACTATTACAAATTTAATGCTAGTGACAGTGTTATGCAACCAGACCAGGCTAAGCCGTATTCTGTATTTGTATTTGATGATGTATCTAGTGAAAATCATGATACTATTAGAAACTATTTTGCCATGGGAAGACATAATAATATTGATGCATATATATCGGACAAACATATAGCAAAATTCCAAAACAACTAATTAGAGACAATGCAAATATTTTAGTTTTATTCAAACAAGACGATGCAAACCTAAAACATATATACAACGATCATGTAAATGCTGATATGTCATTTGAAAAATTCAAAGAGCTTTGTGGAAAAGCTTGGGCGGAAAAATATGGATTTTTGGTAATTATGAAAGGTAAAGCTATAACAGATGGTCGTTACCGCATAGGTTTTGATAAATTTGTTATAATACATTAATTAACAACATTATCGTACAAGTCTCCATGGTGTAAACATGGTTAATCAGGAAAAGCTATTAAAAGAAATAAAATCACTTAGTGATTCTATTAGACATAAAAACAGAGCGTTAAGATTAGGAATAAGTGAAAGAGAGAAATTTCTGGAATCAACATTTAAACCTATTACTGAGCCATTAAAACAATTAGGGCAAAATGTTAAACATTCAACATTTAATTTTTCCGGAGATGCTATTTTACCCATTTCAAAATTTGAACAAAAAGAAGAATATGAAGGTGATACAAGTTTTACACAACAAGGAGAAACAACTGAAGAAGAAAGCAAACTAGGTGAAGAAACGGATGTTTTAACAGAAAAAGAAGGTCTTTCTACAAGCGAAGAACAACAAGAAGAAGAAGAGCCTATTAATCCATCCAACTTGAGCAAACTGGGCTCGGATATTGCGTATAAAGGGCCGCTTGCAAGACAATTTGTATTAAAAATGTTACATTCTGCACAACCAACTGGAAAATATCATACTTTAGGTGCTAGAATAGAAGAAAATGGGCTGATGATTGGAGATAGCAAACTTGATGTAGACGAACATGACAATATTATTATAAATAATAAACAATACAAGGGTACAAAAGGATTGTTTGAACTTATTTTTAA
The DNA here is from genome assembly GCA_035578135.1 of Flexamia atlantica. Classification (NCBI taxonomy): domain Eukaryota; kingdom Metazoa; phylum Arthropoda; class Insecta; order Hemiptera; family Cicadellidae; genus Flexamia; species Flexamia atlantica. The sequence continues at coordinate 17,875,008 of JAQJVK010000017.1, read as the reverse complement.
GCCGAAACCTAATAAATATACTAAAAAGGATTTAAACATTTTTAAACAAATATTGGAGGATACAAATGCGCATAAGAAAAATTATTCTAAAAATTTCAATGTTCATAGAAATGCATCGGAAAAATATAAAACTATTATCGCTAAACTTTTCCCACCAAAAAGAAGGGAACCCATAAAAAGAAAATCATTATCTTCTGCTGAAATAAATATTTTACATAAAAGGAGAAAAACAAATCAATCAAGTTTATCAGGAAAAGGATTATTGAAAAACTTGTATGATACTAATATAATATACTACAACGATATAAACAAATTGGTTGACAGAATGAAGTTGATATATGAAGCTAAACAAGCCGGACATAGTGGTTTAGAAAATGAATGGGTAGCTTTGGTCGGCGAACTGCGAAATCGAGGAGTAATTGCATAAAAAATATGAGTATATATAATACAAGTATAACCGATTAAATATTCAGTATAACCATGAGTGTGGATAAGTTTGGACGGTATTCCGAAACTGGAAGCAAATCAGGATCTTATGGAAAAAGAGGTGGTTTACCACTAACATCCGATGGAGATTATGATATAAGTAACAAATGTTTAAAGTTTGTAAATGATCCAAAAGATGATAATGATGCAGTAAATTTTAAAACTTTAAGAAGTGAAACATTAAATAGTTTAAAGCTTTGTAACCGTACATCTGACCACGCCCCCAAAACTATGGTTATGTTATTTGTTGTCAAGATACAAATCGATGTGACAGATCGTAGTCTCAAGACATCAGGAACAGCTGTTGACAAATTGGGAAATGCAATTAAAAGAAGGCAAGGAAATAGGGAAGGAACAATTGGATATAGATATAATATATGAACCCAAAATCATACTAAACAGCGGGCGTTATAATGAAGTGGGAATATATCAACCGTTAGTCTAAATTTTAGTCATATTTTCTCGATAGTATTATTTACTAAACAATTATTAGGCCTCTGTTAGCAAGTAAGCGATATGCGAGATGTCATATTTGGTATTCGCGATACATATATGTTTAGAAAGTAAATTTAATTTCAAATTTAGTATTACTATGTTGGGGAGCAATCGGAATACTAGTTATCGCGAAATTGCTTAAGAATACTCAATATGATCGTTATATGATACAATATAAATCTGTGATGCCCAAAAAACCTGTGCCCAGAAATTAATCAATAAGTGCAAATGACAGTGAAGCCAGCTGCAAATAAATGGTTGCTACGGAACAATATTTACTTTCGAGTCAACAGTTTAGAAGTGAAGACATAACTAAATTTACTCGAAAAAATTAATAAAAGAAAAGAAGATAAAGTTTAGCGGAAAACCCAATCAGACCACCAATTGGACCGAAGGACGATCTGGGAGGATGCCAAAACTACGGTAACCCAAATCCACTAATATCGTTTCAGGAAATTCTTTATCGACACGAGGAGATGGGACTTGTGAACGAGGGAGGTGTCGATGGACCTATGGGACTAACAAATTAAAAAACAAAGTATATCTTAAGCACGTTTAAAGGGGGAAATAATTCCGACTCCCGTTTTTTGTAATATATATATTCGTAACTTTGATTTTGTTTAAAAATTTGCATCTGAATAAATGAAGTATACCGTCTGGGAATAAGAACATATCAAGTGAACCGAGGGCAAAGAACTACGACCCAGAGTCTCAAACAATTATCGACTGCCTAGCTGGGAAAGAATCGGGCAATTAATTTATTTCTGGGAAGTAACTCACAAAATAATTCGAATTATCAAAGATTTGTAATTGGGCTAGATTTAAAAAGAGCATTAAACTTATATTTGTCAACCTCAGTTAGTATTTATTTCTGTCAATTAACTTAGAATATCGTAGGTTATATAAGAGGGTGGTAATAAAAATGGCGCCAACGCGGGGCACTTGATTGTAAAGTTCTTGACCCACGGTTCAATTGATAACCAATAAGACATCTCACATATCTTAGGATAAGTCTTTATTGAATTGTCATAGTTTTAAGTTAGAGAATCTAATTAATTATTTAAAGGGTAACCAATATGAGTAATAATTATGACTTAAGACAAAACCCAAGGCGAACGAAGAAGGGAGACGCGTTAGGAAATTGTAAGAGGTCGAACCCAATGACAACCGAAATGGCAACGGCGCGGAATCGAGATATTGATACGGATGATAGGGTAGAGATAAGTGATAGGGATGTTAGGGACAACCCGGAAATCGGAAACGAAGAAGCGCACGTGAATGAATCGGACGACGAACACTCGCAGACTGACCAGCGCGGATACGAGGATGACAATCTAGGAAACCCGCATGACGAGGAAATTTTGCTTGCGCAGGGAGATTCTGAAATTAATCCTAATAAACAACAACCGGAGGAACCTAAACAACCTAGCGAGACGCAAACCGATCTGAAGTTAATAATGGTAATGCTCAGTCAGTTGCAAACACAATCGGTCCAAATACAAAACGAAACCCAACAAATACAAAGTAAAATCGAATCTTGTAAGGAAGAACACCGTAGGGAACTAAACGAGATCCGGACCGAGATTACGAGCTTACGGATAGGCATCGAAGAAGACATTGAAAAAAAAATTAGGGAAAATAATCTCAAATTAAATGAATCTTTCGACCTAAAACTAAACGAGCACGGTGCTAAATTCATGGAAAACATGACAAACTTAAACCAAGATACTATAAATAAGACTGAAGACCGGTATAAAGAAATTAAACAATATCTAAATTCCGAAACGATTCAAATTAAACGAATCACCCAAACTAATCAGGAACGAATTGACAAAATTGAAACCCAAACTCAAAACCAATTTAGGGAGATGAACCAGTCGATAGTCCAAAATAATGACATGGTAAATAAGGTTCAGGAAGATATAATAGGAATACAGAACAAAATGGGAAATCTCGAAAACCGTGTGGGAAATTCAACGTCGGGTAACCTAGGCGAAATCATCATCAACTATGTAAATCCTGACCTCAACGAGAAAAAACCTAAATTCACTGGGAGAGAAAAGGATCCACTACACTTCTTGGCTCAACTAAAACGGTACTGGGAGAAATTAAATACGCGGAGAGGGCTAAGTTCACACATACCTAACTTGGAGGACGTGCTAGAATCGTGTCTAGAAGAAAGTGCGATTAAATGGTGGCGAATAGTAAAACAAGACGTTAAAGATTTGAGTGAATTTGAAATCGTGTTTCTCGAAAAATACTGGAATCTAGATATTCAACGCGGTATAAAGAGAAGAATCAAAATAGAGCGATACCGAACTGGAGGAAAACTTAGTAGATCGGAATATTTCATTGAAAGAGCGATCATATTGCGGAATATGACACCTACACTCGAAGAAGCAGAGATCGTGATGTTGCTGAGCGAACAATTCGAGGAGCGAGTTAGGGATGCACGTCGAGTCCAAAACATTACCACGATAAGGCAATTCGAACAGCTATTAGGTAGAGAAGATTTAGAGGAACAGAACCATCGGATCAAAAGTCGCCCGTATGAAAACCGACAATCGGGACAGTCTAACTACGGACACGAGAATGATAGGAATTTCCGGAATATTAACCATGAACCAAGGTACCCGAATCCCAATCGCGATCGACACGTAGCCAACGACACAAAGCGAACCTACTCTAACGAGCGACCCTTTAATCAAAGAAGTAACTTTAGAACCAACGACAGGCCCAATTTCCACAACCGAAGCGGTTATGAACCGAGATCGACCTTCGTAACTGAGAATAACCCTAACCAAAACAAAGCGACTGCCGCAGGTTCGGGAAACTAAATAGCGTCGAAGTTTCTCGGGTATTGCACACATTCAAGACTAAAACAGATCAAAATTATGAAACTTTGACGCGAGTTAAACATATCGGACATGTCAATACCCATAATCCAAATAAATCCCCAATCAAATCAAACCTTAACCTAAATAATGTCGTATCCAATATATATTGCGATAACAAATGGCTACTCGAGGAGGACGGAGTTGAACCACCCGTAATTAAAAGTATCGATTGTCCCGAAATAGACATCAAATTAAACCAAACCAAATCAAAGCTCTTATTGATACCGGCTGTAACATTAATTGCTTGCAAGAACAATGGTATGAGCAAAACCAACAGGTCATAGGCAAACATGAAACCTTTCCAGTAACTAACCTCAATATTACCACTGCTACTGGACAAAAGTCCAAGAGAATAAGAAAAATAATATTAATACATACTGAAATTAACAACCATAGTTTCGACGCACAGTACTTAATTATCCCATCATTAGTTCGTGAGGTCATCATAGGACAAGAAACGTTAGAATCATTAGGAGTTGTATTAAACTTTAAGGATAATACTTTAACGATCAACAACGAGGTAATTCCATTAAATACTAACCAAGAAAAAACCGGAGAAAGTACTCAGGAAACAATAAACAACCATATAAACGTAAATAAAAAAGGAATAAAATGTCAGGTAATATCACAAGGAGACGAAAGTTCAGTATATTCACGACCGATAGCCCAAGAAATGGTAAATAACAAATTAACCGATAACAGGGAGATAGTAAATAACAAGTTAGCTGAAATCACGATTTTAAGTGAAGAAGAAAAGGAAAAATTACGGGCGTTGTTATTAAAATATGATTCCGTTTTTTCTAACGAACCCGGACTATGCAATAAATTCCAATATAAAATCAAATTGAAAAATCATGAACCGTTCAAGAGTTTAACGTATCCTATCCCTGTGTGTCACCGAGAAGCGGTAAACAAAGAAATCAATGACATGCTGAGCAAAAACATTATAGAAAGAAGCGATAGCACGTTCATTAATTCTATGCTAGTAGTCCCAAAGAAGACGGGAGAAATTCGTTTATGTTTAGATGCCCGAGCTATAAATGAGCGGATAGTTAACGACTATGATTGCAACTTAGGAATCAATGAGTTACTCACTAAATGCAAAAACACCCGTTTCATAAGCACATTCGACCTTACAGCTTCTTATTGGCAAGTAGAACTCGAACCCGAATCCCGGAAATATACAGCTTTCCAACATAACGGAAAAACTTATCAGTTCGTGCGGGTACCTTTTGGGCTATCTATATCTCAAGCAGCACTGGTACGAGCTTTAGACGCCACCATCGGGAATGATCTTGACGAATTCTGTATGTTTTATGTGGACGACGCTTGCGTTACGTCAGACAGTTTCGAATCACACCTCAAACATCTAGAACTCTTATTCGCTAAACTTAAAGATGCTAATATGACAATTAAGCTACCAAAATCGGCACTATGCCAAGAGAAGGTAAAATATTTGGGTTTTATTATCACTAGGAACGGGATTAAACCAGACAACTCCAAAATTGAAGTAATAAATAATTTCCCTGAACCAAAAAATCGTAAACAACTAAAAGGGTTTTTAGGGATGATCAACTATTATAACAGATTCGTGGACAAATTTGCAGAGCATGTGCAACCACTACTTTACCTAACTTCTAAGAAAACCACCTTTCGTTGGACGGAGATCGAACGACAACACTTTCTAAAAATAAAATCATTGTTTTTGGATACTCATTTTTTGAACTATCCGGACTTCTCAAAGGATTTTTACCTTCAGTGCGATGCGAGTGGCCACAGCATAGGCGGGCACATATATCAGATATTAGACGACCAGCAGAAAGCAGCAATCATGTTCATTTCCCGTACTTTAAAGGGACCAGAGTTAAATTACTATACTTCCGAGCTAGAATGTTTAGCGATTGTGTATTGTTTACAAAAGGCCAGATCACTATTGATAGGTCGACGCATACATATCGTTACCGATCACAAAGCTTTAACTTTTATGAAAACTTGTCGATTACTAAGTCCGCGGTTAACCAGATGGGCATTAGCACTACAGGAGTACGATTTTACTATCGATCATTGCCCCGGCAAAGATAATATCGTGGCTGACACTTTGAGTCGAATCAAATACTCAGACGGGGAAATCTCAAACCCAACTCAACCATCCATAGTAATCAACTTCCTTGAAACAGAAATCGAACCGTATCTTAGTCAACAGTTACAAAACATAAAACAACTACAACTAAATGACCCCAACTTAAACGAAATCATAACCAAAATACGTGAAAATCAACCTACCCCAGAAGATAACCCGAATTCCAATCAATTCTTAATATATCAAAATGTATTGTATAAGAAAACCGGTCTAGGATGGAAAATCCTTGTCCCTAAAACCATGATTGAAAACCTAATCCTAGCCTGTCACTTCCACTACATCCATTGCGGGGCGGACAAATGTTTGAAACTGCTCCAAGAGCACTTTGTATTTAAGAACATGGGCAGAATAATTCGTAAAATAATAGCTTGTTGCGACTCTTGCCAAAAATGTAAACCCAACACTCATCCAAACCACGGATTAGCCAAAGGAATAACTTGCACGGATAAGAACGTACAAATAGCATGTGATTGGATTGGCCCTTTACCTACAAGCAGCTTCGGGGCTAAATATATTTTTGTCGTAATTGACATCTTCACAAAATTCATCCAGCTATACCCGGCTAAGAGGGCGAATACTACCACGGTGATCGATAAGATTTTCAACCGATACATACCAGAATTTGGAAAACCTAGATTCATCCAATCCGACAATGGAACGTCATTCAGGAGCGCGCGTTATCTACGCAAACTATCTGACAATAACATAACACCCATATTTAATCCTGTAAGGTATCCTCAAGCGAACTTAACCGAAAGGTACATCCAAAACGTGAAGCGGGCGCTTCGAACCATGTGTCACAACGACCAAAAGAACTGGTTCAACTGCATACCACACATCAACCGGTGTCTAAACGAAATCTACAACACCACTACAGGTTGCACTCCCAACGAGCTACAACTCGGGACCAAAAATACGAGGTTTTGGGAAGAATTTCTGGAGTTACTCCCTCAAGAAGACCGACCATTAGCCCTTAGGTTGGAACAAGCACGACAGCGGATGAGTACGCGACAGAGGAAAAACGCCGAAAAGCTTAACAAGATGCATAAACCAACCGAGTTCAACGTAGGGGATTTGGTATTAGTCGCCCAGAAAATGCCATCCAAACTAATCGACGGTACAACTGCTAAATTATTTGAATTATATACAGGACCTTACATTATTTGCGAGAAATTAGGGAAGACAGTGTATTCCGTATCCAACACAGACGGGACAAGTAAGCGGGGACCGTACCACATAAGTGGTCTTAAAAGGTATAAAACCACGTATGAACTATAACGCGAATGCGAGTCACCATATAGTGCTAATATCGGTGATGTGAACATTCTAATATGAGTGATAAGACCGAACTGGTAAACTCAATGTGACTAAAGGTGGGGACTTAATTTGTGTTCGCAGCACCATGAACTATGAATAATATCTTCGTGTTTAATCCAATTAAATGTTTAATACTGTTAATTAATGTCAAAACATGTTACAAACCTTAATTTCAATTAGTTATCAATTTATATATGTTCTTCAATAATCCACTGCCAGACTATAAGGTCCGAGATATAATTTGATTCATGCAATGCCTCATGTATTTTAACTTGTTCTTTCATGTTGATGTTAAGTTTGTTTATGTTATAATTTGTTATATGAATAATACTTGTCTTTAATATATTCAATATGTGTATGCAAAAACCCCGAAAACGTTACAATACTATGCTTTTCGACTTTCGTAATTTCAATCCATATTTCATATTACTTGAAATTAGAGAGGGCTATTGTAACCGTACATCTGACCACGCCCCCAAAACTATGGTTATGTTATTTGTTGTCAAGATACAAATCGATGTGACAGATCGTAGTCTCAAGACATCAGGAACAGCTGTTGACAAATTGGGAAATGCAATTAAAAGAAGGCAAGGAAATAGGGAAGGAACAATTGGATATAGATATAATATATGAACCCAAAATCATACTAAACAGCGGGCGTTATAATGAAGTGGGAATATATCAACCGTTAGTCTAAATTTTAGTCATATTTTCTCGATAGTATTATTTACTAAACAATTATTAGGCCTCTGTTAGCAAGTAAGCGATATGCGAGATGTCATATTTGGTATTCGCGATACATATATGTTTAGAAAGTAAATTTAATTTCAAATTTAGTATTACTATGTTGGGGAGCAATCGGAATACTAGTTATCGCGAAATTGCTTAAGAATACTCAATATGATCGTTATATGATACAATATAAATCTGTGATGCCCAAAAAACCTGTGCCCAGAAATTAATCAATAAGTGCAAATGACAGTGAAGCCAGCTGCAAATAAATGGTTGCTACGGAACAATATTTACTTTCGAGTCAACAGTTTAGAAGTGAAGACATAACTAAATTTACTCGAAAAAATTAATAAAAGAAAAGAAGATAAAGTTTAGCGGAAAACCCAATCAGACCACCAATTGGACCGAAGGACGATCTGGGAGGATGCCAAAACTACGGTAACCCAAATCCACTAATATCGTTTCAGGAAATTCTTTATCGACACGAGGAGATGGGACTTGTGAACGAGGGAGGTGTCGATGGACCTATGGGACTAACAAATTAAAAAACAAAGTATATCTTAAGCACGTTTAAAGGGGGAAATAATTCCGACTCCCGTTTTTTGTAATATATATATTCGTAACTTTGATTTTGTTTAAAAATTTGCATCTGAATAAATGAAGTATACCGTCTGGGAATAAGAACATATCAAGTGAACCGAGGGCAAAGAACTACGACCCAGAGTCTCAAACAATTATCGACTGCCTAGCAGGGAAAGAATCGGGCAATTAATTTATTTCTGGGAAGTAACTCACAAAATAATTCGAATTATCAAAGATTTGTAATTGGGCTAGATTTAAAAAGAGCATTAAACTTATATTTGTCAACCTCAGTTAGTATTTATTTCTGTCAATTAACTTAGAATATCGTAGGTTATATAAGAGGGTGGTAATAGCTTCAAAATGAAGTGTATAACGCTAATTTTTATAGAATTGTAAATCTTCCAAAACCAATAGATAAGAATGATTCGGTAAATAAAGAATATTTAATGTGGTATATAAACTAAACCTTACGATATGATCCTAGGAGTAATAATAAAGTATATGATGCAAAAGATCTTAGAATAGCCAATATAGCAGATCCTGTTAATGATCAAGATTCAGTTACAAAAAAGTATTTACATTCAGTCATCCCTGAAAAAACAGATAAATTTTCCTTTTACAACTTTGTAATACATGATATTGGAGACCCTAAAGATATGAAAGATGCTGTAAACCTTCAATATCTTACAGATCATTGTATTACGCATGATATTAATACAATTGATTGCAAAAATAAAGTGTTAACTAACGTTAAGGAAGGAACTGCAAAATCAGATGCAGCTACAATAAGTCAAATAATGAAATTAAAAAATAACAAATGGAATGCGGATGCAAAAATAATTACTAATGTTAAAAAAGGGTTGGTTGAAACTGATGTAGCAACAATTGGACAGGTTCCTGTAATAAAAGAATATGAAAACGGTAAACAATACTTTGATTGCAAAGGGAAACCACTATTCAATGTTGCAGAAGGAATAAGAGACAGTGATGTAGTTACAGTAGCACAAATACGTGAGAGGGGAAACATGTACTATAATCTTTTTCTAAGAAAAGATTTAAATAAGCAGTCTTTTTTGTGAAGACTTGCGATTGACTAGCTTAAAAGACCCTATTAATTTTACTGATGCTGTTAATGTAAATTACATTGTAAGACTCTTAAGTGTAGTGTTATATGATATTTATAACACAATAAACCCCATAAAATCTGATCAAAAATTACAATGGGTTAAAAAGAATGTTATGGAAAAATATTTTTTAAATAAGGAAACTGATACTTTAAGAACTTCTAAAGATGATGATGATGAAGAAGATACAATCCTACCGCAAAACTGGAAAAAAATTATTTACCCATAAACAAACATACTTATAAATAAACAATGTCAAAGGATAAGTGCATCATTAATTATAAAGCATTTATAAAATAAACAAGTATTGGCATTTCCTTTCACTATAAAAGACCATGTTGAAAGTTCAACGCATCAGTCATAATCGACACGTTATAAAGAGAGGAAGAGGAATAGCATCAACAGCACTTTCTCTTATTACTAAGCCGGTTGGAGCTATAGTTAATAAAGCTATCGATTTATTACCTGTAGATCTACATTTACCCGGAGGTTATCAATATTGTGGTCCTGGAACAAAATTGAAAAAAAGACTTGCTAGAGGAGATCTTGGAATAAATGAACTTGATCAAGCTGCAAACAACACGATATAGCATATTCAAAGTTTGCAGATACTAAAAATAGATCAATAGCGGATAGAGCACTTGCTGAAAAAGCTTGGCAAAGAGTAACATCCAGTGACGCTAGTATCGGTGAAAAAGCAGCAGCTTTAGCGGTATCAGCAGCAATGAAGGGTAAATCGATGTTTGGAGGTGGAAAGAAGAAAGGAGGTGGAAAAAGGAGGAGAAAACCTGGAAAGAAACGTGGAGGAAATATAAGAAGAAAACGACGATCCACCGCAGGTAAAAATAAAAAGAAACAAACAATATGGTCAATGATAAAAAAGGAGGAGGATGATACCTAAGACCGTATCGTGTGTATTAAACAGAAAAAAACAATTACTAATTCAAATAAAGAATTAATTACTTATGTTTCTTGTTTAAAAATTCCATTTTTTAGAGGAGTGTTTATGAAAGATGAAAAAACCTGTTAAAATTTGGAAAAATGAAACCGGAATAGTAAATTTAGATAATAGTAAAGGATCAGGCACTCGTTGGGTATGTTATAAGAAACTAGGATCAACTATTTACTACTTTGATAGTTTTGGTAATCTCCCACCACCAAAAGAACTACAATATTACTTTAAAAGAGCTAAAAATGTACTATACAATTATAAAAGAGAGCAACCTGATAATACGGTAATCTGTGGACATTTATGTTTAGATTTTTTAACAAAAAGCGTTAGTCAACTTTAAGATGTCTTCCTATACAGTATCATTAACTGGAACTTCATCTACTTTGCGAAGTGTTCTTTTCCCTGCGTTACGTTTGGAAAAAGATAAATTATGGGAAGCCGCATTATTAGATATAACAACTTATAATTCTATTCCCAACGTTACTGAAAATGTTAATGACAAAATACATTATTACAAAACAAAAGATAAAAATACAAATAAATATTCAGATATACAAGTATTTAGTTTACCCACTGGAGCATATGAAATTGATGATATAAATGAAGCGATAAAAACCCATATGGGAAAAGATAATATAACAATAAAAGGAAATAACAATACTATGAAAGCTGAAATTAAATGTAAATATTATATAGATTTTACCAAAGAACATTCAATTGGTAGTTTATTAGGATTTCCTAAAACAACAAAAATTTTAGAACCTAATATTAACCATTCAGGTGCTAGAACTGTGACAATAATGAAAGTTAACAGTATAGATGTTACATGTAATATTATACATGGTTCTTATAGAGATGGTGAAAATACTCATATATTGCACACATTCTATCCAACAGTCGCTCCGGGTTTTAAAATTGTGGAAAAGCCACAAAACTTGGTGTACCTACCGTTAAACACCAGTTTTATTTCAGACATTGTGGTGAACATACTAGATCAAGACGGGAATCATATTGATTTTAGAGACGAACCTATAACTATACGAATACATATAAAATCAACCGTATAACAATGGGGTTATCATTTAAAAAGAAAGAGCTGACTGGTAAACAAGTCAGTAGCACTTCAGCTATAGAAGGATTAACTAATGATAACATTCGTTTTCTAGAAGAGATTGGATTAAAACTTATTAATAATGGAAATATTGGATATAGCGCAGGGTCCGACATTCGACGAAACCTTATGGGAAAAGGAATATCATACGCACAACCCTTACGCTTCATCAAAATTAAATGATAATGATGAAATTAGAATTCCCATACAACAACAAGATATTTATACACTTCCATGTGAAAGTTATTTGTATATCGAAGGAAGAGTAACAAAAAAGATGGAAACACTGCAAGTACTGTTCCGTTCATAAATAACCCCATGGCATATTTGTTTGATGAAATAAGATATGAAATTTCCGGAGTTACAGTAGATTCAACAAAAAAGGTGGGAATTACAAGTACATTAAAAGGATTAGCATCTTTAACACCGAGTGAAAAAAAATATGCTGGCCGCCGCAGGATGGGTAGCACCCGATTCCAGTACAATCACTCCAAACAGTTCAGGCAATTTTGACTTTTACATTCCTTTAAGATTACTTTTAGGCTTTGCCGAAGATTACCGAAAAATAATAATAAACGTAAAACAAGAATTAGTTTTGTTAAGATCATCAAACGACAATATTATTATGGCGTCTGATGGAACAACGGAAGCTACTTTAGAATGGAAAATGCAATTAGACAAGATTGTTTGGAGAGTACCGCATGTACGGTTAACCGATCAAAATAGAATTTCATTATTAAGAACTTTAAAATCAGATCGTGATATCGTAATACCATTTAGAAGTTGGGAGTTTCATGAATATCCGGTTTTACCGGAAACACAACGTCATACATGGACTGTAAAAACTTCTACTCATTTGGAAAAGGCAAGATATGTAATATTTGGATTACAAACAAAAAGAAGAAATGAAATAACTAAACATGCTGGCGAATTTGATCATTGCAAACTTACAAATTTTAAGGTGTTTCTAAACTCACAATTCTTTCCATACGACAACTTCAACATAAACTTTACAAAAGACAGGTTTAGCGTTTTGTACGATATGTACGCAAGATTCCAAAATCCATATTATGGAAAAACAAACACACCTTTATTAACGCCAAACCAATTTAAATCTACCTATCCTATTGTTGTAGTTGATTGTTCCAAACAAAATGAATCTGTAAAATCTTCCAGTGTAGATATAAATTAGAAATGGAATTTGAACAAAATGTACCCAAAGATACATCTGCTTATTGTTTAATTTTACATGATAAAATTGTTACATATACACCTTTAACCGGTATAGTAAAAGCAGTTTTGTAAAATGAAAAGAAAAAAAATACCCCCACCACTCGGTTATAAAAGCAGGAGCGGGAACACAAATTGTTTAGTTGACTGTCTACAGTTGTATGGGTAACATCGTCTACAGCATTATAAACAAAATGAGTTCTTTATCAGTTGTACAAGGCGTTTCCGAAACAACACCTTTATTGGAAAATGATGATGATAAACATTTTGAAGAAAATGTTGTAAAGGAAAAAGATAACTTTTTAAAGTTTGGAAAACAAAATAAAAAGTTGGAAAATAATAAAACAAACGTAAGAAAGAAAAGAAAACTTGAAGAAAATATTCCACCAAACATTTTAACTGAAGTTTTCCTTCGCATCTTTTATCCTATTTCATCTTGCATGAGTAAAAGTGTGTCGATAGGATTGGTAAAATCATTAAACTACTCTCCTGCAGTAATACTAAGCCATGGTACAAAGATGGTTTTATTTTCAGAAAATGCTTGGGATTCCTTTTTAAAACATCTACATCTTATTGAATGTTACTTAGCCAACAGTTTCTTTGGAAGAAAAACTAACATTCGACTTTTGGATTGTGACAATGAAATTGACATTATTAAACATCGTGGTCAACAACAAGAAAGAATTAGAGACTCGACACAATTTGAAAATAAAATTCTACTAACACGTGAAGAATTCTACATTTTAAACTATGCAACATCACCTATTACCAGGTATATGAAACAATTAGTATTTTCAAGCTCTGTTATTAAGGAATATCTGGTAGATGCATGCGAAAAACAACCAGACAGCACTTTACAATACGGACCGATAGATACACCCATCTTTAATAGAATACCTCACGAAGTGGAAATGTGGAGGCAGTTAAGAAATTTTGAACCTATTACTGAAGTTGCAACGGAAGCTACAGAAGAAGAAACCAACAACAACAACAACAACAGTACAGAAGAAGAAACCAACAACAACAATAATACAGAAGAAGAAACTTTGCTAGTTTAAAACTACAATGTAATTTAACAAAACAATAAACCGTGGGGTAGGCCTACTGGGGACGGTGCCCACGTTAAACATACACCAACGCGCCTACAACTGTACGGCCTGGTTTATATATCTAACCTACCGTGGTGTGGAAAACAGTTGATCAACAGACACCGTGATGAGCAGACAGGATGAAGAAATAGCAGCAAAACCTTGTGTAATTGAATTTCAAGCATTTCGTGGAAACGATGATAGATTTATCATAAAAGAATTGGTAATTTTATATTTACTTACACAAGTAGCGTACCCGTTTTTATTTGAAGCACCGTGTTCTGTCCATGAACTAAAGTCAAAAGCTAAAATAACAAACAGATGGCTAACAAATAATTTTCATCATATCCATTGGTTTGAAGGTTTTCTACCGTACAACAATGTACACAAAATTATGTTTCATTTTTGCAAACAATTTACACACATATATACTAGAGGATTGGAAAAAAATTGGATACGACAGTACACGAACAAAGAAGTTTTAAACATAAAACTGGACAAAACATTTCACTTTGATACTAGAAATATTTGTGTTTCTACAATAGATCCGAAACACAACCAATCTCAATGCGCATTACAAAACGCATATCACTTGGCTCCTTACTTACAACAACAAACGGAAGAATGTAGTGGGGGTTCTGAAGGTTATATAAACGAAGAAACAACACACCCCGAGTATCAGTCTAACTCCATACTCCGAACAGACAACATCTCCTGTGAAGGATGGCATCACAACAGTTTCTCCAATGTTTAGTTGAACAATTCAACTTGCATTCAAAATCAAATACTCTAATTATCAAGAAATGTTCAGAACTAAAAGAACACAAACATTATATTGTTCATGAAATGAAAAAAGTTGATACAACACATGGAGACGCAGTCGTCGCATCTTTATCCGATGCACCATATACACCAGGTGATGAACCAAAGTTTCAAGTATATCTTCCAAAACGATTCGTCCAGTTGCTGCAAAATGAAGATCTGCGGGAAATTCAGCCAGGATCATTATATTTGGTGTCACACGGAATGAGCGGAAACAACTCTACGGAACTTACTCTGCACATCACACAAAAATAACATTGTAAATATTGTAAAAAAATGTTTGAAATAAAAGAAAAAAATAAAAAAACAACATATCAGTATATGTTTTTATATACTGATATGTTGTATTTTTTTAAAACTCAAACGGATGACCTTGAACTTTTAATCGATGGTATTATTCGATTATTTTATTCGATTGTTTTATTCGAATACTTTATATAAATACGAAACTTTAACGTTGAGAGGCTCAGTTCTGTTTAAGACAAGCTACAACCAACATGTCATCCAAAAGAAATAATCTAACACTTTAACTTATTGTTGTAAAGAAAAATGTTTTAAAATACCTGAAGATCAAGTTGACGGAAAAGCTTGTACAAAATGTAATTCTTTCTGCTACTGTAAATGTAGTTGCAAAACATATCAAAAGAACCGGTTGGATAAACTAGAAGAATTGCAACATCGGCTTGGTCTACTGTGGCAACGATTAAATTCAAAGTGATTAAACAAACACCTGTCATTAACCCCACCACTACCCCCACTACCATCGGAGGTACCCGTAGCACCAGCTTTGCAATAGTCATTCCTGCTACACCTCTCGTCGAGTAAACAACTCTAGTCATGTCTCTCAACATTCGCGGGATTCACTACAACACTATCAATCTTACAACCTACAAGGATTTGGAAATTTTTAGTGAAGAACTAAAACAACTTATAACCACTGGGTTCGGTTTATCTTTGGAACTTTATGCAACAAACAATCAAAACGAAAAGAATGTATTTTTGCCAACTTACAACAACAACAAAAAGAATGAAAATAAGCAAGAAGTTTCACCACCGACAACAACTTACTTTTCAAATTTGGGAGCAAACTTTTCAACTTTAATGTAAAATAAAAAAAAAATATCTTGCATTTTCGGATCTTCCGAAAATGTAAGATCTTTTTAAAAACATCCACACCTGACCTTGACCCATTTCCGGTCATTTAAACTTTAAATGCCCACCCCTACACGTCACAGCTACGTCACAGCCTCTGACGTCACCAACCGGATGTAGCTGTCAAAAACCCTGACACGTGGAGCAGTCTGTTTTTCGAAAGGACCATCCGTCCGGCCACTAGAGCTCAAAATAACAGTTGTTTGAAAAAGGCTTCACGATATTATTTTGATTTTTTCTAATATTTTTCAGCTATTATTTTCTAAAAAGATTTCTTTCGTGCTGTGCTTTGTTGTGTCATCGTCGGCCGCCCTCTAAATTTGCGCCCCCTTGCTCTTGCGCCCTTGGCGGGGGCCACTCCTGCCAACCCCAACGTACACCACTGCCTCATGGCCAATTGATTGTAAATTGATTCCTGAACACTTGCCTGAATTGAAACCACAGACCCCTCAAAAGGTGCTAGCAGCTCAAATAGTTCTGCAAAACGACTTCTATGATTTCATGAACCGCTTCTCCAGCTTAACCAAGCTACAAAATGTTATGGGATATGTGTTACGATTTATTAACAACGTTCGACACAACTCTGACAAACTTCAAGGTACCCTCTCTGTATCAGAAAGAAATGAAGCTCTCAAAGTGTGCATGAAAATAGTACAACATCACCACTATTCTAAGGATATAAAATTGTTACAGCAAGGTAAAGAATGTTCACTCGCACTTAGATCATTTTCGCCCTTTCTTGCACAGGATGCCCTCATGGTGGGGGGGTAGATTAAAACATGCTCCTATGCCAGAATCTGCCAAACACCCTTACTTGATTCCTCCAAAAGGCCATTTGGCATCTCTTTTGTGTGACTACTATCACATGTACTCTTTACATGGTGGTCCTAGATTAGTTCAATCATTGATTCAGCGTCGTTATTGGATCCCTGGAGCTCGAAACCTAATAAGGAAACGCATATTTAAATGTCTACCCTGCTACAAATTAAAGGCAAAACCACTTCAACCATACATGGCAGATCTCCCGCCATCCCGTTTTCAGCAAGGCAAATGTTTTGTAAATGTTGGCCTAGACTTCGCTGGTCCCTTCCTGGTTAAGGAAAGCACAAGAAGGAATGCTAGGTTATCCAAATGCTACATCGCTCTCTTTGTATGTATGTCTGTAAAAGCTATACATTTAGAACTTGTTCACTCTATGACAACTGAATCCTGTCTAGCAGCTATTGATAGATTTATCGCTAGAAGAGGTTTACCACAAAATATCTATTCTGACCAAGGTCGAAACTTTATTGGTGCTGCTCGACACCTCTCTGAAGTTCATGAGCTAGTTAAGAACTCTAACAACCAATTTTCTGAACACTTAGCAAAGCGGGAAATAACCTGGAACTTCAACCCTCCCTATGCAGCTAACTTTGGTGGACTTTGGGAAGCCGGAGTGAAATCTACAAAGCACCATTTGAAAAGAATTCTAGAGACACACCACTTCACTGCTGACGAATTTTACACATTTCTCTGCCGCATAGAATCAATTTTAAACTCCAGACCGCTCTGCCCGCTCTCGACATCTCCAGATGATGGATTTGATCATCTTACTCCTGGCCACTTCCTCGTCGGTGGACATCTCTTATTTCGACCTGAAGTAGATGTTACCAAGGAACCTCCACACCTTCTCACAAGATGGAAACTCATCAGTCAAGCTTCTCAAATGTTTTGGAAAGCTTAGTCCAAAGACTACTTACATTCCCAAATTCAGCGTCCCAAATGGAATAGGAACGTATCAAATGTTAAAGAAGGAGATCTCTGCCTAATGTATCACCCTAATATGCCACCCTTATCATGGCCCTTATGTAGGATAGTTAAGACCCTTCCAGGAAAAGATGATGTAGTCAGAGTAGTTCAAGTAAAAACTTCCCAAGGTATTCTAACTCGCCCTGTAAATAAATTAGTTCCTTTGCCAATAAACTGATCTTTATACAGATAGTTATAAGTTATCTTATAAGGTCAAAGACATGTTTCATATGCGTTCCAGTATAATTTGAATTTGATTATTCATATGGTATTCAAGGATTTTTTAAATTTGGGTTTTCTTACAACTTTTCAAAATATACATTTTGGGTGGGGGAATGTTTGGTTTAGAATGTATTTTCCGCGGTATTTGCGAAGCTACTAGTATCGCCGCTGCCGACGTCATCAAGACGCCCCCTCCCCTCCAGGCACTCACGCACTGACCAGCGTCGAAGCCAGACGCGCCCGCTGCCGCTCCCCATCAAAAAGGACATTTTCATTTAATTTATTAATTATTGTAAAGTTTAAAGTTCTCTACTGTATAAATATAGTTTCTACTTTATGTAAATTCTTGAGTGAGTCAATTTGTCAACCCGCATCGTCTACACCGCTCCTGTGATGGCTACTTCTACCTAAACCCGCCTCTGATGCCGCCCTGGACCCTGGATTGGGACATCCCTGGTCATCCACGAGAATTCAAGACTTCTGGAATAGGTATTAGTAGCTACGCAAACCCTCAATTCAAAATTTAATTGTTTTCCGCATTTTTAAATTAATTGCTAAACCGCTAATACCAAACAATATCCAAAGCCTAAATATATTTTCAGATTTTTAGTGTTTACAATAATTATTACATTATTTTTCTCTATTTTTATATGATGAGTTTTGGCTTACACGGTAACCATTAGACCTTCTAATTTAACGGGCTTTGAGAAGCACCGTCGGTTTAACCGGAAAACCCGTTATCCGGAATGGTCTCGGTCCTGAGGATTCCGAATAAGAGGGAGTCTACTGTAACCAGATATGGATTAGATAGAGTATCAGATCAGGGTTGTCAGATTTGGTTTTTAAGTGTCCAAACCAGATAAAAAAAATGCATATGGATAGGCCTACTTCAATTATGGTTTAGACCTAAGTTTGAGGTAAATTGTCAAAAAATTTAACCAATATTGTTACCTAATTATGGTTTAAGATTTTGAGGTTTTTGTTGTCATTATCACGGGCAAGACCGTAACTTTAAGTACCTTAAAACAAGCTCGATGAGGGTTAAGCCTATTCGATATATTTATGAGGACGTCAGTTGGATGTAAAACAGATTAATTTATATTTCTTTGTTTTACTCTCCTCTCCAAGTTATTTATGTTCTAAAACGCAGTAACTAAGAATATTCCTTTAATTAATACCGGTACGTGGTATGCATTAAGTTAACTGACATTGGTTTATAAAACAGGGGTTTCAAATACAAACAAACAGATGAACAGCCATCAGCTAACTTATAAATAAATAACCTTTTTCAGTTATGGGGAGCTAGTTTAGAGATACAAGTAAGTATGAAGTGAGTAAGATACATAGAGTAATAATAATAACCATAGAGTAATAATGAACTTCGTGAAGAGATGGCACTCCCATGTTAACTCGGTGGTAAGGGAACAGCAGCGCTATCTGAATAAAGTGCTACGAACTAAAAAGATCGATGCGATATATCGATGGTTGTCGATGCGACATATCGCTCGTCGTCATCTGCTTTGTTTATATTTTCGTTTTCTTGTTTTGTTTGCTAGACTTTCAATTTTAATGACTAAGTTAATTTTTATTAAGTGCTTTTATGTAAATATCTACGTATTTATTTTCTATCAATCGCTTTAAGCACAACATGAATCACGCAGTACAGTATTTCGCGAAACAACTTACACTAGAACAACTTTCTGCAAACGTACTTTAGGTATTTTCCCATACTCAAATTAATTCCAACTCGTTATGGTTGTGTACACGTCGCGTCGTGACAGAAAATCAGGGGATACGGAACGGGAAGTTAGCAGATCGTTATCGTCGTTCTGATTGGCTGAACCAGTGAAGAAGAAGAAAGTCATGTTTTTACAACGCCATCTGAATAAAGTGCATCGAACTAACCCGCTCCAATAAGCTTACCACTTGGCTCCATTTAAGTGTCAGACCGGTGTAATAACTTCGTTAAGAGTTGCCAGTCCCTTGTTAACTCCGTGGCTCAATCAGCAGCGCTGTCTGGTAACTAGGCAACGAACTAATCTAGCAAAAAATAAAAAAAACGGCGCCTCTTGTCATCTGTCGTCTGCCTTTGCCTAGCTTCATTTTATTTGTTTACTTTTGATTTTTGATTTCATACTTTCATGGATCCGATGAATGGATGCAGGACTACAGAATAGAAGGGCTGCGCCGCGCGGAGTCAAAAAGTGATGCCAGCCGGCAGTGGCTGTGACGTCACGGCGGTACAGACCCACTACGGTAAACGCGCCAAGCCAGTGTATGTCTTGCCTCGTTTACTCACTCCTCTATGCTTCTAACAAATTATGTCTACGACGAACCTTATATATTCATAATTTGCATAAATCGAGGAATCTAACAGTGTAAATATGTTTTATATAAGACTGAAAAATAATTATTCATGAAGAAAAACTTAACTGTATTGTCATAATTGTGACTTGAAAAAGTTAGTCGGCTACTACTTTTTTTATTTTTTGGTCAGGTGAGTTTCGTCTGCACGAAAGTTGTAGCTAATGAGATGAACTTTACACTTTGTATTTAAACCTTTTTTCTAGCACGTCTAGTTTTCCCAGAAACTCAGGTTGAACAAAGGAGACTACTTCGGCCGCGAGCCCGCGACGCGCCTGCCGCCACACCCGACCCGTCATTGGGTCTGGCATAATTAATTACATGTACATCATAATTATTTACGATTGTCCATTATGTCTTACAAATAACTACCATCAAACAATTTAAACCTTTGATGTATAAAAAACAAACATGAGTTAATTTGATTTATATCGCAATTTCAATACATAAGTACACATGTAAATCTTTCTTACAAACTGACTAAAAACAATAACTTACAACAGTTTGAAATTAATTTGTTCGTGATTTAGCCCATTTTTCATTCTTTTGGGCGATTTTCCTCTTGTTCCAGGACAACTGACATTTGTTGTTTAGATGTCTATAATTCTAATAAATAGTTAAATTGTATTAAATAGTATTCTAAGTTCGGAAGTCGTTTCTGCAAGAAGCTTCACTAAAGGCCACCATTATTCAAACACATTTTAAACTAATAAACAGCTTATCAAACAAAACTAAACCTAAATAGGCAAATAATACACTTATATCGACACGAACAACAATTGTTACAAGAGTGTAGGTGCGCGAAACAGCTTGTACGAGCGAAACAGTGTGCCCAATTAACAATTTACGGAAGATAATATCCCACGAAAAAAACAAAAATTCCCAATTCATCCCTCATTTCTCCAAGTATTGTCTCATATCCCATCTTTGGGATAAATCCCTAAAGTGGAAAAACTGGAGCAGTAGCTCGAGTTAAGACGCGGCCGCCCGGGTTTTTCGCGCGTTCCACTAATCAGCTCGCTCTCCGGTCTGTTCAACCTGCGATTCTGGGAAAACTAGACCGCTAGAAAAAAAGTTTAAATACAAAGTGTAAAGTTCATTTTATTATCTACAACTTTCGTGCAGACGAAACCTACCTGACCAAAAAATAAAAAAGTAGTAGCCGACTAACTTTTTCAAGTCACAATTTACACAATACGTTAAGTTAGTTGTTGTAGAAAATTATTCATAAGTCTTATTTGGAAAATATTTACACCATAAGATTCGTCAATTTATACAGATTATAAATATATAAGGTTCCACCCAAATATCTCACTTATGGACATGGAAAACAGCGATAGAAAAGCCACGCGTATCAGTCAGACAAGTAGCAGCCGCCAACAGCTGTGTATCGCCGCCACGTCACTACGGGTGGAGGGAGGAGAGTTTGGGCACTGTCGGCTTTTAGCTGAGTGAGATGCGGAGGCCCGCATTGTTCCGAAAGTCATAATTCCGAAAGAGCACTGTTCCGAAGTTTTTTCGGAACAGTGCTCTTTCGGAGATATGCTTTCGTAGCAGTGCTATTTCGGAGATACGCGATTTTAACCGTTCTCTTGGCGACTGACTTGAGTCAATCTTTTAGTCTGAAAGATTCGTTCGGTTTTGTATGGTTCTTCGTTCTTATTTGATGCAATTGATCCGATTTGGATTTGGGGTTAGTTCTCTGGCATGATACAGGTTAACCTTCTGAATATTTTATACGTAATTTATTGAACATAAAATTGGAGATGTGAATGATGTGATGCTCTACTTAAGGTAGGTGAGTAAAAATGAACTAAGTTAAGGCTTTTAATATAAGTTATATATGTCTAGGACAAGAAATAGGTTGAAATTAATCTATTTTAATTATCCCCTTAGTCCTATTTAATATTTTATAAATTAATTTAACTAGGCTAGGATTAATAGACATATTACAAAATGTTGGTGATTTCTGAGCAATATTTAACAGATAATAATCTTAACTTTTACCAGTCAAATTAGCGTAATGGAAACATACAAAATTCTATGGGTTTTATGGGATTTAATTGTGGAGAACTTGTCACACAATATCAAATTAGGCCTAGGCCTGGTTTCTAGTTGGTTGTTCTTTTGGGTTTTGCTCGCTTAACCAGAATAGGCTCAGTCGATATATTCTCTAATGATTATGAATGAATAAAGTAGGCTAACCTAGTTGATTGTCGAAATTGATGTAGCCTATGTTCTCCAGTTTTATCCTGGTTAGGCTACGTTTTAAAAACATTTAATTAATCAGAAACAGGACTAGGCCTAGTATAACCTAAGTTAACATCCTCACCTGAACATCAGGTAAATGTTTACTCATCATAAAAAAGTTGGCCTAGGCGTGGTAGAAAATTGAAGAGGAGGACAGTGTGCTTTAGTTTTAGGGCAACCTACTAATCAGGGGCCAAAGTCAGTTTTCACGACTACATAAGGCCTAAGCGCTTAGGTTTAAACTGTAATTTGCAGTCAAATGTCCCTTAAAACAATTTTGATTGGAAAGATAATCAGCTTAAGTTTAACTTATCTTGATGCTTAGTCCTATTTTTTCAAAATGTAGGAAATATAGGGTGGAGGCCTATTATGTAAACTTTAGTTTTTTTTATCAGCCAGGCTTTCTTTTAATAGCCAGTTAACACCAGAAAATTTAACTTAAAAAGATCTTTTGTAGTATATTTGTGGGTGCCCAAATTAATCATAAGAACTGAACACAAATATTCAAGAGCCAATGAATAGAGAATTATTAAGTTTAGAGCCGGAAAAGCTTCAATAAGTGTAAAGTCAGAGAAATAATTATTATTATTACCTAGGCCTGTTATACTATTTTGTATAACTGACAGTGTCATCTGTTTATGAATTCTTAGCTTTGCTATAGCCTACATTGTGACAACAATGGATTAACCTATGGTACTTATTTAAGTTATTTATTGGCAAACTTTGTCCAAAATATATATATTTTAGGTCAAATTGTAATGGAAATCGCAAGCTGAATCAGAATGTTAAGAAAGTAGGGCCTACATTTTTATGATCTAAAAAAACAGCAGGCCCCAGCTGAGATGACTTAAATCATGAGCTCATGGTGGCTCAGGAGGCCACTATTGAAAGTCAGTCAATTGTAAAACTACTACTACAAGTAAAAACAGCTACTTTTACTTGGACTAGTTTATGCTACCATATATTTAGATAGAATTGATTAGCTTAGGTGAGATTGAGAATCAGTTAAGTTAAGGTTAGTAATAGTACGTTACGTTAGGATTGGTTCGTAAGCTTTAATGTCGTTGAGGTTCATGGGAACTTGAATCTTAGAACCTAACCAAACATTACCCAACTCATTTCAAACCTGAAATGTGACCTGCCAAGGGAAAAGTGACAGTAACTTCCATTTTTCAAAATTGAGTTACTGTATGGTACCTGAGGTAATAATTTATTAGTAGCCTATTAAAAATTATCTCTAACTTCTATATTATGTAAACTGCTTGTGTTAAGTTATTGCCTATGTTTTACTCATAATTTTGCTGGAAACTTAAAGGTAAATATTAACCTACCATTGAATTTGTGTCAGTTTTTTGCATTTTTTGTCAAGGCTTCCGGTTCAGGTATGGCGGCTACCGGTTTGGCTTTTCTGTAGTTCTCATATTTATCAAGTTTAATCTTAATATTGAGTCACTTTCTTTTAAATATTTAATCTAAATATGAGTTTTTAACTTAGTTGTGAAGTGTAGTGACAATAATCAATAGTTTTCTCAACAGTTTTTTTTGATAATATCGATCTTGTGCTTTCGCTGCTCCTATTAACCTACAATTCAAGATTCACCTGTGATGATCTTCATATATTGGAACTAATGTTTATGCATCCTTTTACACCTAAACACAATCCTGTTCATCACTTATCACAGTACCTATTTCATTCTTTTTGTCCATTTTTCCTTTTGTAACCCTTAAAACCTAACCTTGCCGGTGGCCTCCTGCCTCATAACCTGATGTCTTATGCTTTCCTATTTTGACCTTCCTAGGCCTAATTAACCTGAACACATTTGGCTGTGAGTATTTTGACCTTTTGTTTGAGAAAATGCCTTTAGACGTATCTAGCCAATCAGTATTGGATTCATTGTGTAATCAATGTAGCCATGTAATTGTAGACAAAGATCATGATTCGATTCAATGTGACGTTTGTGGGATGTGGGTTCATTCCTGGAAGGAGTGCAGCAGGTTGAAAAAGACAATTTTTAAACTGATCAGGAAAAACGACACCTGGGTGTGTCCAACTTGTGTTGATAAAGCAAAAGAGAATCTAGATTTAATTAGTAAGCTGACTGATGAAATTAGAGAAATAAGAGATTTAAATTTTTTATTGTTTGAGGAGAATAAGTCTCTAAAGCTTAAAGTAAAATATTTGGAATCAGATCTGAATGATTTTAAATCTCAGGGAACCAATGTTGAACTTGGGCCTGCCTCTTCTCTAGTCGAGTGCCCGCTTCCTGTGGCTGTCACGACCAAGGATGATTGTGAGCTGATCGATACTGTAGAGCCTAATTCTTGTATTGAATACGTTAATTTGATTGGGGATAGTCATGTGAGGGGACTTAGGTCCCTTATTGCTAATGATGTCAATGTAGTTGAGCCTATGTCTAACTTAAGTGTTATATCTGAATTTTGTCCTGGTGCACCTATGTATGCTTATGTTGATAAACTTTCTCCTACTCTCAGACCAAGGCTAGATAATGGGACTGTGAACATATTGTTTGGTGGTGTTAACGACTCCTCGATAGAATCTGTAGATAAATCCATGGACTTGCTAGAAAAAGTTGCACCTAAGCTAACTCCGGACCGAACTGTGATTGTGGAGACTCCCTACCGATACGATAATGTGAACCTCAATAAAGACATCCAAGAACAAAATCGTAGACTTAAGGCTCTATGTGTTAAGTTAGGCTGGCATTATCTTGAAATCAACTTTGCGCTCTATCGAATGCATTACACGTTGCATGGCTTGCATTTGAATAAGAAAGGTAAACTTCTGGTGAGTAGGATAATTTCAAACTTTTTATGTAACAATGTCATATTTAGGCCTAAGAATTTTTTATCAATGTAGACTCGTACCACAACTCTTTCCAATGTACAGCGGTATCTCACGCCACGTTAGAATTAAGTAGGCCTAGGCCTACATTCGAGCATGTTTTCCAACCACTGTTAGAGTGCACTCAACCTAACTCCTCATTAAAGTTTGCGCTTCTGAATGTTCAAAGAGCGATTCATAAAAAGAAAGAAGCGATCGAAGTTTTTCTGGATGAAACTAAGTGCGATTTTTTCCTGGTTTCTGAACATGGATTAGATGAATGCTCGATCCAAACCACCTCTTCGTTATAATATTCTAGATAAGAATAACGTATAGCAATGTATGTTACAGTAGAACCCCTCATATCCGGCCTCCACGGGACCGAGCCCAGGCCGGATAACGATTTGGCCGGATAATCCAACCTATTATGAAAACAACGATATACCCAAGTAATAACACGTAGGTAGTAAGTCCAAAGTAGAGCTTTAAGTCGCCTTTTTGGATGATTTTAAAAAATATATTTGTTCTAACGTGTATTTACTATAGTAAAACCAATCCTACACATATTACACTTGGAACACTAAGGGCCGGTTTCGGAGTTCGGGGATATCTTAACCCCAGAGTTAGTTAACCCGTGGACTGAGATAGTCTTAGCATGAAAAATCGGATTTCGGAGCTCAGGGATAAGTTTCTTAACTCTCGGGTTATCTCATTCTGAGGATAATTTTATCTTTGGACTTATGCAAGGAGTTTACCAAGGTATTTTGGAGAATTTTCGTATTTGGGTAGTGGTGGGTACTGTGTGCAGACGCATTTTACTTGTTCTTTCTTCTCTTCTCGATTTAATTCGGCTCTTGCTGTGTTCGGGTTATGCCACCCGAATTAACTCTCGGGTTAAAGATATTCTTGGAGTTAGTTATCCTTGAGCTCCGAAACCCGATTTCTACAGTTCGAGGATAAAAACCGGTTCAAACTGGTATTTAGTCTGAGGATAAAGATAACCCCGAGCTCCGAAACCGGCCCTAATTGATCTGGTTTCACACATTGTTTTAAACTAATTAAATAATTTCCCTATTCAGTAGTATTTGCTATCCCCATAGCTTTCGTCTGTTTGCCTGCCATAGGTCTTCAATGAGACTTGACAAAACATAACAATTAATAACTGCACTGGATACATATTAAACAACAGTTTAAAAGTTACTAGCTCAACTGAGTAGTGTACACATAGCAGTAAAAATGATTGGCCAAGTTCACTATTACCGAATTAAGGAGGATCCTACTTGCCAAAAAACTTGGCGAGCGATTCGCCGCTTGTGGTCTTATGAGAGTTGTGTAAAACGAGTCTTGCTGAACGTACCAGTACACGTTCGCTTTATCCAAGATTATTCTGATTGTTGGTAATAAACTGATGCCGTGAATAGATAGATAAAATGATAAAATGTAAACAAACAGAGCGATATTCAAGAATATAAGAGAGAATATGCGTCTGTAAGCATGAAAAATATGTTTTGATGTAGGCATATGAGAAGCGAAGGGGCCGGATAAACCGAGGACCGGTAAAACCGAGGCCGGCGGTTATGATGGGTTCTTCTGTACTGTGTTTACCACAAAACCTAAGTATCAATTTTCTCTGTAACCAGTTAACGTAAACTAATAATTCAAAATACAGGAACATTTATTTTTTCTAGCCAAATTTAATGGTTCAATTATATTTTCTTAAAAAGTTAATTTTTTATAAAATTTGAAAAAAATAATTTTTTTACTCTTTAAGTTTCAGCTAAATACCGTCGGTCTCATATTAAGACCTAAGCGCGGGACCATTATAACTTTTCGTTTGAGGCCCAAAGACACCAAAAATTTGTTCAAATTTCTAACTATATAGGCCTATATCTACATGTGTCTGTAAGTACAATAGAACTCGTAAAAATGGTCCGATCGGAATGAAATTTGACAAAGACATGTAGGTAAAGGAGCAATGTTTCAGAAAAAAACTTGCCAAAATGGGTTTTTTCTTCTTACAGAGAAAAATTATAGCAATCTAATTTTGGTTTTAACCATTAAATTCAGTTTGAAAAAACAAATAATTTGTTATGTTTAGGTCAGCGGGGATCAGGACAGCTGCAGAAAGACACAAGTAACTTAAGATGCTATCACGGGCTACAGCAGTGCCGGGGGCCAGGTCTTATTCTACCAGGCTTAAGGCGGAAGACGAGATGCAGCATGCTCAAATACCTGGTAAGTTGTGCATACCTATTACTTGAGGAATTTATTTGGTGTAGGCCTATCAACATAGTGTAATCAAACTCGGACCATTGGCGGCTCATGAATTTATATACTGAGTGTTCACAGTTAAAAAATATTTACAATATATAAATGTCTTACGTTATAGAGGGTGTCCACAGAGCGGGAATTTCGCGAGAACCAGGAATTCTACGGGAATTATTTTTCACCGGGAAATATGCGTGAAATATTCATGAATTTTGTCAAGAATACAGGAACTCTGGTTTTGACACAAATGCGTAAAGCAATGGAGGGACGATTTTTATGTTAGAGATTTTTATGTCTCTGAAAGAAAAAAACAGCAAAATTATTTGCTTATAAAATAAAATACCCCCGTTGCAGCAGACCTGCATACTCAGCGAATTTCAAATGCAAAACAACATATCTCAATCCAACATAGCGAGATTTGACATGTTTTTGTAAGCTCCATAAGAATAACATGGGGAATGAGTATGCAGGTGTGCTGCTACAGGTATATTAAAACTGGGTGGTTTTAATTCAATATTTAGTAGATCTGAACTAGAAGAAGCTATTTACCAAGTTTTATTGAGATATGTTGAGAAATAAGCGAGATATAGAATTTTACTTATTTCCCATAAGGTTAACATTGGGACAACGTACTGTGTTTACCACTTTCAATATCTCGGTAACCAATGGACATAGAGCAGTGTTTCAAAATACCAAATTGTTTGTTTTTTTGAGCTGAATTCAATGGTGCCCACAAAAATTCGATAAATTTTATTTTTCTATGTAAAAAATTCAAAAAACCCATTTTTGGGGGGTTTATCCCCCTTTCCCCCCCCTTCCGGTGGTCCGATCGGGCTGGTTCACGAACTCGTCCAATTGATTACCACTTTACACGTCCATACCAAATTTCATAAAGATCGGACCATTTTTGCAGCCGCTATCGTGCTAACAGACACATAGATATATATATATAGATATATATATATATAAAAATTCAAACAAATAGTGTTTTTTGCTTCTGGGGGCCCCAAAACGAAAAATTATAGTGGTCCCGAGCTTAAGTCTTACCATGAGACCTACGGTAATAGCTTCTTCCCTATAGGGGAAATTCGCTAAAAGACTTTTTTCAGTTTCTATTAATTCTACCACCAACCTATTCCACAAAATCATTATTGCGCCAGACAGCTTGGGACAGAAGATTAGAAAGCAACAAAAAGTGGTTACATGTGCATGCGTATTTGGCCAAGCCTATAAAACCGGAAACGATGAGACCGTCGTGTAGTTGTCTTAAGACTTACTCGTCCCTGTTCCTTAAAACAAATATCAATAAAAGCGTGGGACTGAGCTAAACCGAAGAACGTAATTGTGAAATGATTTATTTATTGATAACACAGAATGATTATTATTGTATAACTGATAACAATAATATTCTACTTTGTACAGACACTTTTTAATTGTGTTTGAAATTAATTGGTGTAATCATATACCGTGCCTTAAAATCCTTACTGTTTGTTTTTCTGTAATAAATGGGTGAGATATATATTTTCCTATTAACCCTCTTTTTGTAGAGATAAACATTTTGTACAAGTTAAAAATTTGTAAAAGATTGTAATTTGTTAGAACAATATTTTCTTTATCTTTGATAAAGCAATTAAGTTTTTTAAGCAAATAATCAAAGGTAGATCACAGTATTCACAATCGTTTGAAATAGCGGATAAGGAAAAAATAATTTATAGTGAAGGGCGAGTTACAATCATGAGACGAGTAGTTAAACTATTTGGAAAAATAAGTCAAGTGAGTATTTTCATGAAATTTCGTCGGTAAGATAAATTGCGTCAAAAGTGGTGTCAAAAGTCGACAAACAATACCCCCCCCCCCCACCGACTGGTCTGGGACCTATGCCCCAAAGTAGACTTTAAAATATGCTGATTTTTTGGTTTTTTATAAAATCATATTAAGATTATTCAGAATGAAGTATAAACCAATTCGAAAAGAGAAATTGATGCAAGAATATAATTTATTTTATTTCAAAAACAAAAACTACATGGCAATTTTATTGTCACTATGCACAACTACACTAGAACCTTGATAACAAGACTCTCAAGGGTATTCTGGAAAGAGTCTCGTTATCAAGGGAGTCGTGTTAACAAGACATCAAGAGTCATTACAGGGATCAAGGAGACTTGAAAAGTGTACTTTTTATTAAGGATTTTGTGTTATCGAGTGTCTTCTTATCGAGGTTCTACTGTACCATTGATTATCCACATCAATAATCAGTGCAGTAACCATTAACCATAAATCAATAATCAATAACCATTGCAAATGTGGATAATCAATGCAACTACTCGACTCTACTTGACACACGTGTAGTTGGTCCACCCCTTTTAAGAAGTATTAATTTTAAAACTAATTTAAAGGCTTCCAATTTGTACGGTAATTTTTTATTTCTTTCGACCTTTTATAACTTTGATTCAATATTTTAACCGATAAGAGGCCTGTTCTATGATAAATGAGGTATAACAATCGACAGAGACCGGAATTTTGATATTTTTGACCCTTATCAGTTATATCGGCCGCAGTGAAAATTTTTCTTCCCCGACAAGAGGTCCCTTTTCGCTTTCCACAGGGCTTGTAACAGGTTTTTTTTTTATTTTTTTCAACCTCAAGAACTGCTACAAGCCCTGTTTACAGTATTCATCTGTCAGACGATCTTGTAGCAGCATCGTGGCAGACGAATCTTATCATCCTAAAATCGTGAAAAATAAGTCTCGTTGTGTGAAAACCAAGTCTCGCCGTCAAATCTAGGCAGATTTGTGATTAGTCTGTCGAGATTTTCTTTTTTACCAAGGTTAAGAATGTATTATCCCCAATATAACGCCGGTTTTCTAATTTTTAGCGGCATTTTTTGTGTACAAAAGGTTTTTTTGGTTATTTTTTCTTATTTGAGTTATTTTTTATTTTTTCAACCTCAAGAACTGTTACAAGCCCTGTCTCACATATTATCAATGAAAACCAATGTGATCCCCTTGTTGATTTTCCTCATGTTTTAAGCTCATGAATGATTAAATATATATTTAAATGTATTTTTTACAAAACTTATTCATACAATATACTATTCCCTACACATGTTGATTGCTCACATATAGAAAATAAATCCTATGGAAATTCACTGAGTACACATGTCTGCTGCGACGGGGGTATTTTTATAGACAAATGTCAATTGGAAAAAGTTCACAGGTTTCACAACAGATTGTTGCACTTTAGCTGGAATTTCAAAAGCCTCCTGTGCATAGGCTTTTCATGGGGTAATTTCCTAACCCGCCAAAGGCTCATCTAGAGAGTAACAGCCATAATTTGTTACTAAATATGTATATTTTTAAAAAATTCTGGAGTTCTGGATATGCTCTGTACAAAATCACCAAAAAATCCTTTAATAATACAGATCAGTCAAATATGCATAAAAGTTTTTACAAAAAAAATTGTTATACATTGTACTGTACTTTCTTTGGGTTTAATCATATACCTATACTATAGAGAAGTCTTTTTGTTTCAGGAACACGGCTAAGTTGTCTCTGCAAATGAAGATGAACTTCAACTATTGTGCAATTTCACCTAATTTGTTCTGAAGATAATTTTATATTGCTAATGTTATCTGCAACAATATGAAAACCATTAATTTATTCAGTTTCTGAAGGAACAGTTATTGTATAAAAAAAGTTATCTTGAATAAACAGTTTATAAATTTCATTTATTATACTTCTTTACCCCCATTTCAAACCATGAGAGTTCCGAGTTTGTGAATCCCTCTGGGTTATCAAACATAAGGACCAAAAGTAAAATGTTCATACTTTTTTGAAAATTTAAATTTATCTATTAATTTAAACTAGATTGCTCAGTTGCAGCTTTGCTTGTAAACACTGCAATCTGTGGTTTACTTTTAGAACTATTTCAAAGCATGACCATACAAAGTTCAGTTGTAAAAACAAAATCAACTGAGCTTCTTCAAATGCCGATGGATTGCGCCACTGTTCTTAAACCACAGTCCTTAACTGTACTTTAGTGCAACTTAGTACACTTAGTGTACTAACTTAGTGTGCAACTTAGTGTACTTTAGTGTATGCTCTTTTAAAAATTCTGAGACGTATTGACAAATTTACATAAAATTTGACACCTCAAATGTCAAAATCTGTTAAGCCATTATTGAGGTTTGACTGTAAAAGAAAACCACTTGTGTATTAACATATAGATTACTTAATGTATTAACATAAAGATTACTTAATGTATTAACATATAGATTACTTAATGGAAATCTGCTGTTAAATCATACCTCATAACTCCAACTTCCACAAATTCATGATGGAAATTTTAAGATATAAAAAATTGATAATAGAGAGCCATAGATGGCACCATGATTACTAATCAGACTAATGCAATAAGTCTATAACATAGTGCATTAACGCTCGTAAAAATATGTTAAGGTATCAAGAACATTAAAGTATACTGGGCCAAAAATTTTTCTCATATATGTTGTGTCCTTCAGTCTGTTCCATTTAATATGACAGTTCTTATTATAATCAGATGTTATATTTGTTTTCATTGGGTGCGTTCAGCCGCAGTAACCGGTGGGTAATCTACATACCTGTAATAAGTGAACGGTAGTGGTGGATTTACAACCCACTGATCATTGTTGAGCATCCACTGATGTTGTGTTTACAGTGGATTCGGTAAGTAACCGGACATTGTTGATTGTCAAGGTGCGGTGGATTTGCCTATAATGGACTACAGTAACCGGTTAATCACGGGTGACTGCGGCTGAACGCACCCATTGCATGTTTACTTTCAATTCCTTTACAAAATATCAATGTACCAGTAAAATTAATTTAAATCTTCCCATTATTTTTACATTATTCCTTGTTAAATAATATTAGAAATTCAAATTCAAGGACATTTTAATATAGGAAAGCTCTTTCCCCTTAAAAGAAGACAGTATAACAACATAATTGGCAGAACACGAATTATCAGTATCAAGCATGATTTATTTGTTGCAAGTGGGAATAACACTTCATTAGACCAGTTCTCTTAAAAATACAAGTACTAGTACTCCAGTTTTTACAGATACATTATGAAATTGCAAAATTCAATTGATAATCGAGAGCTCTATGGCACCATGATAACCTAGATGTACGCAGTAAGATAAATGCAAAGATAATTATTTGGAATATTGAAAGTTTTTTTCATTGTCATGTTACTTGCCGACGATCAAAGCTCAAAAATTGAAAAAACACTTTTAAGAAATTGGAGAAGCAATTTATAGTATGCATTATAGTATGCATTAAAATATTTATATATTTATTTGATTACTATTGTAAAACATACACGTATAATATATGTATGTGCACCACAAAATTACAAGTCATCATAGTTTTGATAAAATATTTTAATCTATTTGTAAAAGAAGTTTTTAAAATATACAGCGCAATGAAAGACTTATGTCTTAACCACTTAACACTAATTTTTAATGTTTATCAATGGTTACTTCAGAATATATTTTTAAGTTTTCTAGTTCTGTATGGGACATATAATTAAAGGTTCTGTACGGGACTCGTATGAATGGAGGTTCAAAATCAAGTGATTTTTATATTATGACTTACGGGTGTTGTTATTTCATTACTAAATAGTACCGAATTAAGAACTTATTTGTGAGTACGGTATTTTGTGTTTAAGTTGATGCAGTATACTCACGTTATATACAAAAATGTTATTCTTAAAAATTACGTGATTTAGGCTAAAAAAACTGTGGACTTATCAAAGAAAACAAACAAAATGAATGTCAAATATGTAACATCTTCACTGAAATCTTCTGACTGCACGCACTGACTTAGGACCATGTAGAAATTTGTGCAGGCAGAAGATTTCAGTGAAGATGTCATTTTATCCAGTGCCGCACACCACCAGAGACAATCTCTCCAAGTTTTAATGTTTAATGATTGGTTTTAAGTTGGAGGACTAGAAAATAATTAAAAGTGAAATGTTAACAGTTTTTTAAGTGGGATTGAGATAGGGTTACTATTTTCGAAGGAGATTTCACTAAAAATAAACAGGAAAAAATTATTTTGATCTGCCTGCTCTGGAGGCTCATCTATTCTGGAATGACCGAGCAACGAAAGTATTAGCGACATACTTTTATTTTTACCATAATATTTCAGTTTTTGCACTGAATTCCAGATAACCCGTCATTTTACTTCACACCCCATCAAGTCGGATGTTCCACAACACGATTCGACCATAGGGAATTTTGGTGTTGTTTCTGTTGTTGCATCACTGTATTGCAAGAACAGTCTTACCACCTTCAGGGAAAACACAGAAAAACAGGGGCGAGTGATCGCCCCTACGAAAGTCCAAAATGGATAAAATCACATATAATCCTTTGATTTCAATAATATTAATATTTTTTGTATAGATAACATTCTGGGCAGACTTATTGTGGTCGTAGGTTGAACTTTCTATTGTTATTCTTATGGAGGAAAAGAACAATTTTATATCTCACTTATTTATGAAAGTATACTGATGAAACTTGGCATAAGGCTTCATCTGGTTGTGGTCTATCGATATTTGCCATAACCCCTATAAATAATCTATTATTTTAAGAAATATTTAATTAGTACATTTTATTTTAGCATGGATATTTTGAAACAGCTATACTTAAATTGTAAGGGAGATAATGGCAGTTTTTTAATAACCTCCATTAATATAGAATTATACAATGGTCACGTTTACGGCCGAACGAAAATTAAATGTTTCCTCCGCCGCAATCAACGTCTAGCTATGACTTGTTTATTATTTTTTGGGGCTAAAAGTAAATTTTCATTTAAATTTGTGATTGTTAGAATACTAGAATTGTTATGTTAAACACCCATCTTCCGCTTAACTACTAATAACAAGAATTACTATAATTTTTAATAAAATTGTTTCTGCAGTTTTTGAGAAATTGGAATTGTTAGTTTTTAGAATTTATTTAGGTAATTACTACCCTTAAAAATTTAAAAAGTCAGTATTTGGTATTATAAATCCTAGCGATAGAGGTTTAGTACCTATATGCCGAATTCAGTCAAAATGAGACAATGTATTTGGCGTCTGTTTGCAGCCACGCACACTGACATAGGCCTACAAGCACACTTTCACATTTTTCGGACGGAAGACAAGTTCCAAAAACAAATTCTCAATTATTCAATTCAGGCAACACACGGAAACCAATACAGTAGAGTCCAGCAAACCCGGAATTCAATAACCCGGAATTCTGGATAACTCGGAAAGCCTGCCAGAGCAATATAGTGCATTGCGATTCCAGGCCAGAGCATGGTTTGACACATATAAAACTGTTTTGGTTTTTCTTTAAGTTTTTTTTGTAACTGATAATATAGTTTTTGTATTTTTTACCATGCAATAAATAAATTATTTCTCATAGGAATAACGGAAACTAGTCTTATTTTTCCTTATTTCCCAATAACTCGGAAATTTCGCAAACCCGGACACCGTTCGGTCCACATTAGTCCGGGTTTGTGGGACTCTACTGTATTTTGACTTATTATTACTCAAATTCGACATTTTTGACAAAAACATGCTCTAATTTAAAGGGAGTATGGTGAGTAACATGAATAAGGTACCTTTTTTACACAAGACAATATAAAATATGTGTTTAAAAGAATTATTTTATACTAGTATTCAACCAGCTATTTTTTCTCAGAGGCAAACGTATTTGATCTTTCGTAGTTCGTGTTTTTTTTTTCAAACATAGTTTTCTGATCGGAATCTATGAGAGATTTTGCATAAAATTAGTATTTGTTATTATGGAGTTGGAGTTATTTTGTGTACATTACCCTAAAATGTAACAAACTAAATACCTGGACGTAACGGATGAATTTTGACGCTATGCACCCCCTATTTATCATTATTTTAATAATTTTCAATAAAGGCTCTTAAACCAACATGGTGTTATGTAGCGGCTATTTATTTTTAACAGACATTTTTCTTAATTTTAAAATAACAAATCTGAATGTTATGAAACATATATATAAACATGTATTACAGCTACAGCGCTATTAATTGATATCAAATAAATATAGACGTTCTTCGTTCTACAAGACATGGAAGTTTGAAAACGTCCCGAATCTTAAAAATAAGCCCCACGTGTCAAAATGAAAAGAATGCATCAGAATTATTTTTAAATAAAACCTAAGTTATTAAAATATTGCCAATTGAAGCATGAAAGAGGTAATTTTTAATAATTTTATTTGTTATTTAATCAAGAACGATAATATTTTTAAACAGTATTTTCACTAATACTTTACACAACATTTTATTAGAATATTACATGTTACAGATCAATAAACATCTTTTGGGTTATATCAACCAATATCAGTTACTCTATGGCAAAACTAAGTCGATTGGGAACAAGTTCGAGTTAGGGATCGACTCTCATGGTTGATCTATTAAAATGAGTCGTTCTTTTCGGAACAGTGCCTTTCGGAGGTATGATCTTCGGAGATATGCCCTTTCGGACTTATGCCTTCTAAACACATATTTTGTTTCGGAGATATGCTTTATCGGAGTTATGACTTTCGGAACAATGCATGGCACTCAGTGAGATGTGAGATGATCTATTTTGTATTCTGTAGTCCTGGAATGGATGATGATAGTTAAGTTAGTATGAAGCGTGATATTATTTTTAAGATGAATCAACAAAGGTTATTGAAAGTTTTGATCACGATAAAATCCCCAATATAATTGGATGAGATATGGCATTGTTAAAATCTGCATAATATGTACTTCTTTAAAAAACAAACTGTAAGTATAGTGTCATAAGTTAGGTTACTTTTGTAATAGGTTAAATTGAATATGAAATTTAGTTCCCTAAAACAACAGGCTAAATGGGTAATAATAGTGGTGATAGTAGAAATAATAAAAGGCATACACCCTACATGATCATTGTGTTTTTCGCCTACATTCTTTACATACTTACCCTACAATCTTAATACTAGACTTCAAAGTCAACTCCTCCGAAGTAATCCCTGGATAGGCCAACCAGTCTTCATCTAGCCTATGGATCAAGATTAACACTAGAGAAAATGCTAATATTTTAATTATATTTCTTGTTACTATGAATTCCTTAAAAATAATCTGGGCTATAGTTCCGCAGAAGGGGCACGCTTCGCCTCACTATCTAGGGGAGACGGTATCTGATGAATAAGTTAACAGCGGACTCACGAGGGCTCTTAGGACCCTTCTCATTGCAACATTACAGAGTCCCTAAATCCCAACTGTAGCCGTCATAATTGACCAAGTTTCTAAAGTTCACATGTTCGTGTCATCTTTCTGTGCTGAAAAAAATTATAGTTCCCTTAATTAATCAGTGAAGCATCACATTAAAGTGAAAAAAGTCCTGCCCTCGCCTACCAAACACTTATTCTTGAACTTGGTTTATTGCCTAGCCCATCTGCACAAAGGCTGCTTTTTCTTTAAGTCAGGGAAATTTTGTGATGCGTCTGATAGTTTTTGACCATCAGCTTGAAACCCTAATTCAAAAAGGCCATCATCTTGTAAGGGGTCTTAAATTTAGTGTTCTATATTTCGGTTGAACCCCTTACCGTCCCCGCTAACTCACACAGTCAAACCTACAAATGTAAACAGAAGATCAGCTGTTCCGAGCAGTACCGACGCTCCCCGCCAGGCTGCGCCGTGGAAGGCGGCGGCCGTGGCGCATGCGCAGAACGCGCCGTCTGCGAGTACCTCGCCACCCGGAGGCGACTGGTCAGTCTCGGCCGAGAAATTGGCGCATTCAGATCGAGCTCCTTCAACGTTCCGCCCTGCCCCAAGTAAGTGGTCATCGCACATCACTGTTGTTCGTAGGACGCCTACGTACGATTCACTCGCACCCATCTAGGCTTCGCTTATTATTTGTCGCTCTTGTACACGCATTAATTCGCAATACTGAATTCATTTAACCACGGGACGGTATTAAAGAATTTATAGTGGATTAATAACGAAAATTAAGAATCTTAGGTCTTGTAATAAATTCTGTGAATTTATTTATGATTCTCTAAAGATCGTAATTCTTTAACTTGTTATTTATCTCATTTTAACGCCAATTAAAGAGAAGTTTATTTTGTGTTATCATTCTTAGGAGCCGCGGGAGTGGCGAAAGAATTAGCTCTTAAATCTATTCCAGTACTGAATTACTGTTTTGTTCTGTTTGTCATTTTTATCGTTTTGAGTATGGCCGCGGAAGGTGGTGTAACGTTAAATAACGTACGGTTGTTTTGAAGTAAGTCGATATTGTTACTGGCCATCTCGGAGAAATAGAACCCGGTAGTTTTTTCATAAATCACGATCCCGCGGGGATCGGAAATATTTACGATTTTGTGTTTGCACTGTCCGTGGAGGCACGGTATTATTTTATTCCCTCTGTTTTATTCATAGTTAAGACTGTTGATTTATTTAGATTTTGAACACGATATTTGGGTGTAGGATATGGAATAGAATGTTCATTTAAACTTGATTCTTTTCAGTTATTGGAGTTTAAAAGTTTGGTTTAATATAAAGAAGTAATCTTTGGTGAATTGAAGTAGTTGTTGTTTTCTGAATTCGTAGGTTGAGCTGAATTAAAACTGATTTGAATCTGAACACAGTACGGTAGATAATGTTGGCTACACTGTTTCATTTGAAGCCGAACATTAGATATATTTCTTATGGTTTGAACAGTATTAGTTAGTGATTTATTAACCTTGTTATTTCAGCCTTGTGTAGAATAATCGTAGTGTAGTAGTGTGTTATATACTAACCAGGGATACTGTAGGGGTATGTTATTGAGCTGTCAAAAAGGCTGCTAATCCTTATTTGGTGTTGTAGAACTAATGCTATACATGAATGCTGCTTTACTAACATAGAATCTAACGAAGGGGCTTCAAATCCTTGTAACAAATAATTAATTGGGGAATATTGGATAGTAAGTTAAATTGTGTAAACCGATTAACCGAGGAATTTTATTCTGTAAATAGTAGAGTCGGCTTTGGTCTCTGAACGTTTTGTCAACCCGGAAGTTTCTCACCGGTTACGGCATTGGGTATAGGAATTTCACCCCATTTTCCTTTTCCTTTCACAATTATTCATTTGGTTTCTGATCTTTACCTTAGGGTGAACTAATCTGAGTGCACGGTGTTTGTGTGATTGGGGTAGGCGGCTAGTTTTTATTGCTAGCTGTCATAAGGAAAATAACTTTCTTATTTCGCTATTATTTCGGGCACACCGGAAATAAGTTAACTTTAAGTTAGCCTAAGTTCTTGTTTGCTTTACTATTGGTATGGGCTATTAATACCTACTGCTAGCCTTCTCAGAAACTGCTATCTTTCTTACTACGCTATTATTTCGGGCACACCGAAAATAAGTTAACTTTAAGTTAGCCTAAGTTCTTGGTTGCTTTACTGTTGGTGTGGGCTATTAGTACCTACTGCTAGCCTTTGCAGGAAACTGCCTCTTTCTTATTTCGCTATTATTTCAGGAAATCCGGAAATAAGTTAACCTAAGTTCTTATTCTTCTTTCCTTTGGTGTCGGCGGTTAGCCTATGCTGCAAGCCGTTCGAAAGAAAATAATTTCTCTCCTTCTTTCGCTGTTAATTCGGGCACACCGGAACTAAGATAGCTTTAAGTTAGTTTTAAATTTATTCCGGGAAATCTGGTATTAAGTCTGCTGATTTTCTCTGTGTGTGTTTCCTGTGTGACATTCTTCCATTGCCCTATCCGCCCTTGCATAAAGCCAAATAATTTCTTCCGCCGCTATCTCTATCTTTTCTTCTTGTCGAACCTTTAAACTTGGCCATTCGTATAACCTTTGGGGTTAAATTGACCGTCACGACGCCCAACTCTGTCCGCTCCATCCGTGGCATACGGATCTAGGGAAAAACGGGAATCTCCCACGCTTACGCCACAACGAATTTACCAAAATTCTCTCTCTCTCTTATTTTCATCGGTTCTCTCACTTCCTGGCGATGATGAGGCAAGATTAAATAGCCAAGAGGCAAAACATCCCGCCTGAGCCAGGAAAGTGATATATTCCTCGTAAAGCGGGAAAAGCGGCCACCATCGACCCCCGGAGTAATCCAGCCCGACTAGGCTATCAGGGCCGCAATATTCGCAAACCCGACAAAATAAATAAACGCACCAAAAAGCACGTGACAATCTATGAGGCACCCTAATGTGCAGAGAGTATCTAATTACTTGAGCCTAGTAAATTAATAATTTTAGAAAGCCAACATTTGGTTTTCAGACTGCAAAAACTAGCCCATGCATAAACATGCCAGGACCAACTCTGTTTTTATAAACAATGAAACCTTATTTTAATATTAAATTGTTAAGGTAACCAAAAAATTGTTAAGGTAACAAAAAAATAGATTTATATCAGTTGAATTTCCATAGGCCCTA
Source organism: Flexamia atlantica (assembly GCA_035578135.1). Taxonomy (NCBI): domain Eukaryota; kingdom Metazoa; phylum Arthropoda; class Insecta; order Hemiptera; family Cicadellidae; genus Flexamia; species Flexamia atlantica. The sequence goes on along the minus strand of JAQJVK010000017.1, from coordinate 17,834,693 downwards.
ACTCACATGTTGTTAGGATGGTTGTTAGGATGCATTTGGAGCTTTGGGCCACTAAGTTTGCAGTTTTTTTTATGATTTTACTGAATAGTTGTTAGCCTATGTTGTGTGTTGGGCGGATATCTTGAAAACTATTCTTCTCAAAGAAAAAAACTCAAGAGGTGCAACTTGGAAGTAGACACAGTTGCCTACAATTTAATCAGTTTTGCAGCTACCGAGTTTTTTTACATCTGTTGTACCAAAAATTGCCTTATTAGTTACTGAATAACAACAAAATGTAACCCACGTTAAGATATGGACCATCAAGATAGGCACAGGTCATAATCCTTCCATTTGCTGAACATAGTAAATTTCAAAGGCTGCCAGGATAGAACCATAAAGGAGTTAAAACAAAATAAAATAATTTTGATTTAATTTATTCCCACTAATATACTAATTGAAGTTATTTGTTTTTATTTTTAGGCCCAGTCAATTTATACACTTTTCTTAGTGGTCTGAAGCGCTTTAGGATCAAATTAATTGAACTATCGTCAAATATAATAATTCCACTTAGAGATAAAAAAATCTGCATCCTATATTAATAGGCAAGTATAATTTTTGTGGATAATTTTTCATAGCTTGTAGGCTTTGCAGGAAGAATCTAAACATACATTTTTTTGTAGATGTGCACAATCCCATCATGTTTTCTTTCTTATACATAGGAAAATGAATTCGAAAAAATTGCCTTATTGGTTACTGACTAGGAACAAAATGCAGCATATTTCACTGCAAAATTTTTTTTTTCAAAATGTCCATATTTCACTAGAGGTATGCTGCAGTTTTTATAATGCAGGAATAAGGATTGAAAACAAACCCTGAATATTTTCTAATTGAATTTTGACCAGTAGGCCTATTTAATCTCTAATTATAAACATTCCATTACAGATTAACAGTAATTACAAACTATATGTTTCAAAGCGTTTGCAAATATTATGATTTATGGAAATGCTAATTAGGCCTAAGTAAAAAAAATAATTACAGGTAATGGCCTGTATTCTAGTTTTGTAATATTCTAAGTTTATCTGTTAGTGCAAATTGAAAGATAGCCTACTTTTGATGTTCATTATACATTGAAAACCCATTCATGAATTCAAGAGAAGGTTTAGGTAAAAAATGTTAAACTTATGTTAACCTCCAGAAAGTAGGGTGTTGAGTATAAAATCAACAGAATATAGTATATAAAAAAACATTGGAACCAATTAATTATTAGATATTTATGCCAGTACTGGGAAAAGGTAATCTTTTGATCATGTATTAATACATTATTGAGATTTGTTTTGGGATTATTTTTCAGATAAAAAAAACAGATTTGAGGCATGAAATTCTCCAAAAATGGGGTTTCTAAAATATCACCAGAAGGGAATGTCTCTATACAGATACAAAAGAAAATCAGAAGATAAATGCAGCTGATCAAGTAAAAAGTATATTTTCAAGCGCAAAAGCCTTGACTTTGTATATATTATACATCATTGTACATTAATGAGTATATCTAACGTATGTTTTTACAAAAGTAAAAGTTTAATCATTAATTTTTCATTGAATGTAAACATTTTATATTATTCTTAATTTTTATGCATTCAAAGACTTTCTTTTTCTGTGATCAGTTTACATCAAACGTCTTCAAAGTTTATCGTTTTGATCATGTTTCCAGGAAAGTGGTTGTTATGTTACTGTAAAAGAACACAGATGTATTACAATATTTTTTAAATATATATTTTTTCTCACATAACAATTTTATATTGATTATAATTACCATTGATTTATTTATTTAAGTGACAAAACTGAACTGGGTACTGTATAAATTATTAATTGACATTAGAATCTGTGGGTTTGAAGTATGTGGCCTTACGAGAGTAAGGTAGAACTAGGGGTTATACTTCCGCAGAAGGGTTACACCTAATTGAGGAAGTCAGTGGGTACCAGTAATGTCTGAAGGGGAACTATTGAGTGATAACCATTACCAAATTTCAAAATAAATTTGTCTGAAAACTTACTTAACTATTTTAAAGGGTTTCAAAATGGACATAAATTAGATCACAAACCACATAGTCAGCTATGTTATGTTGAGATGAAAATAGGTGGTAGGTATTTCAGTTATAGCTTAGTTAGTTATAGTTTAGTTAACACTGATTTTAATTCAATAATAGTTATATTCGTACGAAAAATTCAAATTTAACTAACCTTAAACTTATTTTATAAATGTTTTGCTATGGGTTAGCATCAGTATCAGTATATTTTCATTAATCAAGTTTCTATGTATTGGGGTAATATTGGTAACAGGCAGTTTGCCTTCACTTTGAATCAGCATTTAAGTTATTTATTGGAGTTTCTGACACATAGTTTTAGCACTTTTATGATGTTTAAGGTTTTAGGAGCAAAGTATTTAAATATATAAGAAAAAGGAAAGTGACATCCTAATAGCAAAAAGTGTAACCCTTCTGCGGAAATTGCACCGAACTAGGCTTGCCAAGTGCATCATGCTGATTTTCAAATATCATGAACACCCTTGGTTGATCTCACCTTTTTTTCGACAAGAGTGTAGACCTGCTATCAGCATTACCATTCATTTTCTGCCAATTCTAGTATGCTTTATGTGTTATGGGAAATATTTGGTCAGTTATAAACCGGAAGTGTGCCACACAAATGGTTTGATGTACGGTATTACCGTGATCGTTTCTCATTCTTGCTCACACTTACTAATTCTGGACGAGGATATCGATAAAATTTCACACATTCACTTGAAAAAAAACTACCGTACTCAAAAAACAATTAAAATCTTTTATATCGTTAGTCAAATTTAATCATACAGGGTTCAGCAAATGTCTGGAATATATGAAATAGCTTCTAAATTATTTTGGTCCATGTAATGAAACTTTGCAGTTGTGCATTAGTCATAAATAGAAATATTTTCACGTGTTTTATTATTTTTTTCGCAAGACCAAGGAACGTTCCATGCTGGAAGTCTTCAAAATTCTTGAATGGAAGCATACCTCCAGTTGTACCTCATTTAAAGGTCTTAATTAGTAGATCATAACAGCGCAAACCGCGACTCAAAAAGTTAATCCATTCATAAGTTTCAGCTCCTCAATGATTTTAATGTTGGCCATTAAACTCTAAGCAAAAAGTAAGGAGAACAGTCTAATTACTAATAAAGCAATCGAAACGATGTAATTTAATTTTAGATTTTATAATACGTCAAAGTATCCTTTTTAATGAAAAATACATGTATCTAAAACTCACCTACATAGTTCCAAGTGCTTAATAGACTTTTTTTCTCAACTTGAGCATACAGTTTAGTAGGCAACATTAAAATCTTTGAGGAGCTGTAACTTCTGATTGGATTAACCTTTTGAGGCGTGGCTTGCGCTGTCATGATCTACTAATTAAGACCTTAAAAATGAGGTATAACTAGAGGTATGTTTACATTTAAGAATTTCAAGACTTCCAGCGTGGACCGTCCCCTCATCGTGCGAAAAACTAAGAAAATAGGCCAAAATATTTGTATTTGTAATAGATACACAACTTTTAAGTTTCATTACTTTCTGCAAAATAAATTGAAAGTTCCTTAATATATTCCAGACTTTTGCCAAACCCTGTATTTTAAATTTAAAACAGTTTAAAATTTTTAATTAATTTAAATATAAGGTATTTAAAAGTAAGTTGGGAATATGCACTGTAGTATCTTATCTGTACACATTGGGAAAGTACCGGTGTTACGTGATGATTCATGATAATTATGAAAACATTTTCTAACAATCCTTGCCATGCATAATGTTCAGTTATAACAGAGGATTGGTTTATTATTAAGGTGTAAATAATTATGAAATTACCTTCACATGTATTGTTGGTGTCAAAGTTATAGTCATCATGAGAAATGGAGAGCAGAATTCAAGCAATAATTCCTCTATATTATAGATTTATTGTGGTATAGTGTTAAAAAAATCCATTATTGTTGTATTTCGGAAAAGGTTTTACAGAGCATGATGAAGAATGGTTCTTGTTAGGTTGCTGGAAAATAAACAATTTGTAGTAGGCTGCCTCTACTGCTACTGCTTCCTACTACTACTATCTATGCTATAGTAACGCCGTAGTAGAGTCGGTGTTGATCAGGCCTTAACTTTTGAGGGGCTTAGGTTATAGATTGTTTTTTACTTCAATTTAACTTTTAGAATTCTTTATCAGTGAAGATTCACTTTATTCAGGGAGCCAAAAAGGGAGGATTATCACTGAAATTGTGTCATTGAAATATGGAGGGGAGGGGTTTAAATAATTGTACTTGCTAAGCAGCCTGTGGGTGGGGGGTTAATAATGTTATAAAACAATGTTAATAATGTGAAAGTAAAGAAATTAAATTCCATTAAATAACATGGAGACTGAGTATGCAGGTTTGCTGCAACAGGCCTGTTAAAACTGGGTTGTTTTAATTCAATATTTAGTAGATCTGAACTGGAAGAAGCCATCCTACCGAGTTTTATCAAGATATGTTTTAAAAATCCGAGCATTTAAAAAATTTTTTAAATTATGTGTTGGACCGAGAATACTACCCCTAATCTAGTAAAACTGTTATTAACTAGTCTGAATGAGTACAAATCGTCAGTAATTATCATTTCTTTCAATTGATTACATTTGATAGTATCATATGTCAACTAATACCATATGGTTAGTATACGTGTCAGAAATGTTTAAAAATGAGCTATTAAGTGAATTTTTCCTCCATTAGAATTGTTGTAAGATTCAAATTTTAATTATTCTAGTCTTAAATAGTGTATAGTTTAGAAAAATAACATTCATTACCTAATTACACACTTTACATGGATTTCACAAATTTTTCCTTATGGCATATTCCGTTGGAATGAGTTTTCGCGCCGTTGTTAGCCCTTGTTAAAGTAAAATTATGGGTTATTAAAGGTTTAAACTTGTATATTACCCTTCAACTAGTCGAATCAAAGGATTATATATTAAAATATACTAAGGTTTTACCTTAATATGTTAACTGTAAGCCAAAATGTATACATTTATACGATTCTGAGGAAATTCCGTAGACAAATTTTAAATTGCTAATAACTTAGGTACTTACCGACCGAAAATAAATTTGAGCTTAAAAGTTGTGCCTTTACATGAACTTTAAGATACATTTACTCTCTTCCCTACGGTATGAACCCTAATGTCTACAGCCTCGAGAATACCCCTACCAATCGCAAGTTTTCTCTACAATCAACCTTAACTCGACTTTTTTAGGCCGCATACACCTTAAATATACACCCTCGGTATGGTAATGACAAGCTATTTGATATTCAATACATTTTTTACTAGGTTATCATAGGTCCCATTAGTGTTCACGACATTGACTGTCTGTGGCTGTGCCGTGTAGGGTGGCTGCCTACATTCACATTATATTTTAGCTGGGTTATTCCAACATTTTAGGTTAATTTTATTTAAGCAAACAAATTTTATTGAAAATAATCCCTTGTATATTGTAAACTCAAAAAAGAGTAAAAAAATCAGAAAAAATGTTGTAATTTTCAAATAGGGGGAAACAATTTTTAATTCCTCGAGGAGGGGGAAAACAACTAAAGACTATTGTACTGTGAGGTACGATCCGTGGTATCAATCTGATAGCTATCAGTGATAAGGACATGAGCTCAACACCTAACATTACACTATGAGAATTGTTTTACGATAATTTTAGTATCGGACTTTTGTGCGATAGGCCCAAATTTTGGGTTTTCAGGCCAAAAAAGTTCATATGAACCCCAAATGCTATTTTATTAAATTTATATTTTTTAGTATTGAAAATTAATATAAAACAATTTTAAGGTCCCTTCCAGAATTTCAGCGAAAAAATAATAGATTTATCAACAAAAATGTGAATTTACTGAACAGAATAAAAACTGTCTTCATAAGACCTGTAGTAAAACCAAGGTAGGTTAAATAAACTGTTAGGTCTTGTCACTGGTTTGATAAATCTTAAATAAATCATCATAAGGGGATTTTACACTCTTAGAGGCCACAATTATAATCCAATTTCCTTTAAATTTTATGGTGATTTTCTTACATTATCTGATTGGCAGGTTCATTTGAGGAATGATTCGGAACATTCTACCTCCATTTTAGGGGGGGCACCAATTTTAGGGGCTTTTGAGTTTAAAGTAGGTAACATCATAACACCAACAAAATTCTTAAAAATTACCTTTCTTTTAAATTTTTTGATTAAATTTCACTACAGAGAAAAAGAAGCTATCACGTTAAACCACAAAGTTGTAGCCTACAGGCTATGGAGTCAGAGCTTTTTTCGCTAGTGCTGTGTTGAAATGTTATAAAATTATTTTTAATTTGTTGAGAAAGCAGATTTTCTTATCAATATAGAGTTTTTTCAATATCAATATCAATATCAATAGAGCTTCAATATGAAGACTCTTAAAAATTATTCAGAAAACAGTATGGTTTTGAAAGGAACTCATCTTATTGAGCTTCATGTTATCAAGACAAATAATGTCATGACTATTTCAAGGGGATTTGAAAAATACTATTGTTAATTAGGTTTTTGTGTTATAAATGTCTTCCTATCGAGGTTCTACTGTTTACAGTTTAGTTTGAAATAATCCAAGAAAAACATTGGGCCGTAGGAAGGTTCAAGGAACAAGGGCCATAGGAAGCCTAAACATTAGTTTAATTACCCATATAACCTGATGTTTTATGTTATTTGAACGGCTAAACTACTTTAAGGACTTTATCATGTGCCAGGTTTAGTTACAGAAGGCTGATTATTACGGAAAACACATATAAATCTTCTCAGATCCCATAGGCCTGGCATTAATTTGTTTAATTGATCATCTAACAATTGATATACCAATCAAATGATTTCTTAAATTGATCTTCGACCTGTTTGTGTAATCAGCTTTGTCTTCGAAACATTTCAAGTTACTTGCGTTATTCTCATAGAAATAGTATTACCATTTTTTCACTAAGCTAGCCATGAGCCAATAAATGTAATTTTCCTTCCATTCATAAAAATCCAAAAATTTCTATCGGTATCAATAAGAGCCTCAAACATCAATGCAAAAAAGTAACATACATGTAAGGTATACTTATTCAGATAAAATACTTTTTCAATGCAACAAAAGAAAAAGTTACTGGAACATAAATTGTGGTAGTAATTTAAAATATATTAACAGCTAGTTCTTAACACAGGCCTGAGAGCAGGCCTTAGTTTATTATTGACGAAGAGGTTAGCAAAGAAATATTATTCAAGTATTTATGAGATAATATTGGACAACATAATGGCCTTTTTTGTATGTTTACCAATATCAATAAGTTAGCGGCATTATTTATTTTCTTAACAAGTTAACTGTGGTACCTAATGTTTTCAGTGAGTTACTTTCCTCAAATACCTATATTTGATGGACACCCAAGTCAACTCCTCAAGGGGTTGTGGCTGGTATTACAACTTTAAAGTAAAACAATCTATATCAAATTACGTATTTGATAGTTTTGAGGTAAACAGCACAAAAAAGACTACTCTTCTATAACGTAATAGCATTTAGTAGGTAAGTAAGCGTACTGGTAGCTTCTTTCCTACAATAAAAGGAATATGTTTTATAAAAAATCAAATCCAACCTTAAATTATATAGGCCTATTGTAACGGAAGCAGATATAAAATTAATTGAGTAATAGAAAAAGCAGATCTCTCTTCATTACATAAACTTTGTTTGGAAATATGATTTGGTTTGTAAGTTAGGCCTAAAGGTACAAGCCAACGAATGATTACGCCAGTCATTGACAAGGCTGTAATTACCCTAAATTGCTCCTGTAGGAAATGCTAAATAAGATAAGGCTACTTTAATTCAATTATTCATAACATAGTTTGTTTGTAATGGACATTACAAAACCGAAAAATCAGTCAGGCTAGGCTGTAAGACCTTTCAGCTTGATAATATAAAGGTAACATTTTTAAAACAATGCTTTAGCCTACCTGTCAATACTTAGGGGAAAGACGAAAAATTAAGTACACAGTTTAAATAATAACTATGATCAACATTAATCTCTTTTGATTTACAACCAAATACGGCACAACATTTGAGTTGCTGAGGCATTTTTAATTGTATACAAATCAAATCAAAACTCGACTTGTTTTTGTTTATCCTCATACAGAAGTAGGAGGAACGGAAAAGGAAGTTGGCATATTGCTATCGTTGCTCTGATTGGCTGACGCTCTGAAGAAGAAGAAGAGCTCTCTTGAACAACGACATCTTACTACTAGGCGGCGAACTAAAAAAGTCGTCCATTGCGTTCCATAAGGCTGTCTCTGGGCTTTAAGATATCTTCTCACTTCAGAGTTCACGTCAATGACGTCAGTCTTCACGTCAATGACGTCATCATTTAAAAGTCGTAATGGCGGGCGGCAGGGTTCCCCTACTTTCCCCCACCACCTGGAAATTGAAGAAGCGCTACCCTGTCAGTAGCTTCTCCTAACCAAACAGACATGTTTATTTTTGTGAATTTAATATTTTTGATGATAAAGACATAGAGCAACTGAGCAAGGAGGTTTCTTCAGGAAAACAACTATGGTATCTTATTTCGCTTATCCATTGCATAGAGTAATAATAAATGTTATGCATTTATTTATTAATTGTGTATTGTTATAGTTATTCCATAAAACAACCACAATTAGTCTTAATTTACTCTCAATTTAAACTGTTTAGTCAAATTATTTAAATCTGATCTAGGAAAGATATTTGTAATCCTCTCACACACACAAGCCCACATGTACACACACAACCTCAGCTGTGTCAGCCGATATAGGACGCATCTCATTGGTCAAAAATTGTGGCGTGATATAAACATCCGATTGAATTCGGGGTACCCCTCTAAGAAACATTGCGATGGCGTCCCTTAATCCCCTCCAAATCAGCGTTAGTTGACATCGAACTCTCCTCGGTTGAATACGTGCGTTGCGCCGTATTTCAATAACTTTTCATCTTTTACACTTTTACCGCTCTCTAAATCCTTAAAGACTCAGTGTCGAAATCTAATAGTGACCTCTATCAAAGTAAACTTAATCGTGTCTACTCGGGCGTTAAAATAAACGTATTTTTTGTGTTAACTGCCGTCGCGCCTCTCCGTCTTCCGCCGCGTCTCCGTCGTGAGTGCCCGGAACTGGAAACAGTGAAACCAGTGTCAACTGTACAACGAGTGATTCCAGTGATTCCCTAAAGTGTGCACACTTCCCCCTCAGCTCATCATCGCCTCCAAATTGGCCACCCTCTGTCCGAGACGACAACCGCCCACGGACGCCGCCCATGCGTCGCCCCTCTGGTCACATTGGCTTTCTCTTCACCTGTGGACTTTTTGGTGAGTTTTATCTCAACATTTCCTCGACATTTAATGGTCCTTCGAGCCGGATGTTAATGGACTACGCTTTGGACATCAACGGATATTTTGTTAAATTAACTCTCAGTGGATAATTCAACAAGTGTTGTATAAACCGTTTAAGTGCGGGTGCGTTTCTCATACAACTCTAAAAAAAATTCTCTCGAACATTCCTTTTCGTTGACCAAAAAGCTCGAATTCGATGTATTGATATAATTTAATTTATTTAGAATATTTTGACTTGCGTTCAATCCGCCATTTTGATCAGATCACGCCACCAAAATATCGGCAGCATGGTTTCCCCCTCCAGCATCTTGCGTTGCATTCAACTTTGATGCGCCACGCCTTAAAGACATTGGTCGGCCGGGATCACGTGCTCATCCCCTCTCATGCACCGAACATTGTCGCATTGTTGCAAACTTGTAAACAAACCCCCCTCTCTCCCCTCCAGCACAGCTGACCGGTGCCGTTATAGATACGTCACTTTTCCTGTCATCTGATGGGGAATCAAAACAAACAACATACTCATCTCTTACTCTAACATAAGAGTGTTAGTACAGTCATTACTGACTTAACTTTAGATGTACATTGTGTGTAGTAAACATTGATTTAAGAATATTTCTTGGGCATTATGATAAGGAGATAAATATTCTTGTAAATGAAAACACTTGTATAAACTTTGTTTTGCAAAACTTGAATTTTATTTGTTTTGGTTAATGCTTAAATAACGGGCTGCAGTTCTTTTATTGTTTGGCTCACATATTTGCAGTTGTATAGTTGTTATTTAAGTCTTATTGGTAGGGGCCTACTAAGGTACAGTGTCCTCATTTGTTCTCTTGTTATTTATTCTAATATTTTATTTCATATTGTCGTGAAAGGACTTTGTAAATAATAATTTTTGATCATCCATGCCAAAGTTATGGATTAATTAGACTAACAATATTCTTTAAAACTGTGTTGTCTTAATACAGTGTTTTGTTCCGCAATAAACTGTTTAAAAGTTTTGGTTTTAATTAATAGTTAGGCCTACAATACTGATTGACTTTTCTTAGGCTATGTTTTTCAACTGAATTTCTAAAATATCACAATGCCTACTCCCGCCCCAATAAAGATTGCTACTTATGAGCGGTCGACCTCTATTATCAAGGCAAGACTTGAAAAAATTCTCGCATCTGTCGAGAATATAGCTAACCAACCACCACCGCTTACTCCGGTCCATTATAGATCGCTAGCTAACTATGCTGCGGAGTCGAAAAAGAAACGTGCAGACTTTGAAGGCAATCTTTATCGTGTCTTAGAGTGTTTAAATCCAGAGGAAGCTCCCACCACTAAGTTGTCAGATGACCAAGACACAATCAATGAGACTTATATTAAAATCCAAAGTATTATTGAATCTCTCAACCCAGTTGATGAACCAAAGACACCCTCGGCTCACAGCGAGGCAGGTTCAACCCTTCCCACTCTTGCTCCAGCCAATATTAGGCTACCAAAATTAGAATTAAAGCACTTTGACGGAAACCCTTTGCAATGGGTTAGTTTTATAAATTTATTTGACTCAAGTGTCCACAAAAACGCTAGTGTTTCAAATGTGGCTAAATTCCAATATTTATTAAGTGTTGTATCTGGAGAGCCTTTAAGTCTAATCAAGTCTCTTAACATCACCACTGCTAATTATTTAGTAGCATATCAGCTCCTCAGAGAGCGCTATCACAATACAAGGCGACTCACAACCTTGCACTTAAATCAAATAATAGACTTACCTAACATAACATCAGGTTCCATCCGCAATCTTAGATCTTTCATAAACCTCTATTATGAACATACTGAAGCACTTAAAGCCCTAGATTGTGATGTCTCAACTACATCCAATCCCCTCCTCTCCGCTGTGATTTTGCGGAAAATGGACACTGACTTACGCAAAAAACTCGAAGTTTATCGATCGAGCCAAGATTGCGAAGCACACTCTCTACCGGAAGTTTCTGTTATAATAAAGTTCCTAAATATTGAATGTAATCAAGCTGAGGATGCTGGATTACACTTGCCGCAAACCTCTCACAAGGCTAATTACTGTCATTCATCGCAGCCTAAAGGCAAAAAATCAGTTAGTTTTGCTTCTGACAAAACTAGTAAACATGTAGCGCTGCTTTCAGCCCCAAAGAATAACTCTTTTGTTCCTCCTCATTGTTTTGCTTGCGGCAAAAATGACCACAAGGTATACGTGTGTCCTTCTTTCAGAAACAAAACTCCCCAGGAGCGTTCCCAGCTTGTCAAAGCGGAACGAAGATGTGTTTCATGTCTTGGTAACCATGATATTAAACTGTGTAAATCCAAAGGCTCTTGTTCATCTTGCAAAAAACGTCATCACAGTCTGCTACACTTCAAGACTCAACCCATACCGGATGCTCAGTTGCATCAGGAAACAAATAGTTCCTCCTCTCAATCCCAGGAACCCAGTTCAGTTACAGCATCCGCCCAAAACACGTCTAATAATAAGACTTCATCTCAATCCACGGTCCTCCTTGGAACCACTCTTGTCAAATCCTCCACAGGACATACTCATGTGTTCCGTGCACTACTCGATTCCGGAAGCATGTGTGACTTTATCAGTGAGCGTGCCGCTCAGCTCTTAGAAACCCCAAGATGTAAGTCGACCCATACCATAGTCGGCATCTCTGCTACACCTTCCCAAACCAAGGGGATGACTCAGCTTAATTTAGCTACTCTTGGCGACATAAATGTCGCATCTCAGCACCCGTTTCATATTCTGGACAAGATCTCTATTGATATTCCCCGTACCCGTATTGCACCGGAAGTGTTTGAAATGGTAAAACCTTACGTGCTGGCTGATCCCACTTTTCACTTACCGAGTGGTATTGACGTCCTCTTAGGAGTCTCTTTGTTTCCTATGATTCTTACCCACCAAACACATTCAATTGGTGCCAATATGCCTTACCTAGTAGGAACAAAGTTTGGGTTTGTAGTAATGTGATCCGCCCCCTCTGCCGAAGTTAACTCCTCTGGTCAATGTACATTCTCATCGTTTCTCTCGAACAGTGATCATGATCTTCACTCATCCCTCCAAAGATTTTGGGCCCAAGAAGAGATCCCTCAGTGCAGTAATAAAACTTTAGAAGAAAAATTGTGTGACAAACACTTTACTGAAACTCACTCACGTTACATAAACGGCCAGTATGTTGTTAGATTGCCATTCAAGGCTAATCATCCCCCTCTAGGAACCTCTTATCTGCCTGCAGAACGGCGGTTGCATTCTCTAGAGCGTAAGTTTTCCGCTCAAAATTCATTCCGAGACATGTATGTTGCATTTATGGATGAATATCGCTCTCTCGGTCACATGACGAAAATTGAAACAGTTGATTCAACTGCTCCTCACTACTATCTTCCCCACCACGGGGTACTAAAGGAAAGTAGCAGCTCTACGAAACTTCGTACTGTGTTTGATGCTAGTAGCAAAACCAGTGCAGGTGTGACTCTAAATGACATTTTACTCACAGGTCGCAAACTGCAGACAAACATTTGTGACATTCTGCTCCACTTCAGATCTTATAATATTGTATTCTCATGTGACATTCGTCAAATGTATCGGCAAATAGTCTTGCATCCAGACGATCAGAAATACCAGCTTATTCTTTGGCGTGATAACCCTTCTGAGGACCTATCAACCTACCAGCTGACTACTGTCACATACGGGGTCAACAGTTCGCCCTATCTGGCTATTAGAACTCTTCATCAGCTTGCTGAAGATGAGGGTGAGACGTTTCCTGCTGCAGCTCAAGTTGTAAAGTCCAATACGTATGTTGACGATATCATCACAGGCGCTGACACAGTCGATGATGCACTGGAGCTGCAAAACCAGCTCATTAGTCTTTTATCTCGGGGCGGATTTGAACTTCGCAAGTGGTCATCCAACGCCAAAGAACTACTACAAACTTTGCCTCAAGAACACCTCGAGACACCCGTATTCCTTGAAGCTTCTGAACAGCCTCTTTTTTCAGTATTAGGTCTGCACTGGTCACCTGATTCAGATTGTTTCACTTACAATTTCAATTTCTCTGATGCAATTGATGCAACGCCCACTAAGCGCTGTGTGCTCAGCTTAGTCGCTAAAATCTATGACCCATGTGGCTTTCTAGCACCCTGTACAATGCAGGCAAAATGTTTTATACAGTTCTTGTGGACCACAGGTTTAGGGTGGGATGAACAGCTCCCAAGCGACCTTGTTGCCCAATGGCAAAAGTTTATATTTCATGCCCAAGTCCTTTCGAATATTCAGATTCCCAGAGCATTCCAGTTCTCTCTTTCAACCACTATTGAACTTCACGGCTTCTCAGATGCCTCAGAGAGTGGTTATGCCGCAGTGGTCTACTTTAGATGCCAACTCTTATCTGGTGAAGTGGTGATACGCCAGATCATGGCGAAAACACGTGTTGCTCCATTGAAACGAGTTACTCTCCCTCGCCTTGAATTATGTGCTGCCCAACTTCTTGCTCAACTATCAGCATACTGCATCTCTATGTTTAAGAATAAAGTTGTACTCTCGAATACTGTACTTTGGTGCGACTCTTCCGTCGTCTTGACATGGCTTCAGACACCGTCATACAGACTTAAGACTTATGTGGCGAATAGAGTCGCTGAAACTCAAGAACTTATTCCTGCACACTGTTGGCGTTACATTCCCAGTCAGGATAATCCAGCTGATTGCGCCTCGCGGGGCATAACTGCCTCCCAGCTTCAAAATCACTCCCTGTGGTGGACCGGGCCATCATGGCTCTCTCAGACTATTGAAAATTGGCCTAATCGACAATTCACCCCAGTCGATTTGAAAAACTCGGAGGAAACAAAAAAGACCCCCCTTTTTGTATTTTCATCTAACTCCACCGTTGAATGGGATCTATTAACAAAATTTTCCTCATGGAATAAACTCGTACGTGTTATGGGTTATGTCCTTCGCTTTCTTCATAATGCAAAAAAATCTAATAAACTACAAGGACCTCTAACAACTACAGAACTAAAGACATCAACCACAAAAATTATTAAACTTGTTCAGTGTTCGAGTTTTGCTGAAGAAATCACGAATCTTCATAAATCAGCGAACAGCAACTCTAAACTTAGCCGCTTATCACCCTTCCTCGATGAGCTCGGATTGATCCGTGTAGGAGGCCGGCTTGGAAAGGCATCGCTCCCTTACGACAGCATTCACCCCATATTACTGCCCAAAAAACATCACGTAGTGGACCTTATCATAGATAACTACCACAAGACACATCTTCATGCAGGGCCTCAAATGACTCAGTCAATTATTAGTCGGCGGTATTGGATTATATCCGCACGACAAGTAATCCGGTCTCGCATATTTAAATGCATAGTTTGCTTTAGAAACAAACCGAGGAACAAATCCCCTCTCATGGGAGAACTTCCGGCCTCGCGCGTTACTCCAGCGCGGCCATTCAGCTCTACGGGCACTGACTTTTGTGGGCCGTTCACTGTGAAGGTGCTAAACCTACGAGCGATCCGCCACACTAAAGTATACATTTGTGGATTCATATGTTTTGTTACTAAAGCCGTCCACTTAGAAGTAGTTACTGACCTGACTACAGATGCTTTCATAGCTTCCCTTACACGTTTTGTGTCTCGACGTGGGTTCTGCTCTCATATTTATTCTGATTGTGGTACTAACTTTGTTGGTGCTGACTCTGCCCTGCGGAAAACTCTTCACTCTACGATGTTCTCAGTAACAGCTCGAAAGGAACTTCTGCACTTCACGTCTCACAAAGGGATTAAATTTCATTTTAATCTTCCTGCCGCCCCGCACCAAGGAGGTTTGTGGGAAGCTGCTGTGCGAAGCGCCAAACACCACCTTCGCCGAGTGATGGGAGAGACCGTCTTGACCTTGATGGAATTCGTCACCCTGACAACACAAGTCGAAGCGATGCTCAACAGCCGACCGCTGACTCCGCTCTCCAACGACCCAGCTGACTGCTCAGCCCTCACTCCGGGACATTTCCTCATCGGCGCCCCCCTGGTAGCAGTTCCAGAGCCTGAACTCATCGACGTGCCTGTCAATCGTCTGAAGCATTGGCAGCTGGTTCAGTCCTTCCACCAACGCATCTGGAAGCGATGGCAGTCTGAGTATATCCACACCCTGCAACAGCGCAGCAAATGGACAAAACAAGAAACCAATATCAAAGTTGGGGACTTAGTTTTAGTTCATACACACACTCCGCCCCTTTCATGGCCCCTTGCTAGAGTCACTGCCGTGCACCCAGGGTCAGATGGTGTTGTGCGCGTAGTTGATCTAAAAACTCCAAATGGACACCTCACTCGTCCCGTGGTGAAAGTGTTTCCTCTACCACTTAATTAGAGGACTGTCTTACATCCGTGCCCCATCATCATTGATTTATTTAATTAATTATTCGTTGTGTTGTTTTTCCTGTTCTTATATTTTATCTGTTGAAGCCCATAGTGCTTCAAGGGGGCCGGTAAATGTTATGCATTTATTTATTAATTGTGTATTGTTATAGTTATTCCATAAAACAACCTCAATTAGTCTTAATTTACTCTCAATTTAAACTGTTTAGTCAAATTATTTAAATCTGATCTAGGAAAGATATTTGTAATCCTCTCACACACACAAGCCCATTTGTACACACACAACCTCAGCTGTGTCAGCCGATATAGGACGCATCTCATTGGTCAAAAATTGTGGCGTGATATAAACATCCGATTGAATTCGGGGTACCCCTCTAAGAAACATTGCGATGGCGTCCCTTAATCCCCTCCAAATCAGCGTTAGTTGACATCGAACTCTCCTCGGTTGAATACGTGCGTTGCGCCGTATTTCAATAACTTTTCATCTTTTACACTTTTACCGCTCTCTAAATCCTTAAAGACTCAGTGTCGAAATCTAATAGTGACCTCTATCAAAGTAAACTTAATCGTGTCTACTCGGGCGTTAAAATAAACGTATTTTTTGTGTTAACTGCCGTCGCGCCTCTCCGTCTTCCGCCGCGTCTCCGTCGTGAGTGCCCGGAACTGGAAACAGTGAAACCAGTGTCAACTGTACAACGAGTGATTCCAGTGATTCCCTAAAGTGTGCACACTTCCCCCTCAGCTCATCATCGCCTCCAAATTGGCCACCCTCTGTCCGAGACGACAACCGCCCACGGACGCCGCCCATGCGTCGCCCCTCTGGTCACATTGGCTTTCTCTTCACCTGTGGACTTTTTGGTGAGTTTTATCTCAACATTTCCTCGACAATAATAACTTAGTTAAGAGCTGCCAGTCCCTTGTTAACAATTTATTTAACTCCATGGCTCAAGACAGCAGCGCTGTCTGATAGCTAGGCAAGGCAACGAACTAATCTAGCAAAAAAATAAAAAAAGGCGCCTTTTGTCATCAAATCTGTCGTCTGCAATGAGCTCTATACTACATACTGGAGTCACTACTCTTGTTTACAACTAACTGTACGCCGCGTCGCTGTGGAAGTCGTTTTTCGCTCTGTTTAGTTGGCTAAAGCCGCTGGAGGGCAAAAAGTTTGTTTTCCCATTTAAACCAATGTTAAAACGGTGATTTTAAAAGTCATTTTACATTTATATGATGTTGAGTTTGAGGTAAAACGCGATCTTAAACTTATCTTTACAATCTCACGATCTTTAATCAACACTAGTGTCATAGTTTGATAATTCTTTTTGTTAATTAATTAGCCTAATTAAATAAATGCCTACACGACAAAAGACCTGACACATGACAGATTCCTAAGCTTTACTATAACCAACCAATCGAATCGTTTGCTCACCAGGAGAATTACCTGATTGGCTGATTCCTCTGGGGGGCAAGAAATTAATTTTCCCATTTAAACTAATGTTAAAAGGCGATTTTTAAAGTCATTGTACACTCCTATATTATTTAATTTGACGTAATACGCAATTTTATACCAACCTTTATAATCTTACGACTTATTACAAGCAAAAATAATAACTTAATTTCAAACAATTTTATACAATTTAGATTGAATGAAAATACCCTTGTTCCTTAAATGACAGGACTACCAACTTATGTAGCTTTTGCTGGCGCGCGTTTTAGAGAATTTTTGGACCAGAGTAGTGACTCCAGTATGTTGTATAGAGCTAATTGGGAGTGAAAATTTTTTATCGTGCCCTTTAATGTCCCTGGCCTCTTATTTCGCAGATACTGTTTTTTTAGTGTCATATTATGTGTTTTAATATTTTTTGGGACGGGGGCAACATTTTGCAAATATTTATTTGGTCGTTAATGGGTTCTAGGTATTTTTTCCGTATTTTCAAAGTCACGAATGTCACGACCGTAACTTGTCCCTAGGGTCCATTCTTCAACTTTCATGCTATTTTTAGAACAATTATACGTGCTTAAATAAATAATGCTAATTTTTATATCATCACTAATTATGAAACTTACAGAAAAAGAGTATTTAATAATATTTTATTTATTGCGAACGGAATATTACGACAAAATAAGTCTGTCCCTCGATTTTAAGCCCCGACCGTAACGGCAAAATTTGGAACTTTGGAACACGACAGTGGCGAGCCTGGTGGCGATAGAGTCAGTTGGTTTGAAGAGACAGAGGTGAACGGGAGTGTTTTACGTTGCTCCAGAGATTTTTCTTTGTTTTTAAACTTATCAAGGTTGATAAAGGTAATTTTGTGTTTGTGGCAATTTTGATGTGTCCAAGACCGTACTAGTCGTTTGTTACAGTAGACATGGTGTTAATTTTTGTTGATATGATATTTTAATTGCTACGGCAACCTAGAAGTCAACTTTGTCTCCTCAAACACGAGGAGCAGGGCTACCACCAGAACAGGGACAAATAATTGTAATGTCACTGACCGTATTTGTCACGACCGAAACCATTTTTGTCACGACCACGATAGCCTTATCGATTTTACGAGGGTACGGTCGTGACCATCATTATAAATTTCTTTGTAAATTGCACTATTCTGTTGAAGTGAAAGACAAATTTATCTTATAACAGTACAATTGAAAGATTTATGAAAAAGTAAAACTGTAGTTTTTGAAATATGTAAATATTGAAGGTAATGCTTATATTTTATTATAAATTTTTGTGGAATACAGTACAGTCAACTCCCAAATAACCAGGGTATTGGCCCATTAAAGTGCCAAGGATAATTTAAATTGAGAATTTAAAACAAAGGCATTAAATAAATTGAGTAAATCGACCGGCGATTCTCGTTTGTCCCAGACCATACCCCTTGTCCCTGACCGTATCTATCATGATTTGGGTTATAAAAAATACAAAAATTGATATATCATCATATAAAACTATAATCACACACAAAACAGCCGCCCCTATGAGGACATAAAGGTTTTTCATATAACAGAAACGATTGCTTGGAGCTAGACAAACTTTAAGATTTTTTTGTTTTTTTTTCGAATTTTTTTTAGTATTACCAAATTTTCTAAAGGTTTAATGAGCTGTTTATTTCAATATTGCCCTAAAACTAAATCTATTTACAGCAAAACATATTTATGACACCACATTAAATATTTTTAATCTTCATTTTTATGTTGGTTACGGTCAGTGACAAAAATTCATGTTCTTTCATGAAAGATGCTGTATCATTGAATATACACTCAAGATTTTGCGTTACCTTGGCTAATCTATGAATCTTCAAATGTCAATCGATAAAAAAATCAAAAACGTTTTGAAAAAAAAGAAAAAAATTTTGCAAATGTTTTCCTAAAAGGGCACGATAAAAAATTTTCACTCTTGCTCGTCTGCCTTTGCCTAGCTTCATTTTAGCGAATTTCCCCTATAGGGAAGAAGCTATTACCGTAGGTCTCATGGTAAGACTTAAGCTCGGGACCACTATAACTTTTCGTTTTGGGGCCCCCAGAAGCAAAAAACACTATTCGTTCGAATTTTTAGATATATATATATATATCTATATATATATATATGTGTCTGTTAGCACGATAGCGGCCGCAAAAATGGTCCGATCTTTATGAAATTTGGTACGGACATGTAAAGTGGTAATCAATTGGACGAGTTCGTGAACCAGCCCGATCGGACCACCGGAAGGGGGGGTAAAGGGGGAAAAACACCCCCAAAAATGAGTTTTTTGAATTTTATACATAGAAAAATAAAATTTACCGAATTTTTGTTGGCACCAATGAATTCAGCTCAAAAAAACAAACAATTTAGTATCTTGAATCACTGCTCTATGTCCATTGGTTTCCGAGATATTGAAAGTGGTAAACACAGTACGTTGTCCCAATGTTAACCTTATGGGAAATAAGTATAATTCTATATCTTGCTTATTACTCAACATATATTGATAAAACTTGGTAAATGGCTTCTTCTAGTTCAGATCTACTAAATATTGAATTAAAACTACCCAGTTTTTATATACTTGTAGCAGCAAACCTGCATACTCATTCCCCATGTTATTCTTATGGGGCTTACCAAAACATGTCAAATCTCGCTGTGTTGGATTTAAATATGTTGTTTTGCATTTGAAATTCGCTGAGTATGCAGGTCTGCTGCAACGGGGGTATTATTTGTTTACTTTTGAGTTTTGATTTTATACTTTCATGGATCCGATGAGTGGATGATAGTTAAGTTAGTATGAAGCGTGATATTATTTTTAAGATGAATCAACAAAGGTTATTGAAAGTTTTGATCACGATAAAATCCCCAATATAATTGGATGAGATATGACATTTTTAAAATCTGCATAATATGTACTTCTTTAAAAAAACCAACTGTAAGTATAGTGTAATAAGTTAGGTTACTTTTGTAATAGGTAAAATTGATTATGAAATTTAGTTCCATAAAACAAGAGGCTAAATGGGTAATAATAGTGATGATAGTAGAAGTAATGATACCCCCGTTGCAGCAAACCTGCATACTCAGCGAATTTCAAATGCAAAACAACATTATTTCAATCAAACAGCAAGATTTGACATGTTTTGGTAAGCTCCATAAGAATACCATGGGAATGAGTATGCAGGTTTGCTGCTACAGGCATATTAAAACTGGGTGGTTTTAATTCAATATTTAGTAGATCTGAACTAGAAGAAGCTATTTACCAAGTTTTAACAAGATATGTTGAGAAATAACCGAGATATAGAATTTTACTTATTTCCCTTAAGGTTAACATTGGGACAACGTACTGTGTTTACCACTTTCAATATCTCGGTAACCAATGGACATAGAGCAGTGATTTAAAATACTAAATTGTTTGTTTTTTTGAGCTGAATTCAATGGTGCCAACAAAAATATTTATTTTTTTATGTAAAAAACTCAAAAAACCCATTTTTGTGGGGGTTTATTACCCTTCCCCCCCTTACGGTGGTCCGATCAGGCTGATTCACAAACTCGTCCAATTGATTACCACTTTACATGTCCGTACCAAATTTCATAAAGATCGGACCATTTTTGCGGCCGCTATCGTGCTAACAGACACATAGATATATATATATAGGTATATGTATATATAAATTCGAACGAATAGTGTTTTTTGCTTCTGGGGGCCCCAAAACGAAAAGTTATAGTGGTCCAGAGCTTAGGTCTTACCATGAGACCTAGGGTAATAGCTTCTTCCCTGTAGGGGAAATTTGCTAAAAGGTATACACCCTACATGATCATTGTGTTTTTTGCCTACATTATTTACATACTTACCCTACAATCTTAATACTAGACTTCAAAGTCAACTCCTCCGAAGTAATCCCTGGATAGGCCAACCAGTCTTCATCTATGGATCAAGATTAAAACTAGAGAAAATGCTAATATTTTAATTATATTTCTTGTTACTATGGATTCCTTAAAAATTATCTGATGAATAAGTTAACAGCGGACTCGCGGCTCTTAAGACCCTTCTCATTGCAACATTACAGAGTCCCTGACTATAACCGTCATAATCGACCAAGTTTCTAAAGTTCACATGTCCGTGTCATCTTTCTGTGCTTAAAAAAATTATAGTTCTCTAATTAATCAGTGAAGCATCGCATTAAAGTGAAAAAAAGTCCTGCCCTCACCTAACAAAAACTTACTCTTGAACTTGACTTATTACCCAGCCCATCTGCACAAAGGCTGCTTTTTTCTTTAAGTCAGGGAAATTTCTTGATGTGTCCGATAGATTTTGACCATCAGATTCAAACCTGAATTCAAAAAGGCCATCACCTAGGAGACACCCTAATGTGCAGAGAGTATCTAATTGCTTGAGTCTAATAAATTAATCATTTTAGAGAGCCAAAATTTTGTTTTCAGACTGCCAAATCTAGCCTATGTCTAAACATGCCAGGACCAACTATGTTTTTATCAACAATAAAAACTTATTTTAATTTATTATGAAATAAATATTAATGGCAGCACGTTTAAGTTAGGCTTGAATCTAATTTCTAATAGTTAAGGACCATAAAAATTAAATAAGACTGTTATAGCAAATAACTTATTCAGACTAGTCCCATACAAGACGTCAAAGAATCAAGGTAACAAAAAAAATAGATTTATATCAGTTGAATTCCCAAAGGCCCTAACTCATGTTGCTGGATGCATTGGAGCTATGGGCCACTAAGTTTTTCTGTTTTTTTTATCATTTTACTGACTTGGCGTTAACTTATATTGTGTGTTGGGCGGATATCTTGAATACTATTATTTCCACAGAAAATAAACTCAAGTGGTGCAACTTGGAAGAAGACACAGTTTCCTACAATTTAATTATTTTTGCAGCCACTCAGTTTTTATGGTTATACCAAAAATTGCCTTGTTGGTTACTGAATAGCAACAAAATGTAGCCAAATCTATTAAAATTTTTTTTATTGCAAGAAGGATTGGAAACAAACCCTGAATATTTTCTAATTGAATTTTGACTAGTAGGCCTAAATTATTTAATCTCTAATTATAAACATTCCGTTACTGATTAACAATAATTACAAACTATATGTTTCAAAGCATTTGCAACTATCATGATTTATGGAAATTTTAATTAGGCCTGAGTAAAAAAAATTACAGGCAGTGACCTGTATTCTAGTTTTGTAATATTCTAAGTTTATCTGTTAGTGCAAATTGAAAGATAGCCTACTTTTGATGTTCATTATACATTGAAAAACCATTAATGAATTCAAGAAGGTTTAGGTAAAAAACGTTAAACTTATGTTAACCTTCATAAAGTAGGGTGTTGAGTATAAAATCAACAGAATGTAGTATATAAAAAAACATCGGAACCAATTAATTATTATATATTTATGCCAGTACAGGGAAAAGGTAATCTTTTTATCATGTATTAATACATTATTGAGATTTGCTTTGGGATTATTTTTCAGATTTAAAAACCAGATTTGAGGCATGAAACTCTCCAAAAATGGGGTTTCTAAAATATCACCAGAAGGGGATGTCTCTGTACAGATACAAAAGAAAATCAGAAGATAAATGCAGCTGATAAAGTAAAAAGTATATTTTCAAGCGCACAAGCATTGAATTTGTATATATTATATATCATCGAACATTAATGAGTATATTGTAACGTATGTTTTTACAAAAGTAAAAGTTTAATCATTGATTTTTCATTGAACGTAAACATTTTATATTATTTTTCATTTTGATGCATTCAAAGACTTTCTTTTTCTGTGATCAGTTTACATCTAATGTCTTCAAAGTTTTGATCATGTTTCCAGGAAAGTGGTTGTTGCCTTACTGTAAAAAACACAGATGTATTACAATATTTTTTTAAATATACATTTTTTCTCACATAACAATTTTATATTGATTATAATTACCATTGATTTATTTATTTAGGTGACAAAACTGAACTGGGTACTGTATAAATTATTGATTGACATAGGAATATGTGGGTTTGAAGTATGTGGCCTTACGAGAGTAAGGTAGAACTAGGCTTACCAAGTGCATCATGCTGATTTTCAAATATCATGAACACCCTCGTTTGATCTCACCTTTTTTCGACAAGAGTGTAGACCTGCTATCAGCATTACCATTCATTTTCTGCCACTTGCAGTATGTTTTATGTGTTATAGGAAATATTTGGTCTCTTGTCAGTTTAAGCTAAACCGAAACTATGGTAATAAGTGTGCCACACAAATGGTTTAATGTACGGTATTACCGTAATCGTTTCTCATTCTTGCTCTCACTTACTAATCTTGGATGTAACTGTTGGGGTTGTTGGTTGTTGGAAGAATGGTGAGAAATGTTGTTGGAAAGAGCCAAATATGGATCAGGCTGGAACAATATGGATCAATGTGGATGTGTGTGGTACAATAAGGTAATCCTGTATTATCAGGAAAGGATTGATCAGAGCAAACTATTACAACTATGAAATGAATAGGATAATTTAACTAGGTGGAAGGTTTACCCTGAGGCCGATCGTACCCATTGCCATATGGTCACCTAAGCCAGCTTTGATGAACAATAATTAAGTAATTAATTCCATGTACAACCTTGTTAAACGCCAGAAGGGCCTTCCTAGCATGTGACTGGAAATAACTGTCTGAAATTAAGCATAACTGTCTAATGGGTGATAACTATGATTCTCAATAAAGGTTTTAATTAACTATTGAGCTAAGTAATTAACTGTTGGCAAGATAAATAAGACAAGCAATTTTCCCTGATTAAACTACATTTGTATTGAAAGTGGCGCCTCTGGAGAGGCGAAACACAGAAATTCACATCTTACAAAATCCCCAACCAGAATTTTCCCCCCGGGCACCCCAAAACCAAGCTAACTAGCACATTTTAGTTTGATATTGACTAATTTAATAAAAACCCCCTAATTCTTAGCATTAATACTTATCGCTGGTAGCTGGGTATGAAGGTTGTTAATTACGCTGAAGCTGCAGGCGAAGTGGGAGGAAGCCAGGCAGGTGTTCCAAAAACTTAATTTCCCTCTGACTTTCTCAAACTTTCAGATGGACTGGCCTCTGTTCAGGCTTTGTGGCCAGTATCTGGTTTGGCGCTATATATATAAAAGTGACGCGCACGGCACAACCACGCCCCCTTCGCCCAAAAGGACTGCGCTGGGACTTGGTGGGGTGGTAAGGTCATGGTTGGTTCCAGAGGGTTAGTTGGGGTTGATTCCCTAAAACAACCAAATTTTGGTCTGCAAGGTTGCAGCGCCTACCCACAATTGACACCAGAAAAATTCGGATTGCGGGCTCTTGAAAAAGCGAATCACGGCGGTGTTGAAGTTGCAAGAACCGATTGGTGTCTTTGGGGTTCCGGCTCATCTCCACTCAGAGTGGGTGGAACCTGAGGGCTCCCAACGCGCTGGCACCTCCGCCTGAGACTTTTGATTCTCCTTCATTTGAAGGTTGCGAGGTGTTTGGTCAGCGATCGGGCTCCTCCCCCCCCCCAGCGGAAAAATTTGATGCTTGAGGCCTCAAGGACTCCACACTTGGTTTCTGCCCATTAAATATGGATCAGGCTGGAACAATATGGATCAATGTGGATGTGTGTGGTACAATAAGGTAATCCTGTATTATCAGGAAAGGATTGATCAGAGCAAACTATTACAACTATGAAATGAATAGGATAATTTAACTAGGTGGAAGGTTTACCCTGAGGCCGATCGTACCCATTGTCATATGGTCACCTAAGCCAGCTTTGATGAACTATAATTAAGTAATTAATTCCATGTACAACCTTATTAAACGCCAGAAGGGCCTACCTAGCATGTGACTGGAAATAACTGTCTGAAATTAAGCATAACTGTCTAATGGGTGATAACTATATGATTCTCAATAAAGGTTTTAATTAACTATTGAGCTAAGTAATTAACTGTTGGCAAGATAAATAAGACAAGCAATTTTCCCTGATTAAACTACATTTGTATTGAAAGTGGCGCCTCTGGAGAGGCGAAACACGGAAATTCACATCTTACAAAATCCCCAACCAGAATTTTCCCCCGGGCACCCCAAAACCAAGCTAACTAGCACATTTTAGTTTGATATAGACTAATTTAATAAAAACCCCCTAATTCTTAGCATTAATACTTATCGCTGGTAGCTGGGTATGAAGGTTGTTAATTACGCTGAAGCTGCAGGCGAAGTGGGAGGAAGCCAGGCAGGTGTTCCAAAAACATAATTTCCCTCTGACTTTCTCGAACTTTCAGATGGACTGGCCTCTGTTCAGGCTTTGTGGCCAGTACCTGGTTTGGCGCTATATATATAAAAGTGACGCGCACGGCACATGGACGAGGATATCGATACAATTTCACACATTCACTTTAAAAAAAAACTACTCTAAAAACAATTAAAATCTTTTATATCAATAATCTAATTTAATTATACAGGGTTCAGCAAATGTCTGGAATATATGAAATAGCTTCTAAATTATTTTGGTCCATGTAATGAAACTTTGCAGTTGTGAATTATTAGTCATAAATAGAAATATTTTCACGTATTTTATTATTTTTTCGCAGGACCAAGTAACGTCCCATGCTGGAAGTCATAACAGCGCACACCGTGTCTCAAAAAGTTAATCCGTTCATAAGTTTCAGCTCCTTAATGATTTTAATGTTGGCCATTAAACTCTAAGCATAAAGTAAGGGGAACAGTCTAATTACTAATAAAGCACTCGAAACAATGTAGCCTAATTTAATTGTAGATTTTATAATACGTCAAAGTATCCTTTTTAATGAAAAATACATGTATCTAAAACTCACCTATATAGTTCGGAGTGCTTAATAGACTTTTTTTCTTAACTTTAGCATACAGTTTAGTGGGCAACATTTAAATTGTTGAGGAGCTGTAACTTCTGATTGGATTAACCTTTTGAGGCGTGGCTTGCGCTGTCATGATCTACTAATTAAGACCTTTAAAATGAGGTATAGCTAGAGGTATGCTTACATTTAAGAATTTCAAGACTTCCAGCGTTGACCGTCCCCTCATCGTGCGAAAAACTAAGAAAATAGGCCAAAATATTTGTATTTGTAATAGATATACAACTGTTAAGTTTCATTACTTTCTGCATAATAAAATGAAAGTTACTTAATATATTCCAGACTTTTGCCAAACCCTGTATTTTAAATTTAAAACAGTTTATAATTTTTTATTTATTTAAATATAAGGTATTTAAAAGTAGTATCTTGTCTGTACACATTGGGAAAGTACCGTTGTTACGTGATGATTCATGATGATTATGAAAACATTTTCTAACAATCCTTGCCATGCATAATGATCAGTTATAACAGAGAATTGGTTTATTATTAAGATGTAAATAAATTATGAGCTTACCTTCACATGTATTGTTGGTGTCAAAGTTATAGTCATCATGAGAAATGGAGAGCAGAATTCAAGCAATAATTCCTCTATATTATAGATTTATTGTGGTATAGTGTTAAAAAAATCCATTTTTGATGTAATTCGGAAAAGTTTTTACAGGGCATGATGAAGAATGGTTCTTGTTAGGTTGCTGGAAAATAAACAAATTTGTAGTAGGCTGCCTCTACTGCTACTGCTTCCTACTACTACTATCTATGCTATAGTAACGCAGTAGTAGAGTCGGCGTTGATCAGGCCTAAACTTTTGAGGGGCTTAAGTTATAGGCCGTTTTTTACTTCAATTTAACTTAGCATTCTTTATCAGTGAAGATTCACTTTATTTCAGGGAGCCAAAAAGGGAGGATTATCACTGAAATTGTGTCATTGAAATATGGAGGGGAGGGGTTTAAATAATTGTACTTGCTAAGCAGCCTTTGGGTGGGGGTTAATAATGTTATAAAACAATGTTAAAAATGTGAAAGTTAGGAAATTAAATTCCATTAAATAACACGGAGAATGAGTATGCAGGTTTGCTGCAACAGGTATGTTAAAACCGGGTAGTTTTAATTCAATATTTAGTACATCTGAACTAGAAGAAGCATTTACCAAGTTTTATCATAATACGTTTAAAAAATCCGAGAATTTAAATTTTTTTTTTAATTATTTGTTGGACCGAAAATACTATCCCTAATCTAGTGAAACTGTTATTAAATAGGCTGAATGAGTACAGATCATCAGTAACTATCACTTTTTTCAATTGATTACCTTCGATAGTATCATACGTCAACTAATACCATATGGTTAGTATACGTGTCAGAAATGTTTATAAATTAGCTATTAAGTGAACTTTTCCTCCATTAGAATTGTTGTAAGATTCAAATTTTAATTATTCCAGTCTTAAATAGTGTCTAGTTTAGAAAAATTACATTCATAACCTAATTAAACACTTTACATAGATTTCACAAATTTTTCCTTATGGCATATTCCGTTGGAATGAGTTTTCGCGCCATTATTAGCCCTTGTTAAAGTAAAATTATGGGTTATTAAAGGTTTAAACTTTTATATTACCCTTCAACTAGTCTAATCAAAGGATTATATATTAAAATATACTAAGGTTTTACCTTAATACGTTTACTGTAAGCCAAAATGTATACATTTATACGATTCTGAGGAAACTTGGTTGACAAATTTTAAATTGCTAATAACTTAGGTACTTACCAACCGAATCCAATAAATTTGGGCTTAAAATTTGCGCCTTTACATGAACTTTAAGATATATTTACTCTCATCCCTGCGGTATGAACCCTAGTGTCTACAACGTCGAGAATACCCCTACCAATCGCAAGTTTTCACTATAATCAACCTTAACTCGGCTATTTTAGGCCGCATACACCTTGAATTTACACCCTCGGTATGGTAATGACAAGCTCTTTGATACTCAATACATTTTTTACTAGATTATCATAGGCCCCATTATATTAGTGTTCACGACATTGACTGTCTGTGGCTGTGCCGCGCGGCGTGGCTGGCTGGCTACATTCACACTATATTTTAGCTGGGTTATTCCAACATTTAAGGTTAATTTTATTAAAGTAAACAAATTTTATTGAAAATAATCCCTTGTATGTTGTAAACTCAAAAAGAGTAAAAAAATCATAAAAAATGTTGTAATTTTCAAATAGGGGGAAAAAATTGTAATTCCTTGAGGAGGGGAAAAACAACTAAAGACTAGTGTAATGTGAGGTACGATCCGTGGTATCAGTCTGATAGCTATCAGTGATAAGGACACGAGCTCAACACCTAACATTACACGATGAGAATTGTTGTACGATAATTTTAGTATCGGACTTTTGTAGGATAGGCCCAAATTTGGGGTTTTCAGACCCAAAAAGTTCATAAGAACCCCAAATGCTATTTTATTAAATTTATATTTTTTGGTATTGAAAATGAACATAAAACAATTTTAAGGTCCCTTCCAGAATTTCAGCTAAAAATAATAGATTTATCGATTTATCAACATAAATGTGAATTTACTGAACAGAATAAAAATAGTCTTCATAAGACCTATAGACAAACCAAGGTAGGTTAAATAAACTGTTAGGTCTTGTCACAGGGTTGATAAATCTTAAATAAATCATCATAAGGGGATTTTATACTCGTAGAGGCCACAATTATAATCCAATTTCCTTTAAATTTTATGGTGATTTTCTTACATTATCTGATTGGCAGGTTAATTTGAGGAATAATTCGGAACATTCTACCTCCATTTTAGGGGGGCACCAATTTTAGAGGCTTTTGAGTTTAAAGTAGGTAACATCATAACACCAACAAAATTCTTAAAAATTACCTTTCTTTTAAATTTTTTGATTAAATTTCCCTACAGAGAAAAAGAAGCTATCACATTAAACCACAAAGTTGTAGCCTACAGGCTATGGAGTCAGAGCTTTTTTTGCTAGTGCTGTGTTGAAATGTTTATAAAATTATTTTTAATTTGTTGAGTGAGCAGATTTTTTTATCAATGTAGAGTTCTTATCAATAGAGCTTCAATATGAAGACTCTTAAATATTATTCAGAAAACAGTATGGTTTTGAAAGGAACTCTTCTTATTGAGCTTCACCTTGTTACCTTGTTACCTAGACGTCATCTTGTAGACCCCTCTTCTGGGGCATAAGATCAGTCACACATTCTATACTTCTACAGCCTAAGTTAATGCAGCTGGGAGCTTTGTCAAGATGAAGGATAAGTGGTAGGTACTTCAGAGAAAAGGAAAACTATGGAAGGACAATTACCTACAATGGGAGGCCATAAAAACATTCTTTTAAAAGATAAGTTTTAAGTTGAGTTTTGAATTTTTTAATGTCATTTAATTCTTTTAAACTTTGGGGTAGTTTGGAGAAAAGTTTTAGACCAACAAATTCTGGTTTTGTTTCAAACAACTTGAGACGATGTTGAATTGAAGGATTCAAATGTCATTTCTGGTGTTATAAGTATGGTTGTGAGGAGGTATAAGATTGTGTTCTTTGACATAGCCCAGATAGCACATTAAGCTTTGATTTTCCTTAGCCCAAAGCTTGCCCATGCAAAGCTCTAAGCTTTTAATTAGGCTTGCAATGGCAAAGGTAAAAGGTTAAACTAAGACTAATATAACCTATTGGTAAGCTTACGAGTTTACGCATGCAAACCATTTTTTAAGCTTACAGGCAAAGGGAAAATTAAGCTTAATACAAAGCTTTAACATAGGTTTCGCATTGCTAAGCTTAGCATATGCTAAGCATTGTGCAAAGATTGTGCTAAGCATTGGGCAAAGATTGTGCTAAGCATTAGGCTAAGATTTGTGCTAAGTATTCTGCTAAGCATTGTGCTAAGATTATGCTAAGCATTGTGCTAAGATTATGTTAAGCATTGTGCTAAGGTTATGCTAAGCATTGTGCTAAGATTATGCTAAGCATTGTGCTAAGAATGTGCTAAGCACTGTGCAAAGATTATGCCAAGCATTGTGCTAAGCTTTGTTAAACTTAGTAGTTTGCAGTTTGATTGAAAGTTTTACAAATATATCACAAAAAATACATAATACAACAAAACTAAAAACTGCATGATACAAAAATGCAGAGTTAGTAGCAACTAACCCTTTTATCTGTTCATGAAAAATTATTAATGTTTAAATAATAAAATTAACATGTGTCTAATGGGTTGCCATTTTGGCATGAATAAGAAATTTCTAGAAAATAAAAATAATAATAAATAAGTGTGTTTAATTAGTTTATTTGCAAAGGAAATCTAAAAATGTGAAACATAACCGATAATGTCAGTTATAACAATTCACACTTTTGTACCTTTTCAGATCAAAGAAAATAACACTATAAAAGCATAAATTTGATTGGAATTTTGGGCCTAAATTTAGATTTTTTATAAATAAATCACTCTTTACAAAATATAAAACTTAGTCAAATCTACGAAATTTCACTATCTTATTCCTTACTACTGGAAAAAGTGTATCCTTACTTCGGAAAAAATTCAGGTTAAAAAATACAATTAATATATTTTCACAAATCCTAATTTTTATTTTAACTATCGATACAATGCCGTTTTTTTGTGTAGGGTTCTTCAATTGTTTCAAACGTTATCGTTTCCATTTAACTCCAATGTTCTCTTCTCCTCTTTCTTCTTCCTGTAAAATAAACATTTAGTCAAATAGCAAAAATTCATTTAAAAATTAATACAAGGAATGGAGGTTGCCGTTGGCAAATTTCTTATGGAATAGTGGGGTTTTGAGGGCCCAAAATTTGTCATGTTAGTCCTAATGTTATTAAATGATTTTAAAAATATATATAAAT
This sequence comes from Flexamia atlantica, assembly GCA_035578135.1. Classification (NCBI taxonomy): domain Eukaryota; kingdom Metazoa; phylum Arthropoda; class Insecta; order Hemiptera; family Cicadellidae; genus Flexamia; species Flexamia atlantica. The sequence goes on along the minus strand of JAQJVK010000017.1, from coordinate 17,803,669 downwards.
ATTTAAGCCCTCTGTTAGTTTTCAGGACAAAATATAATGGATTTATCAATAAAAATGTGATTTTACTGAACGCAGTACATTGTCTTGAGGTCATTTTGTACTATGGCAGCCGCAGCAATCACCAAATTTACTTTCAGTACATGGCAGAGCTATTATTATCTAAAATCTGGTTGATACAACTGTCTAGCGAATGAACGGAACATCCCCACAATCGCCATTTTTGGATACTGCCCAAAATTTTGGGTTTCAAACTAAAATACCCTTTAAACTAAAAATATGCTCCCTCACAACTGTGCGTACTGATTGTAATTCCCTAGGATTAAAAAAATTTGTTATTTCTTTAAAAAATACAGCTTGATATTTCAAACAGATGTAATTAATTCTAAATAATGCACTCTTTAATCTGATCATTTCAACCGTTATAACTTTTTATGAGGCTATTTATGAGTTTTTTTATGCAAAGATATAAAAAAAGCACAAAAAAAGCTGCAAGCTGCTTACTGTAGCTGCTTTCTGACAATGTATACAGGTCAGTGCTTTTCTATCTCAGGGTGTGTAATGACATCTGATTTTAAAATTCCAGTATTTCCAGTACAACTTTTTCCTAAATTCCAGTATCGCTCACTATTTACCTAACTTAGGGGTATCGCTTAATATTTACCTAACCAATGCAAAAATCTAGCTTGAAATAATGGGTCACAACACAACTTTAACATTTGAAAAAATATTTTGGATCCAATATGGCGGCCAAAATTGGGTATCCACTCAAAATGAAGTATTAACTACCCAACAATGTTCCGGGGTGGTGTGGGATCGATATTCGAAAAAAAATTGAGGAGAAAGGTAGGGGGAGGACTATTATGGGACACCCGGTGTGTGTGTGTGTGTGTGTGTGTATTAAAGAAAATGACGAATGGTGTTTTTGGCATCTGGGGACCTCAAAACAAAAAGTTATGATGATCTCGAGCTTAAGTCTTACCATGAGAACTACGGTAACAGCTTCTTCCCTATAGCGGAAATTCGCCAAAACTGATAATTTTCAAACACACTCAGCTTTACTTCTTCTCCTGACTTACATAATAGAAGAAGTATAATTTAAAACCAATACATAATCAATGTTAGAAATGTTGAGAACATGTTCAATCTTAATAAAAATGACAACATATAAAATTTTAACCTGATTAAGGATGTTTAGTAATTGAACTGAATTACAAGTGGTTTAATTTAGGTTTTGAATGTATGGAACCAAATTATTTTAAATGGATGTTATCACTTGTTTTCAACAAAATTCCAGTACCAAATACAAAATTCCAGTATATTTCCAGTACCAAAATAAAATTCCAGTATAATTCCAGTATTTCCAGCACCATTAGACACCCTGTATCTATATGTTAGGGATAAATAGTTTGTTTGATGCAATGTTATTATGATCACAGTTGTTACTTTGAGCATAACAGTGTGTTTGGTTTATAAAGGTTTACCTATTTTCGGTATAACTTAGGAAAGTGATCGAAAATCTGTACTAAAAATATTGACAATAAACAGAAAACCAACTTAGTGACAAGATGTCTGTTACTTTCAGTTAAAACAAAAAGCAGCATAAACTCTTTGAAAAAAAACACATTGCAAATGTAATACAGTACACTCTCAATTATCCGAGCCCCTGTTATCTGAGACTCCGGGTTATCCGAGGCAGCTCTAAGCTTAATTATACGTTTTTATTTTCTTACTAAGCGTTATAATAATGTGTGAAACAAGTGTCTTTATTTAAAATTCTAATACTTGCAACTCGAAAGGACTTTCATTGTCGTATTTATCGGTAAATCCTATACTGTATCTAATAAAATATTTTGAAGCGGTCCTATTGCAGCCCAACCTCAAAATACACGTGAACTCCGTATTTTCCGAGGTTCCTGTTATCCGAGGTAGCCTTGGTCCCGAAGACCTCGGATAATCGGGAGTGTACTGTAATATGAAGTTTTATAGTTACTTTTGATTCCCAATGCACACTAAAAACTTCCTCTAAGAGATTAACTTTGCTAAGAATTAGTAAGTTTGCGTTCATTTCAGAATGGAAAATATGTTATTTTTTTAACAAAAGTAATGAATAAAAATAACAAGGAGAGAGTAAGGATCGATTATATTTTATGAAATTTTTACTGGCTGGGCTAGGTAGGGCTTCGGGCTGAGAGGGCCGCAAAAAGTACAAAGCAAGTTGTTTTTTGTACATTTTAAAGATAGTTCAAATTGAAATCACCATTTTCAATCCAATATTTTAAATTTTATTGATAATCAAATAAATTCTATAATTACAGAGTTTCTCCAAACACAAAATGGGGGGCTGCACATATTAATTAACTGCACATCTTTAATTGGCTAAGAGCCTCAACAAGTGTGGATTGTGACAAGTGTAAAAATTTGCAAATATAAATCCGGCACTGTGTACAATTGTCTCGCTTGAATTAAAATGTATTTCAACATCGTATGTTCAACATAAGATTATGTTTTAGAATTCATAGCAAAAGTGCAATAATTTTTAAGTTCAATGCTAACCTTCTTAACTTCCTAAACTTGGCCTGCATAAGCCATTCGCTGATTCCTTCTCGGAGTTTGCCTTGCTCCCCATCTTTGAACCTCTTGAAACAGATTTCTGCAAAAAAGTAAGGAAATATTATTTAGGTGATGTAAACAAGCCATGATTGTGAACAGCACACTATGGATTTTCCACATTAATGTTCCAGAGTCCTGATGTGTATAACAAAAAACCCAGTTAGTCTGAAGAACCAAGGCAACAATGCATGTTAAAATGTAAAAAAAGTGATCTTGGAACAAACCATCTTTGTCATTATCAGATCATGGCAGTCGACGATCGTAATAATTAGGCATATGAAAGTTTCACATAAATGTTTATCTTGATACAAGAAAACAAATCCACAAGTGGTCTATTGAGAGTTAGGAAACGCTTGGTACATTTTTATTTGCAAACTGAAGTTATAAACTTGTTTCAAAATGACTACTTATATTGAAAAGACATTAGAAATATACTTTTGCACCTCTATACACAGCTGATCGTTAAATTAGTATGACATGAGATTACCATGTTGGAGGTAAGGGTTCAAATCCTGCCCACTTAGGTAATATTTTTTAAGATTAAATTAAATCCTCCGTAGAAGTTGATTCCTTTTAATTGGCAACTTAAACTAGTGTAGATGTGATTTTGTAAACTTTTTCTTTTATTTTCATCAATTTTATAAAAATTTGTTGCATTTATTTTATAATGGTTAAATAAATACTATATCAGCTGACAGGAAAGTAGTTCCACTCTCTGTGAAGTTAAGTCAGGTTAGTCTAGTTTACTCGATTTTTTTACATAGTAAATTATGTAACTATTAGCTTTTAAGTATGGAAAAACAAGAATTTTCCGGACCCTCTGCTAGTAGGCCAATGGGGAGTATTCCGTACTCCCCAGACCTCATGGTGGTTGGTTAGGCCCCCTCAAATATTCGGTTCACTTGACGCCTCTGAAGATACTTCAAATTGAAATCCCCCTTTTCAATCCAATATTTTAAATTTATTAATAATCAAATAAATTCTAAAATTACAGAGTTTCTCCAAACACAAAATGTGGGGCTACACAGATAGTTTCGCTAAGAGCTTCAACAAGTGTGGATTGTCACGAGTGCAATTATAAATCTGACATTGAGTATAACTTTCCCACTTGAATTAAAAAATATTTCAACAAAGTATGTTCAACATTACATTCTGTTTTACAATCCATAAAAAATACTAACCTTACTATCCATAATTTTTAGTACTAACCTTCTTAACTTCCTAAATTTGGTCTGCATCAGCCAACCACTTATTCCTTCGCGAAGTTTGCTCTCTTCTCCATCCTTAAATCTCCAGAAACAGACTTCTGCAAAAAAGTGGGGAGATATTATTTAGGTGATGTAAACAAGCCATTATTGTTTACAGCTACGGATTATCCACATCAATGCGCCGGAGTGCTGATGTGTACAACCAAAAATCCAGTTAGTCTGAAGAACCATGACAACAATGCACGTTACGATCTAAAATAGCGATCGTGGAGCAAACCATCTTTTTGTCGATGTCAGATCATGGCAGTCATCGTAATAAGTTGCATGTGAAAATTTCATACCGACCTGATCGGTCACCAAATTTTTTACATATAGGCTAATTTTATTTATTTCGTTAAAAGTCATCATATAAGTTATAACTAACCTCAAAGAGTACAAAAAAATCACATAGGTACCATAACTGAAATTTCAACTAAAAAAGTGTGTGGATACTTATAAGGTACCAATCAGAACAAAAATAACTTATGCTTGGCAGCTAACGTGTTAAACAAATTATGCATTTTGCAATTCATATTTAAAGTCAAATTAACGAAATAGTTACCATTCATTAATGGGAAGGTGAAGGTCTGCAGCCTATTGAAAGGTTTTTTGCCAACACCTGTCGTAACTCTCCCCGTCAAAGTATATTCCTCTGCAACACCTTCGTTTATATCAGCTTCCTAATTAGGCTTGAGGTAAGATGAGGAGTTTCCTTTTATATTGATCAGAAGTCTGGCCTGCAATGAAGTAATAAAAGTAGGCCTAATTAAAATATTGGAATGTTTTGCAAAAATGAAAAAAATGACACGATTGAAAATCCTGGGAATATCAATATACAGAAGTGATGTATTAATAAATATTAATTATTAATATTAATTATGATGTATTAATAAATTACACCAATCACTCAGAAAAATTATTCCGATTTAAATGTATATTTTTATTTGGTTGGGCTATATTGGAATATCAACACGAGTGGCCGCCGGGAGGGTATGGAAAACTCCCCAGCAGAAGGGGGGGTCCAGGGGCCCTCACCCGGAATTTTTTTTTAATTGCGATTAAATTTGATGCCTTTTTAACGTTTATGACCACAGGTTAACAATTTGGACCACACGAAAGCGATAGCTAGGTTTGTCCTGCCGTGGATAGAGTGTACTTGATGCCATAGTGGTCGTGAAGGTTGTGATCTTTCACGACTCGGTGGGAATTTACTATTGTCGAACAAGGGCGCAACTGATTTGTCCAAACATTTGACGAACTATTTGCGCAAGAGGCCTTATAAGATCGATGTAGAAATGAGTACGGTAATGCTGAACACACCCAGTACACGCTCGTATTGGCCTGGATTGGATTTGCCCTTGATTGAAGATAGTTGTAAACTTCCAACATCACTTGCTAAAGCCTATCTTGACTTTATCAAGTGATCAGTATCCATAATGGCGGTTAAAAAACTGCCATCTATTACCTTGCGTGAAACGATGTAAAGAAAAATAGAGTTGTTAAATTGACTTAGAGCATTTCCAAATTAGAAAGAGTTGTACACTTTAATAAAATCACTTTTTAAAGAGTATTAATAAATTACGAGGCCGGCCTGAAAAAGGGTCCGGAGCCGTACCGGTGAGTTGAGAAACCGCGCTCCAGTGAGCTCCGGTTTCCTAAAAAGTACCGGAGCTGTGCTCTGGCTGAAATTAACCCCTGCACTTAATCCAACTTAGTAAAAAAAATTAAGTTCCGGTTCTCAATTTAAGGTGGGACTATACAGGCATAGGTAATAGATATATATGTGATTTTGGGTGATTCTCTGGAAAGTGAAACTGACATGATGTTTTTGAAAGTAATGTTATAGAACATGTACTGAAATGGGTGTATTGTTATTAAAATATATTAATAATTATGATAACAAATATTACTTTTCCTCCACATCATGAAAAAATAGCCTAGCTTGCAAAATTAACCAATCTTAAAGTAAACACCAATCACTCAGAAAAATTATTCCGATTTAAATGTATATTTTTATTTGGTTGGGCTATATTGGAATACTTTCACAAAAAGATATAATTACATTATTGCTCTGTCTCAGAGCAACACACTAATCAAATAAAATGGATGTTTCAAGTTGTTATAGTCACTTAAAACAAAAATTTTCCAAACACACCTCATTGTATCCCGTGCATCATAAAAAAACATCCAATTTTCTTTCTGCTAAGAGTGCTGGCTTACAAAATAGCACTAACATAATATAACATTTATTGTGCCAAGGTAGGCCTACCTACTTTATTAAGGTTTATCAAAAGAAAGTCTAACTGTATTTTTATTTTGAATACACGTTGTTTTATATATAAGACTTAAAATCTGTCCCGTCCATCACATGATACACAGCACATACCAAGGTAAAAAGATTGATAACTGCAGATGCGCAACGTTAATATGGATCCTACCATATTTATCAATCTTTAGAATACTTGGAGTAAATTATGTTTATTGTAAATATAAAATACTGTACCGGTATATAAATAAATAAATAAATGAATAAATAAATATGGGAATATAAAGTTGCTTTAAGTAATTATGATTAAAACTATAAATTATAACCTAAAGCCTAAATCAAAATAATTCTTTATTGTCGTAGAATAAATATTTTACAGTATAGGGCCTATGCCAAGTCAAAAACTGTGATGGCATCACTTGTTGATGTACCACATCAATGAGCATCCACCAAGTCACAAAACAATGAGTAGGCCTAGGCCTGCTAAAAAAATATGTAACTTAGTAAAATTGCAACATCAGCAATAACAAAAAACTAATTAATACAGATAAACCAAGTTTTAAAATACAGTGTGTTTTTTTAACACAACCCATTTTTAAGATTGAATAATGCACACATAAAGTTTGAGGTGGGTATTGTTTTGGTTATCTTTGCATTTTATACAACCTATTATTTAAGTTTGATCACATTTAGCTTATAATATTATGTGTTCAAACAAATTGCTATTGACATTTACTTACTTACTTACTTACTTTGAAGTAAGTAAGTAAGCAGAGTACAGTTAGATTTTTTTAACTAGAAGCGGTCAAGACGAGGAGGAATATCTTTGGTGACGAACTTTTTTGTTTGTAATATAATCACATGTTTCTACCTGTCAAATATTGAGGTTAGATTTTAATCAAAACAAACAATATTCTAAACCATTTCATACAATTGTTTATTTTTTTGGATTGTAAACAAAGGCATTACAAGATAAACAGAAACACATGATTTTACTTTAAACAAAAGAAGTGCATTGCCAAAGATATTCCACCTCGTCTTAACAGCTTCTAGTTAAAAAAATCCAACTGTACCTCTTTGAATTTCTTGTATTAAATTTGTTAGGCCTAGGCCTATGTTTGATTTGAGTTGCTAAATATCCTGTGAATTGTATTCTGGGCCAATCTTTTTATATATCCCCAAAGAAAGTAATATAATGGGGTCAAATCCGGGGATCTTGGGGGGGCTAATATTATGACCTGCCTAATTTTTCCTAAAATTCCATCCACCACACTGCCATTTTCCAACCCAAACCTGATTGACAAAGTCGAATGACTGCTGGTAGAAAATAAGAAAATTGAAGAGAAATATTGTAGAAGTAAGAAGAATGACGGGTCTCATGCCAGTATGGTCTGCGGGACGTACTTCGGAGGTAACAGGTAACAGGTAACAGGTAATCATTCACTGATAAAATAAAGTTTTGGGTTGCGTTTTAAAAGAACACCCTGTATAACTTAAGTTATCTGTTGTTTGTCTTCAAATTTTTTCACTAAGTTTAGCATGCATAAGCATAAGAACCCCCTGCAGTATAAGGGTATTTATGTGTATGTTGGGCTTTCCATTCACAACTACTAATGCCAGGCAACACAACCACTGTTAACGGCAACTTATAAATATTTATGTTATACAAGGAGTTAGTTAAAAAATACTCACCTAGTCAGAGTCAGATCACAGAAGCATAGTCCTCGGCAGTTGAGTCATGTTGAGTTGATTTATTTGGTTGCTGAAGTCTCAGATAAACCGATACAAAATTCCACTTACTTAAAAACTTTAAACTTCAAACCACAAACTAACCAAACTATCACATTATTTCTACACTGGAGATAACAACAGTTTAGTCTAATCACTAACAACACGCAACGACGCAACTCAGAGAAAGAGGATACACACATTGCAATATGGCTGTCTGGCTCCCCATCCCCACCCCCAACCCCGCGCCCCGTCAGGACCGGTTTTCATTGTTTTATTTTCACAAACCTACTTCCGCCACTGCCGCGTCAAATACCTGCGAACGGCAAATGCGCGCGATAAAATTAAACGGCTCTTTGCTTATTTTAAAGTTATTCCTGCAATTGGTAAATACGCATACTCAAATTTTACGGAATTGTTTGCAAATGTATGGCTACCTGCGATCGATACGTTACGTCTACCCACCCACGGCCCACGGACAGTAATACAGTTGCTCGAGATATAATTGCTCATCTATCTCATTAAAGACACGTTAGCAATTAGATGGAATTCCTGCTTGGTGCCGGAGGGGGGTGAACGCCGATTTTGCTACAGGCGACAGAAAAGTGTAGGCTATATCCGGGTCCATTTCGCTGGCCCGGCCATGTTCGAAAATCAATATTTCAAACATACCACGATTTAATACTCAATTAGTACTATTTAGTACCCGAATACTAGATTTAGTACTCCAAGCATTACCGAGTTATTAACAATAGTATGATGCCGGGCCAGGGAAATGCTAGCCCGGCCATGTCAGAAAACGCGGATTTCAACGGTGCCACGATTTAATACTCAATTAGTACCATTTAGTACCCAAGTATTAGATTTAGTACTCCAACCATTATCGAGTTATTAGACATAACGTATTATAGGGGCCGGAAATGCCAACCCGGCTATGTATGAAAATGCGGATTTCGACGGTGCCACGATTTAATACTCATTTAGTACTATTTAGTACCCAAGTATTAGATTTACTACTCCAACCATTACCGAGTTATTAGCCATAACGTATTATAGGGGCCGGAAATGCCAACCCGGCTATGTATGAAAATGCGGATTTCGATGGTGCCACGATTTAATACTCATTTAGTACTATTTAGTACCCAAGTATTAGATTTACTACTCCAACCATTACCAAGTTATTAGCCATAACGTATTATAGGGGCCGTAAATGCCAACCCGGCTATGTATGAAAATGCGGATTTCGACGATGCCACGATTTAATACTCATTTAGTACCATTTAGTACCCAAGTATTAGATTTAGTACTCCAACCATTATCGAGTTATTAGACATAACGTATTATAGGGGCCGGAAATGCCAACCCGGCTATGTATGAAAATGCGGATTTCGACGGTGCCACGATTTAATACTCATTTAGTACTATTTAGTACCCAAGTATTAGATTTACTACTCCAACCATTACCGAGTTATTAGCCATAACGTATTATAGGGGCCGGAAATGCCAACCCGGCTATGTATGAAAATGCGGATTTCGATGGTGCCACGATTTAATACTCATTTAGTACTATTTAGTACCCAAGTATTAGATTTACTACTCCAACCATTACCAAGTTATTAGCCATAACGTATTATAGGGGCCGTAAATGCCAACCCGGCTATGTATGAAAATGCGGATTTCGACGATGCCACGATTTAATACTCATTTAGTACCATTTAGTACCCAAGTATTAGATTTAGTACTCCAACCATTATCGAGTTATTAGACATAACGTATTATAGGGGCCGGAAATGCCAACCCGGCTATGTATGAAAATGCGGATTTCGATGGTGCCACAATTTAATACTCATTTAGTACTATTTATTACACAAGTATTAGATTTAGTACTCCAACCATTACCGAGTTATTAGACATAACGTATTATAGGGGCCGGAAATGCCAACCCGGCTATGTAAGAAAATGCGGATTTCGACGGTGCCACGATTTAATACTCAATTAGCACTATTTAGTACCCAAGTGTTACATTTAGTACTCAAACTATTACTGACTTATTAGCCATAACGTATTAGGGGCCGGGCATGTTAGCCTGGCCATGTAAGAAAAAGCTTATTTCATCGGTGCCCCGATTTCATACTCATTTAGTACTATTATTAACAGAGTATTATATTTAGTACTCTAACGATGTAATTGAATTAATTTTTCCAGCCCCAATTTATTTACCATTTCCGTTAAGGCACTGGGATAGAACTCTAGTGATCCTTTAAATTTTCAGTTTTTTATAAACCTACCATTAATTGTAGACGTAATACGAACAACACGTTATATGAAGCAGCCTCAAACGTAATTTATCAATTAATAATAATTATTGGACTAATTAATATCAGTGTGGGTTTGTACTTCAAGACTTGATACATTTTAATGTTTACTTAATTTTTATCAAACTACTGGGAATAATTTTTTATTCTTTCGGTTTGTCAATCGTATAAATTCAATTTGTTTTTAACCGTATCGTAAGGTTTGATTTACTGATAAAAATCAATAATTATAAATTATATTAAGTTGAATAGCAAATAGTTTCTACCGTTTTCCATTACAATTATACTTACAGAATAGTCATATAGAGGGGAGTACATAACACACCTGGTGATAAGTGAACCGAACAAGGCAAGAGACTGTTATTAAGAATCTTGGCTGCTAATAAAACTATTATTAAAGCTATATGAAACGAAGAACTAATGTTTTACGCTTTCTGTAATATGTCCGAATCTTAAGATTGGTCTGCTACCTTTACAATTCTAAAATTTGTTGGTCAGTTATAAGTTGTCATTTGTCTCTTCAGTGTCACCATTTTATGTTAAATAAGCTTCTCTTGCTCGCCCAATAAAAAGGTAAGAATTTCACTTACTGTTTAGTTAAATTTCGCTTATTTATAATCCAAGTAGCCATTATATATAAGTGACAAAACTTGTTGAACATTTTATGCTTTATTCGATACATCAATCAATCATTAATCTACATGTAATCGTGTAGCATTGTACTGTTACTAGAAACTATTAATGATCAAGTATTGGTACTTAGGACTAAGATTAAAGCAGTGATATTTTACAATTATTAATAATCGTTGGTATTTTCTGAATATGTACGTTAGTGATAAAAGTTAAAACTGGGAGCAGTAAAAGTAAAAGATGCAAGATAAACCAAAAACTATACAAATAGTACTGTACAGTACTGAATTATTGTGAAGGTGTTAAGATAATTTAGTTAATGGAAGTGAATATGTTCCATTGTCTATCTACTATAAAGTTTCTTTAAATAACACAGGTTATAAAGGCGTTTTTATTTTAGTAAAATATAACACATTAAGAGTAAGGTATGTGAAAAAGAGAATATTTGTAGATTTATTGATGTTTTTGCGGCTTTTTGTATTTCTCAGTGGAGTAAGTACAAAGTTTCGTATAAAACATGACACGGGGAGGGTTGACTTCACAATAATGTGATATTTTTATCATGAATAAAAAGTGTACAAAAACAAATCCCAAAACATAAACGTTGAGTCTTATCAAGGCTTATCGCAACTGAAAGCAGATTTATCCAGAGGTTCCCAGGCCGTTCCTCGTAAACTACAGTGATAGCTGTAATTTTTAATCTACATCCTTATCAAAATGTAATTTTTTGCCTACATCTTACACCTTTTGTCTTCAACCATGCTTTTTACCTTGCATTTATTTCACTTGTGATCGTGACAATACCATTTAAAGAAGTGTATGTTTAGTCCTTTGATTACAGGTATTACACTGCATCCGGATCCTGTTTGTTTTATTATTAACAAGGGCAATGTTATTGTAGTCTACGTAACTTGTTGACTATATTAAATAAATATTGTACTAGGTAGAACTAATTGAGAATTACATCGCAGAACAGTTGAAATAGAATTTACCTACATAGCCGGGCCAGCATATCCAGCCCACATTAAGTAATATAACTATAAACTCAGTAACGGGTAGAGTACTAAACCGAATACTCGAGTATTAAATAGTAATATTTAAGTATTAAATTGTGCTACCGACGATATTCACATTTCTTACTTGGCCGTCCTGGCATATCTAGCCTCTACAATACGTTATGGCTAATAACTCGGCAATAAATAATTGAAGTATTGATTATATATACTTGGGTAATAAAATTTACTAACTGAGTATTAAATCGTGGCAGCGTTGAGATCCGCATTTTCTTACATGGTCAGATTGGTATTTCCGGCCCCTACTATATGTTATGGCGAATAACTCGGTAATGGTTGGAGTACTAAATCTAATACCTGGGTACTAAATAGTACTAATTGATTATTAAATCGTGGCATCGTTGAAATCCGATTTTTCTTACATGGCCGGGTTGGCATTTCCGGCCATTAAAATACGTTATGGCTAATGACTCGGTAATGGTTGGAGTAGTAAATCTAATACTTGGGTACTAAATAGTACTAATCGAGTATTAAATTGTGGGATCGTTGAAATCCGCATTTTCTTACACAGCCGGGTTGGCATTTCCGGCCATTAAAATACGTTGGAGTAATGGTTGGAGTAGTAAATCTAATACTTGGGTACTAAATAGTACTAAATGAGTATTAAATCGTGGCACCGTCGAAATCCGCATTTTCATACATAGCCGCGTTGGCATTTACGGCCCCTATAATACGTTATGGCTAATAAATCGGTAATGGTTGGAGTACTAAATCTAATACTTGGGTACTAAATAGTACTAATTGGGTATTAAATCGTGGGATCGTTGAAATCCGCATTTTCTTACATAGCCGGGTTGGCATTTCCGGCCATTAAAATACGTTATGGCTAATCACTCGGTAATGGTTGGAGTAGTAAATCTAATACTTGGGTACTAAATAGTACTAATTGAGTATTAAATCGTGGGATCGTCGAAATCCGCATTTTCATCCATAGCCGGGTTGGCATTTACGGCCCCTATAATACGTTATGGCTAATAACTCGGTAATGGTTGGAGTACTAAATCTAATACTAGGGTACTAAATAGTACTAAATGAGTATTTAATCGTGGCACCGTCGAAATCCGCATTTTCTTACATAGCCGGGTTGACATTTACGGCCCCTATAATACGTTAAGGCTAATAACTCGGTAATGGTTGGAGTACTAAATCTAATACTTGGGTACTAAATAGTACTGAATGAGTATTAAATCGTGGCACCGTCGAAATCCGCATTTTCTTACATAGCCGCGTTGTCATTTCCTGCCCCTATAATACGTTATGGCTAATAACTCGTTAATGGTTGGAGTACTAAATCTAATACTTGGGTACTAAATAGTACAAAATGAGTATTAAATCGTGGCACCGTTGAAATCCGCGTTTTCTGTCATGGCCGGGCTAGCATTTCCCTGGCCCGGCATCATACTATTGTTAATAACTCGGCAAAGCTTGGAGTACTAAATCTAGTATTCGGGTACTAAATAGTACTAATTGAGTATTAAATCGTGGTATGTTTGAAATATTGATTTTCAAACATGGCCGGGCCAGCGAAATGGACCCCCTATATCCGTCACTGCTCAAAGAAAACTAAAAATACAAGGCCATAAATTAAAACATTCTTTCAATTTCGTTTTCAAAGTTAGTGATATTGAAAGTTTTCCTATTGTACCTAGCTTTCCTATTTTTTAAGCTTTGGGTGGGAAAACCCTCTGAGATACCGAGATTCCGAGACTGATATGGGACGGTGGCGTATCCTGTAATCCACCTACTTGGAGGTCACGAATATTTTGGATAGTTATGAGCGATGGCTTGTGGACGCGGTGTTCCCTATAGTGAGGATTAACGTCCGCACTATTGAATGCTACGTTCATAAGACCGTCCTCATAAATAGACCAGTTCGTAAATTGTAAACTAGGCAAAATTGTGGTTCGGATCCCACGGCCTATTAATTAACAGTCCTGTCTAAGAAAATGTCGGCCTTAGTCAGTAAAAAAGATTACAAGATCGCGCCACAATCATCCTTCACTCATCTGTCATTCATACCTTCATACTTGGCATAAAATATAGACTATCTCCCTGGAAAGGTCGCCATATTCAAGCAATCTATATGTATGTATACCTATGCTGCAAAGACGAAACGACGACAAGTGCTCGCGTCCGCCATAACGGTTATATTGTCATATCATGAGTTTTTTTTAACCAGGATATATATAATTAGCTTTCTTTCAACCATATATTCACACGTATCAGGAATTTTTTTCTCTATCTCCCAAATAATTAGATTCAATCTTATGAGTTATAATTTTGTTCATAAACAATATAATTTTGTTTTAATTCCTCACTAAATATCCGACCAGCGAGGCTAGAGTGCAGGTGAGGGGCCTCTATGGGAAAACAAACAATACGTTAGATAAGGTGTTTAGACGATATTTAGATGCGGTAGGCCCTGCTTTTGATGTCCCTGTGACATACGCTCTCGATTCGTCACCATCAACCGCGATCGAAAAATAGGACCGACCTATGTCCATGCGTTAATTAAGTAAATTTGTTGCTCTTAGTTGTCTGTAATTTTACATTCTTTTATTTATTCACCTCCTAACGGACTCTGGGGAGATGAAAACCCGTTGTTGTCTACGATAGATGTTTAGTGGTGTGACTATACACCACATAACATCAATCGTAGATAAAAATAGCAGTAGTGTACCCATCCACCACTTGACATCTATTGTAGATCAAAAAAACTGTTTCTAAAGATAACTAACGGTAGCATTTTTACAGGCTCAAGCAAAGAAAACCCTTTCCTTCATCCGAAAAAATTCATTTATACCGTGATTCTGCATGAGGTCTCAAAATATTATGTCAGTTATAAAATGTTCTTGTACGCACCCTTAGATCTAGAGCATTTCAAGTAAAAAAAAAAAAAACAAATATCCGACAATTTTTCAAAAAATTGACTATTCATTCTGTAAGTCTGTCAGAGTAGTTTTTCACTAAAAGTGAGGAACTATTGCTTTGATCTAAAAATTATATAGGTATATTTGATTGCAGAAAAGCTATTCCGGAAAAAAATTTAATCTTCAAAGAATTTTTTAACATCTCCTTATTGGGGGATTGTTATTAATTGGTTGAAATTATGAATTACTAGTAAACCCGTTGCTCGCAATCGAGCAATTGTCATGTGTATTGAATTGACTTCTAGATAAAAACAATAATGGTATTCTAGAAAAAAAAATTTTATGATATGGTTAAAATTCAGTCACTTCCAGTAATACTGAGATTATTTACCAAAGTTCTTTACAAACAATATTTTTGGTGAATACTTTATCAACTTTCAGGAGATGATTTGATTTAGGTTGAATTATATCTAGTTCAAGTGTATATGAATCATCCTTACAACAACCACAGATCTCACTTAATTAAATAGGTACCAAATTAATTTACATTTATTTTATAGTTTCAGTAATACAGATTAAATAGTTACATTTAATTAAATTGTTCTAGCGCGTTATACGGCTGCTACATTTTCATTTTTAGGTCTTTACTGACAAACTTCACATTAACCATCACCATAAACTCATACTTGGTTAGAATGAGTCAATGACCCAAAGTGACTCGTAACTTACTGCTTCTGAGTAAAAGAAAATTGTAAACTCAGTCGAGTTAACCAAGCGCATTTGTCATACTTAAATTATTAGTCTAAAAAATTATTACGGGTTATAAGAAAACAAACATATTTTTGAATGGGTTGCTTTTAATTAGGCAATGAAGAAGTAAGTTATATTTCGAAATTGTGGGGTTTACGTTATTTTAGCAAACATTATTCTGTAACTCAGGTTCTGTTACAAAATTATAACCCTTTTTAACCTTAACCTGAACTTAATTCACTCACTAAATCTACTATAAATAACTCTACTATATAATTCATAAATGAATGCTTGTCTTCTTCAGTGATTCAGTATACATATTCAATGGTTTCAATTCCAGTAATAACACTTGGCTTTGCTGGAAAACTTTGTTTACTGCATCAACTGATTTATTTGAAATTTATTTTCTCATATTAAACTTATGGACAAATACAAAACTTTAAGGGCATCTAGGGCCATTCCCTTTAGACTAATTTTTATAAATTTTATTTCCGGCAAAACTACACACCGAGCTTTTTCCAACGACACCTAAATTATTAAATTTGGCCCAGTATTTTAGGAGGAGTAATGATCACAAAAACCCCCTAGCGTATTAAATAAGAAATAGATTACGAGCAATCGGACATACATTAGATACATTACTTTGAAATGGCGACCTACCCAGGTAGGTATTTTAAGCCAAGACAACTTAGAGGAATAATCTTTTCAAAGATTTTTTAACGTATTCTCGATGGTGGATTGTTGTAAATTTTGTTGTTAAAATATTTTATTTTATTTTATTTTCTTGCTTTAAAACACGTTAAAAACCCAATTACATTGAAGCAGTTAAAACTAATATAAAGTTTTTTGATGTAGGTTGAGTGTGGCAAAGAGTCCTCACACAGCACTATACATTATATTAATTGTTAAAGAAATCTGGAGACAATAGACTAACTTATAATACTTACTAAACATCATATTGTCAATTTTCAGATTGGTAGCCAACTTGACGCGTCCAAGGACGCGCCCTTTGTTTAGTGGCGACTTGGAGGGCCAATTCTAAGAATGTCGTAAGGGGTGAGAGGAGGGGTTTCCCGGGCAATCCCCGTGTCCGCCCACGATCTCCGCGACCCTCTGTCTCCGAGCCCAAATCCGAGACGGGACCTCCGAATTCCAGAGTGACCCTTACACCTGTCGGTCTCTACCTGCGTTGTTGGGTACGCCATCTCCGCGGCGGCCAACCCCGCCTCCCCTAATCCCTCCCCTCCCGCACCAGACTTCTAAATGATGAAAGTGGTTGTAAGCAGCAGTTATCTGGCAACACTTAGTGCAATTCAACAACATGCAGTCAAAAATAGAGCGCTTGGCAAAAATTTATGTAATTGTATAGTAACTTACTGTTTAACAGTTTTATATTCCCATCTTGGTTTTGACAATATGGAAGTTGATTTAACTTTACCGATTCTGAAAATTTTAGATGGTCGCTGGCAAACTTGGTTCATATATTGGGTCCACTTAAATTGATTTGGTTTAAATTTACAAATCGAATCTAGGAATCTAAAAAGTGGCCTTCTGGCTTTGTATTTTATTTCAATAAAAACAGTAGGTACATACACGGTCAGAGATTAATAATCTTAAAATAAATACACATATCATTTAAAAAAGAAACAATTATATATCAAATACATTTAATTTAATATACAAAAAAGAAATTAACATTTTTATAAATAACTGTTTTATTACGGATCTGACGATTGACATCTTATGGGGGACTTTTTAAAGCTGTTATTTGGAGTCACCTCGAAAATTTAAAATTTGGCCGCCAATTTTAAATATGGCGGACAAATTTGATCTTATTCAAGAAACCCCTATAATTTGTAGCGCTTAAAAAAAGAAACACACCTGTGACCACCCTTTCCCGTAAAGGGAGGGGGCATTTCCGCCCCGGCATTTCGCGCAGATCGCACAACTATTGTTACCATTTTGACCGCTGACCGGTTGGACTTTCCAGGTCAACACCCCATAGACTTAGTGCTTTATTCAATTGATTTCATTGTCAAGTCCAGGAATAGTATAATTTTGTTTAATTTGTATATTAGGCCTTAATCCAAAAATGATCATTTATTTTATCACCTTGACTATTGGGAAAGTTAATTCACCTCAAAATAATAGAAATAATAATAATATCTACTATATATGCTACATCATACAATATAAACCCTCATAGTATAGTATACAAATACAATGTGTAACAGCACAGGTATTACAGTTAAATTACTTGAAATTCGTACCCAGCGCTCTTCCCGCTTTATTCATTTTTTAATTTATCATTCTTTTAACTCGCAAGTGCAAAATATGTATACAGAGCAGTTTTTAGCGAATTTCACCTTAAGGGATGAAGAAGGTGTTACCGTAGGTCTCATAGTAAGACCTAAGCCCTAGACCAGGATAACTTTTCGTTTTAGGGCCCCCAGATACCAAAAACACCATTCGTTCAAATGTCTTTATATTGTGAGTGTGTCTGTTAGCACGATAGCGCTCACAAAAATTATCCGATCAGAATGAAATTCGGACAGGCGTATATTATAGTAATTAATCGGATGAGTTCGAACACCAGCCCGATCGGATCATCAGAAGGGAGGTTGAGGGGAAAACCCCACCAAAAAAAGTTTTTTTTTATTTTACATGGGAAATTAAAGTAATCTAATTTTAATTTATGCCATTGAGTTCAGCTAAAAAAAGACAATTTGGTATTTAGAATCATTTCTTTATGTCCATTGGTTATACCAAGATACTGAGAGTGTTAAAAAGTACGTCGCGTAGTCCCAATGTTAACCTTATGGGAAATTAATAAAATTTATTATCTCACTAATTTCTGAATATATCTTAATGAAACTTGGTATTTGGCCTCGTCTGGTTGGGATATAATGGACTAAGGTCTAAAAACAAGAATTTTAACTTCAAATTTCCCTGGCAGCAAGCCTAACTAATTTAAATTTCCGTGGTAGCATGCCTGCATAAAATAATCCCTATGTTAGCCTTATGGGAATTAAAAAAGATGTATCCTATTACTTTAAATGAGCAATGAATTATATAAATCCTATCTCGAAAACAGCTCTGTTTTTATTTTTAAGTTCACCTAGGTGGTTGAATTTGCTGTAGAAACGCAAATTTTTTGAAATATTAAATTTAAAGTTAATAATTTTTAACATGGGGTCATATGAGTTGCCAATAACAACAAAAAATAAACAAAAGAATCATCCAGCTGTTCATGACAAAGCCACTTAAAACTTTTTCACCACACTACGACGAAATTACCTGTTTTACAAACGTCAAACGCGGACCGAAACACACTGTTTGCCGCCACAGGACCGAAAACGTTTGGGGCCCTAGGGCCGAAAATCAGCTGATCGTCTATTTGCTTGAAACAACGTCAGAAAATCACATAATTATACGGTACTAGAAGAACCCGTGGCTTCGCTCACGATAAAAATTAAACATACACTATCACCCATCAATTATATCGTTTTGCTTTCCCATTTATTTCTCTTGTTGTAAAATCTACTTCTTTAAACATATCAAATGTACTCCCATAAAACAACGAAGTTTTTGGAAATTTGCTCTTAGTACGCATATGCTACGACGGGGGTATTCTATTCCTGCCTAAAGTGCCTGTCTGTATAAAAAATGTGACCATATCCAACGCCCCACCGACAAAGCCCCAAATGGTGTTGCTGCCCTGGGTAGGCTCATGCCCAATATCGGCGGTCCTTCCTCTTGCAAGTGCTCTTTGCTTGTATCGGCTGTCCAGTCGATCTTGCTATCAGGTGAAGAGGATTGCGCTCACACACTCAAGAAGCGAATTTACAGAGACTGGCTCACCCAAGACAAACGCCGAGAAGAATTTATGGTCGTTTCTGCTTAACGCACGGTATCTGAGCTTGCCCTGATGATGATCATGGGGCACGATATGAGGAATGGTACCCTTGGCTTTTTCGACGGCTTTGAATCTGCTCGCATATGTAGCATAGCAAGGCCACACTGTGGGGCCTTGAGCATAGATACCCTTAATTTGAAATTTATTGCACCCCCGTCGCAGCAGACCTGCGTATTAGAAATCCTATTTCTTTCCTTCATGAAGGCATACGTGTTAAAGAAACCATAGAACATGACTTGAAATTTTATTCACTGTAAAAGATCATTTTCTTAAGGTTTTAGGGTCTACCTTGAACAAAAAGTTACATTTCCACTCCAGCAATTATTAAAAAGTGCTGTCTTACGATTTAGGCTCTATATTGAACAAAAAGATTGAATGAGCCGTCCCAGCAATTTTTTTAAAGGTCTACCTTGAACAAAAAGTTATATTTCCACTCCAGCAATTAATAAAAAGTGCTGTCTTACGTTTTTAGGCTCTATATTGAACAAAAAGATTGAATGAGCCGTCCCTGCAATTTTTTTAAAGTGCTGTAGATAAAACAGTAGCACACTCTTCCTCTTTAAACAGCAGTTTGTTGTCATAAAAAAGAAGTCCTTCAAGTATAAGTGATCAGTGATCACAGAAGTCCTTCAGTAATATCAATTATTTATTTTATGTTATACTACATACCAGCATTTTATATAGTGTATTGCACTTAAAATATATTCAAAAGTCTTAATTCATTAACCATCTGGCACCAAGTAACAAATCTTCATGTAAACAAATACAGTTAAATAGCAGAAAGAAATGCCATTAATTTACATCACCTGTTTTAAATTTTACTTTCACATGTTTTGTTAGTAAACAAATCTAATTCAAATTCTTTCAAAATCCCTGATATGGGTACATTTAAGACGGTCCCAGGGCTAAGCCCTGAAAGTTATCACGAATTTGAAGGTGTATAAACCTACTCCATGAAATTCTACATGTATCTACCAAGTTTCGTGGCCATCGGTCCAGCGGTGTCTGGGTTTATCAATGCTATATATATATATATATATATATATACATATATACCAACATCCTCTTTTATACTTATAGATTCAATAGGTTCCAAAGACAGGATGGTTGCGATCATATGATTTTCATAACTGTGTTTGTTTCAATAATAATAAAGAAGTTGTATCGTCATTCATAACCTTCAAGTTTTGTTTTCAAATGAGTCAAATAATAATTAGTTTTTCAATTATTTAGGGTGTGTTACATTGGGTAGTGTGGTGAAAAATACCGTTCGCACCTCGGCCGAAAAGGTTTTGCTGCTCTCAATCGTTTCAAATTCTCGACTTCGTCTCGAATTTGAAACACGATCTCGAGCCTGCAAAACCTCATTTCCGGCCCTTGTTGCGAAATATACTATTATAGCACGTTGCCATTATAGTAGAATAGAACAGTCATAATGCAATTGAGTACAGATTGCTCATGGAGTATTATCCCCATCTAAAAATCCCATACAGGTAAACAGCTGTGTTTTAGGTTTACATAAAGGTGATTTTATGATTTAGATTTACTAAATCTAAATAATCAGTTTAATGTTTCTTTAAGTTCGCAAATACAATTTATGAAATAGAGATAAGCAAATTCTCAAATATCTACAAAGAACAAGTTTATTTCATGAGGACAAGGTTCATATCAGAAAAAAACGTGATATTATTCAACTCAATCCACCTCAAACTTCAGTTTGTACTTCAAAATTTAGATGCTCAGGAAATTTATCATCATTTATGAAATTTATTATTACTAGAGGCTTGAAGGGGCTAATAGCCTCTATAAGCATAATCCTTCTTTACTATAGTAGAAAATAACTTCTTAGAAAATAGGCCTTGGGATCCACAAAATTATGATTATTTCTAGCATTTGGTTTTAATTAAACAAAACAGACCTTTTTATATCCTAATGGTTTTTAAATGACAGCTATTTTACGTTATTTCTCATTTTATAGTAAGCTTAAAGCAATTTCAGTATTTTCCCCACCGAATAAATTCAATGAACAAAACTTAAACCTCAGTAAATCAAATTGCAAAGCTAATTGTCATTTTGGGGAGCAATATGAACATGTATATTCGAAAATTTTACTGCTTTCCCCCAAGCGAATTCCCCAGATATTAGTTTAATAATTTCTCAACATACCTTGATACTTTGTAATTGGCTTCATACAGTTATGATCTACTTGATTATGACCTGATATTCCAAAATCTTTAGATACTGTGGCGACAAATCTTCGTATTCACGGTTTCAATGTTAACGTTGTGGGAAATAAATAAAAGTATGTAGCTATTTCTCATCATACCTTGACAAAACTTGTTATGCGGCTTCATCTTGTTGATTTTTACTTAATATAACGTAACATCCCTCACTTTAACATTTCTGTGACAGCAAACCTGCACACTCGCATTATTTGTTATTCTTGTGGAGATTAGTTTATCGTCCCGACCCCGACAGACATACTATTACAATGAGTACCCGTTATAATAACTTATTATTGTAATGATAATATTGGGTTGTCATTCACAGTATAAAACTACTAGGTATAATATACAATTTTCGGCAGCATATTGTTGTTAGTGTTTGAAATTCACACATAGCGCACCTTTATACAACATGACACTAGCTTGCGCAAAAACAATGCCACTGCTGTATTATGATTAAGCCTGGTCAAGCACACAGCAAATTAACCTGGCTTAATTGCGAGAATCTCAAACATTCGAAATTGGAATCTTTATGTATGTACACCACAGCATAGTTTTTTTTACCTGTTTTAATTCAAGTAATGAAAGTGCTGACATATCGTCTTGACAGTCATATATATAGTCAGTTCCCTCTATCAGCGTATTATATAACATATGCATTTAAACAATGTTCAACAGCATACTGTACTTACAGTTTTAAATTCGTAACCAGCGCTCTATTTCACTGTATGACATTGAATTGCACAAAAACAATATAACCATTATAATTATTAACATAAAGTTAATAGTGCATTTACAATATAAACTATTATGACGAGTCTGTCAAGAAAGGGGCTGGGAAGGGGATAAGTGCCCCCACGAGGAGGGGAGGGATTAGGGGAGGCGGGGTTGGCCGCCGCGGAGATGGCGTACCCAACAACGCGGGTAGAGACCGGCAGGTGTAAGGGTCACTCAGGAATTTGGAGATGGAGGGTCGCGGAGACAGAGGGTTCGGAGATCGTGGGCGGTAACCGGCAATCCCGCGTATGGTACCGTTAGGACGCCGACATTACGCTTGACCAACCACGATGAGTTCAAAGGTGCTCATCGTGGTTGGTGTGAGGTTTGAGAACACCTTTTAACTGCGATATTTGTTATTTAATGGTACGGAGCTTGTATCACAATGTCCATAAACCATTTCCCTTCAAACGTGATTATTGCGGATTTGTTTGCGAGTAAAAACAATATTAATTTTAAACTATACTCGTATAAGTTAAGTATGATGTAAAAATTTCTAAGTTGATATAAATATTTTGATATTGATTTTTTCTGACATTTGGCATCACAGATTAGTAAAAACATTGTTACTTAACAAACATTGTAATGGTTGTAATGGTTTAAAATGTATTATAAACAATTAAAAAGTAATGGTTGTAATGGTTTAAAATGTACTATAAACAATTAAAAAACGTCAACTAAACCATAGTGAAAATTAAACATATTAAAAATATCTGTAGGATAAGATATTATCAAAGTTGTAGATTACTGAAAATTAATGATACAGTGGTTTAGAAATATGTTTGTTAAGATCATAAATGATATAACCAATGATATTATTAATATAAAAATCATTCCAACATGAAAATACATATGATTTTATATTACTGTACTGTAATTAAAAATATTGTTGTTATATTTTTACCTCTTAAAATTGGATGAAATTGTAAAATCATTAGAAATTATTTTTTGACGATTGATATTTTCATGGTAACTAAAGGTTCTAAGAGGAGTGAATAAACTTTCTTTGTCAGGGCTGTGCCTTATTGAGGAGACACTTTACCATACCATTCTCCACTTTAATTATAAGATCGAAAATATAAACAAAGTAACCATAACAGCCATCTACCAAGAGTAATATTTCAGGGTGTATATAGAATGAAAATAATTGTATCCTTTACTCTTATACGAACAATGTTACCTTGTCTTGCATGCGTGCGTGCTTGCTTGCCCTACGATCTCAAAAACGGCTCCGAGGATTTTCTTTACAGTCTTGAATTAAGTAATTTATTACTAAAAAATGTGTTCTATGTTCTATGCAGATTACTTGGCCAGCGTAAATATAATCTACTTTATATTTGTCAAATATACCACTCAACTATCATCGCACAGCCCAAACTACTTGACCTAGAACCTTGAAAGGTAAAACTGGCGTCAATTTTTGGGGCCCACGCCGTCCATAAGACTAATGCTAAAATTAACATTAGTCTTGTGGACGGTGTGGGCCCCAAGAATTGGCGCCAGTTATATTTTGGTATTATACGGAGGCCACCCTTTTACAGCGCGCTGCGGCGGTTATGTTAGGTTGGGTTATCATAAATATGTTAGTAGGACTTTCCTCGTTTCGTTACGAGTCTAACGATACCAGATGAGTAAAATTTTAGCCCGCCAAATCCCTTCCAAGTAGGCCAAGGTCAGGTCGTTGACCGGAGCACACGCATCACCTGTCACCGCCGAAAGTATGACTCATCTGGTATTGTCCGATTCGTAACGAAACGAGGAAAGTCCTAAACTAACATATTTATGATAAGCCAACCTAACATAACCGCCACTACATGTCGCTCATGTTCAAGAAAAACGTCACAACTCAAAACTTTTCAAATTTCTGTTCATTACAGGAAAATGTCAATCAATGGTAATATTTTTTTGTAAAAAATCGTCACAACTGTAATTTTAAATATAACCATCCAGATAGCACTTATGTCGCTTTTCCATGAGGGGATTTTCAAATGATCTCCTATTGAAAACGTCACTATCCTAAATGTGCAGTAGGTTTTCAAAGCGTGTTAAGGAAATGCCCTTTCTTATTTGTGGAAAAAAGTCACATTTCGACTTGAGCCATTTTAGGTGATACATTTTTCTTCCAAACATAGGAAAGAAAAGTTTCATGAAAAGTGTCACATCTTTAGTTATGACATTTTTCCATACAAGAAGTACAACTTTTCCTTCCTCTGTTTTTGAATTATTTTCAGATGTGCCGTTTTCTACACAAGAATTATGCCGTGTTTCATAGTTATTGCCATGTTGATAAATCCGCTTCCTATTTAAACTAAATTTTTACTGTATTTTGAATTTTGGTTACAGTTTAGACTTGGTTATTTAATAAAAAACTTAACTCTTGTTTGAATCAATCTGCCAGGCATTCTTGTACCTTTCATTTAAAAAGAAAAAAAAACATTGTGCGCCCAAAATATCTGTATGAGTTATAATGCTTGAAAACCTTTTTCAATGATTATCTAACTCATTTAAGGCAGAAATGTATATGAGAAAAGAGTAGTTGTTAAGTTTTTTAATGTATTTAACTAAAAGAGGCTAAGCTGTAAATGAGACTTGCGTGCTAATGTAAAGGCTAAACTTTGTGTTAAGCTTAAGTGTATCTTATGCTGTGCCTTTAAAGAAAGCTTAGCCTGGTAATTCCCCGCTGTATCGAAAAGGCTAAGCTTTGCAAGAGACTTGCGTGCTAATGAAAAGGTTAAGCTTTGTAGTAAGCTTAAGTGTATCTTATGCCGTGCTTTAAAAGAAAGCTTAGCCTGGTCATTCCCGCTGCAACGGAAAGGCTAAGCTTTGCACGAGTTTTGTGTGCTAATGAAAAGGCTAAGCTTTGTTGTAAGCTTAAGTGTATCTTATGCCGTGCCTTAAAAGAAAGCTTAGCCTGGTCATTCCCCGCTGCAAAGAAAAGGCTAAGCTTTGCACGAGACTTGTGTGCTAATGAAAAGGCTAAGCTTTGTTGTAAGCTTAAGTGTATCTTATGCCGTGCCTTAAAATAAAGCTTGGCCTGGTCATTTCCCGCTGCAACGGAAAGGCTAAGCTTTGCACGAGACTTGCGTGCCAATGAAAAGTCTAAGCTTTGTAGAAAGCTTGCGAGTATCTTAGCCACGCCTTAACGGAAAGCTTAGCTAGACCATTTATTACAGCAATGAAAAGGTTAAGCTTTGCAATAAGCTTGTGTGCTATCTGGGAGCAAATAGATTCATACATGAAAAGAGAGGGAACAGTCAATATACTTAAATCTATGAAATGTTGGCGACAAGAATCACGTGGTCGGAGTTTTAGCATAGCTCTAATCGCTCTCTTCTGAATAACAAAGATTTTCATTAAATTTTGCTTACTAGAATTTCCCCAAAGTACAATAGAATATCTTAAATAACTTTCAAATAAACTAAAATATACTAATCTAGACAGGTGAAGACAATTTAAAGTTGCAATATTCCTTATAACAAAAACATTTCCAGAAAGGATATCGGCTAATTTACTGACATGATCGTTCCTGGAAAGACCACCGTCCAATCTCACACCTAGGTAGTCCACCGTAAGTGCCATTTCAAGTTACTTGCGTTATACTCATAGAAATAGTATTACCATTTTTTTCACTAAGCTAGCCATGAGCCAATAAATGTCATTTTCCTTCCATTCATAAAAATCCAAAATTTTCTATCGGTATCAATAAGAGCCTCAAATATCAATGCAAAAAAGTAACGTACATATAAGTTATACTTGTTCAAATAAAATACTTTTTCGATGCAACAAAAGAAAAAGTTACTGGTACATAAATTATGGTAGTAATTTCAAATATGTTAACAGCTAGGCCTAATATCGGCTAGGCCTTAACACAGGCCTGAGAGCAGGCCTACTCAGGGGTGAGAGCAGGCCTTAGTTTATTATTTATAAAAAGGTTAGCAAATAAATATTATTCAAGTATTTATGAGGTAACATTGGACAACATAATGGCCTATTTTGTACGTTTACCAATATCAATAACGGCATTATTTATTTTTTCAACAATTTTTCTCAACTACCCAATTTTTTCAGTGAGGTACCTTCCTTAAATACCTATTTTTTATTGACAGCCAAGTCAACTCCTCAAGAGGTTGTGGCTGGTATTACAACTTTAAAGTTAAAATAATCTATATCAAATGACGTATTTGATAGTTTTGAGGTACACAGCACATCAAAGACTACTCTTCCATAACGTAATAGCATTTAGTAGGTAAGTAAGCTTACTGGTAGCTTCTTTCCTACAATAAAAGGAATATGTTTTATAAAAAATCAAATCCAACCTTAAAATATATATTGTAACGGAAGCAGATATAAAATTAATTGAGTAATAGAAAAAGCAGATCTCTCTTCATTACATAAACTTGGTTTGGAAATATGATTTGGTTTGTAGGTTAGGCCTAGAGGTACAAGCCAATGAACGATTTCACCATTCATTGACAAGGCTGTAATTACTCTAAATTGTTCCTGTAGGAAATGCTAAATAAGATAAGGCTACTTTAATTCAATTATTCATAACATCGTTTGTTTGTAATGGACATTACAAAACCGAAAAGTAAGTCAGGCTAGGCTGTAAGATCTTTCAGCTTGATAATATAAAGGTAACATTTTTAAAACAATGCTTAGCCTACCTGTCAATACTTAGGGGAAAGACGAAAAATTAAGTACACAGTTTAAATAATAACTATGATCAACATTAATCTCTTTTGATTTACAGCCAAATACGGCACAAGATTTAGTTGCTGAGGCATTTTAATTATACAAAGCAAATAAATCGAAACTCGACTTGTTTTTGTTTATTCTCATACAGAAGTAGAGGGAACGGAAAAGGAAGTGGGCATTTTGCTGTCGTTATTCTGATTGGCTGTCGTTCTGAAGAAGAAGAACCCTCTTGAACAACGACATCTTACTACTAGGCGGCGAACTAATAAAGCCGTCCATTGCGTTCCATAAGGCTGTCTCTGGCACAGTAACTTGAACATCTATAAAGATATTCTAGGTACTGTGGTCTCTGGGCCGTCCATTGTGAAGCAATGGCTTATGATGTTTATGTTTTGTACTTTATAAATCCACTAACATCAAGACAGTGTTTTAATTTAATAACACCTGCAGCCAAGAACTAAACGTGGCGCTGCGAAAAGTTTGTGTGGAAAGTGTATAATGGACATAATAAAAGTGATTGTCAAGGACAAAGTTGAACAGTGTGTAATAACCTCAAAACTTAAGAAAACGTGGTGTGGTAACCCAAGATTATAGTGAAGATTGAATTCAAGACTCCAAGCCCTCTTTCCTTAAATGGAAATTTAAGTGAAAATTTCAAGAGGTTTAAGTAATCATTTAACATATACATGAAGACATCTGGCCATGACAAAAAGGACTCTGATATTAAAACTGCAATCCTGCTAAATGTAATAGGGGAAGAGGCAGTGGTTCTCTTTAATACTTTCAACTTGAAGGATGAAGAAAGAAATGATTATGAAGCTGTACTAAAAGCCTTCGAAGAATATTCGTGTCCTAAGTCTAATGCTGTTGTGGAGAGATTCAAATTTAACTCGAGGAACCAATATAGGGGTGAACCCTTTTAGAACTTTGTAACTGACCTCAAGAAGTTAATAAATTCATGTGAGTTTGGGGATCAAGCGGACAGTCTCTTACGTGACAGAATAATACTTGGAGTGGAAGACAAGAATCTTCAGGAGAGGATGCTTCGTGAAACCGACTTGAGCCTACTGAAATAGTGTTAGAGGCCTATGGTGGAACTAAAATTAAACCTGTAGGTGTTACTAAACTTCACTCTCAAACTAAGAATGTTAGTGAACATAGGTCAAGAATAATAGAATTTGTTGTAACTGACACAAAGAGGGATCAGTATGCCATTTTAGGGTTAGATGGTTGTAATGCCTTGGGACTTATTAAAAAGGTTGATGTGCTTAAACCTATGAATAAAGATATGTTTATCAAACAAAAGTATGATCTTGTGAGATTGACGTCAGTTGTAACGTCAAGATCTTTCTTGGTCAGGAATGTATTCGTAGTTGAGATTATTCTCCTACGCTGACCGGAACGGTTCTCTAAATCTGAGAACGCCGTAACACAGTGACAGCTGGAATCTGCTGTCTATCTGTGTCTGATGAGACGAAACAACGTCGGTGGCTAGCTGTTCGACGTTGTTTCGTCTCATCAGACACAGATAGACAGCAGATTCCAGCTGTCACTGTGTTACAGCGTTCTCAGATTTAGAGAACAATTCCGGTCAGCGTAGGAGAATAATCTCAACTACGAAAACTATGATGTTTTTCAGGGAGTTGGGAAATTTAATTTCAAACTTCACTTTTATGGTTAACCCTAAAGAGAAATTAACTGTAAAGCCTCCTAGAAGAATACCGCTTGCAATACAGCCAAAAGTTAAGGAAGCTCTTGATGATTTAGAAAATAAAGGCATAATTGCCAAAGTTGAGATTCCTCAAAGTTTTGTTAGTAACCTAGTAGTTATTGAGAAACCCAATGGAAATGTTAGGTTATATATAGACCCACAGGACCTTAATAGGGCCATTAAGAGGGCTCCTCACTTGATTCCATCCATGAATGAGATAACTCAAAAGCTAAATAACAAGTCAGTATTCACAGTGTTGGACTTAAAAGATGGATTTTACCACATTGAGTTAGACGAGGCGACTTCTGAACATTGCGCCTTCAGCTCCCCGTACGGAACTTACAAATTTTTACACTTGCCATTTGGGTTAGGTGTAAGTCCTAAGATTTTTCAAAAATTAAGTGAAAGAATTTTTGGTGATATTCCTAATGTTGTTATTTACTTTGATGATGTACTTATTGCAGCTCCTACCGAGGAAGAGCATGATAAAATCGTAAATCAAGTTGTTGAACGAGCTAGAAAGTGCAATGTAAGGTTCAATGTAGATAAGTTGCAGTATAAAGTTCCGAGTGTGAAATACTTTGGTCATGTATTTTCGGAAGATGGTATGAGCCCAGATCCAGAACGTGTTAGAGCGATAAGTGCTGTAAATAGTCCTAAGTCTAAGAAAGAGCTTCAGCGAGCTTTAAAGTTATTTAATTACTTACATAGTTTTGTACCAAACATGGCTCAAATGACAAGCCCCTTAAGGGAACTGTTAAAGAAAGATGTAGAGTTCACTTGGTTGCCTATTCATGAAAAAGCATTTAATCAGTTGAAAGAAGTCATTTGTAAAGTTCCTGTGTTAGCAAATTTTGATGACCGTAAGCCTATAACCATCCAATGTGACAGTAGCAAAGATGGTATGGGTTTTTCTTTGATTCAGTGTGGTCAACCAGTCATGTACGGTTCTCGAAGTTTTACTGAAACGCAAAAAGGCTATAGTCAAATAGAGAAAGAAATGTTAAGTACTGTAGAAGCTACAAAAAAGTATAATTTATTTATTTATTTATTTCATTTTCAACGGCTGACGCCAATACATAAATGGATACAGTAAGTGAAAACATGCATAAATATGATCATGATTTTATATATGATAGATCTGAGATTGAAGTACAAACAGACCACAAACCTATAGTGTCTATTATGAATAAGGATATTTCTAGTAATAACAACAGTAGATTACAAAGAATGAGACCTAAACTGTTAAAGTATAATCTGAAGGTTAAGTTTGTACCTGGTAAGAATATGTTTGTTGCAGACCTATTATCGTGGTCATTTCTTAATGATAAGGTGGATGATCCTGATCTAAATGAAGTAGTGCATACCTTAAGTAAACATGTCCCTGTATCAGAACCAAGGAAAGCAGAAAAAAGAGAGGCTACTGAAAGGGATCAAACATTGGGGTATGTTATCAGTTTTATTGAAAATGGGTGGCCTAAAGTTGTACCAGATTATGTAAAATGTTATTGCCAGTTACAAGATATAGGATAACTGTAAATGATGGTTTAGTTTTCCTTGATAGTAGAATAGTAATTCCTCAGTCACTCAGAAATAAGATGCTAGGTTTATTGCATGAATCTCACATGGGCTTAGAAAAAACCAAAATGAAAGCTCGACAAACGGTTTACTGGCCAAACATAAACCACGACATAGAAAACCTAGTTAATAAGTGCTCAATGTGTGAAAGATTTCAACACAATAATGCTAAAGAACCCTTAATGTCACATGC
This sequence comes from Flexamia atlantica, assembly GCA_035578135.1. Classification (NCBI taxonomy): domain Eukaryota; kingdom Metazoa; phylum Arthropoda; class Insecta; order Hemiptera; family Cicadellidae; genus Flexamia; species Flexamia atlantica. The sequence continues at coordinate 17,773,085 of JAQJVK010000017.1, read as the reverse complement.
TATACCTAATCTACCTTTTGAAAAGGTAGCAGCTGATTTATTAGAGTTTCAGGGTAAGCCCTATCTAGTTTTAATCGATTACTATTCTAAGTGGATAGAGTTACAAGCGCTTAAAAACATGCAAGCAAGTGAGGTAATTAATAAGTTAAAAGTAATTTTCTCAGCTCATGGAATTCCTAAAACTTTGTGTTGCGACAACATGCCATTCAATTCTTATGAATTTAACTTATTTGCTAAAGAGTGGAATTTCAATTGTTGCTTCAGTAGTCCCAGATACCCAAGGTCAAACGGCATGGCTGAGCGTACTGTTCAAATAGCTAAGAATATTCTTAGAAAAAGTAAAAATGAAAGTGATATATTGTTAGCTCTTCTAGATTACAGAAGTACACCAGTAAAAGGGACTGGGTTTTTTATCCACGCTGGAAGGGAGGTTAAAAATAGCCCTTACCCGCAACGAAATGCGGGCCCTCTACGCCGCTCGCCCAAGAGAGCAAAGCGACGAGCAGGGGTCTCCAACCTCTGACAGACAGCATCAGTGTCAGAGGCCCCGCCTCGAGGCTCGAGGCGGCTAGGAGTGTACGGTTGCCTGTACGTCTCCTTGGGCACACCTGATAAGAAAACCCCCTCGCGTGCTGTCACCACATCATTGCGATCGACCCGAGCGTCTGCTCATTGCGACATCGCAATGCGTGGCCTCTGGTCTCTTTCAGGACTCCGCGCTGCTGTCCCTTTCGGGACTCCTCAGTTGGTGTTCAACCGATCTTCTGCTGTCCTCAGTTCTGGGGTTACTCGAGACACCCGTCTGTCCTCTTCTGGCGCAGGACGGACATGACAAAGTCAGCCACTGCGTTCCAGCTGACACTGCCCTGCAGCATCTTCCCCACGATGTTGTCCGGGGTCAGATGACCGCCGACCGAGTCGGCGAGAGCAGTCCGTTCTTCGTCAAAGCGACGGCACACGAAGAAAGTGTGATGCACGTCGTCTCCGTCGTGTCCGCAGTACTTGCACCTGGGCGAGTCGGCCTTGCCCATTCGGTGGAGGTACAGACGGAAGTAGCCATGACCTGTCAGGAACTGGGTGAGGTAAAAGTTCACCTCCCCGTGGTCGCAAAAGGGACTGGGTTAGCACCGTCTCGAGTGCTAATGAGTAGGGTGTTACGTACCAAGATTCCAGTTAGTAACAGGGTTTTGAAACCTAAAGTTGAAAGAGGTGTAAAAGAATCAATTTCCAAGTCACAGTTGAAGTCCAAGATGTATTATGATAGAAATACTAGGCCTAAAGCTGATTTTAAGACACCTTTTGTAACGTATAGGAGAGAAAGTCTGGGAACCAGCCCAGATTATTCAAAAGTGTAGTGATCCTCGCTCCTATAAGATTAGAGATGAAAATAATAGAGTTTTGACTAGAAATTCATTTCATCTGAGGCAGTCTCAAAATAAACCTAATTTTAAGAGTAGTAACTATGATGACCTATTTCTTGAATCTTATAGGGGTCAGCAACCTATTGCAAATCCTTGTAATGAAAATGCCAATGGACTCAATGTAAATGATCAGGCAGATCCTATACCTAGAAACATTCGTGCTGTTGATCAACCAGTAAATGTTAAGACATAGGCCTATGCATAGGCCTGGTGAGGTTTATCGTACAAAAAGCGGGAGATCTGTTGTACCGCCAAATCGTTATCAGTACTTAGTTAAAGTAAGGTCATTGAAGTGGATATTAAAATGTTTTTAAGGAAAGGGAGATGTTATATATGCATAGGCTATAAGTTGGTCTATTTGGTTTTTCAATAGTGGCAGTACGCCCTGTATGTTTTTTGTACGACTTCCTGTTAGTCTTTATCTCTCTTTGTGAAGCAATGGCTTATGATGTTTATGTTTTGTACTTAATAAATCCACTAACATCAAGACAGTGTTTTAATTTAATAACACCTGCAGCCAAGAACTAAACAGATATGTTTTCAGTTGGTAAACTATACAGACATGTTTATTCTTACGTGAATTTCATATTTTTGATGATAAAGACATAGAGCAACTGAGCAAGGAGGTTTCTTCAGGAAAACAACTATGGTATCTTATTTTGCTTATCCATTGTTCCTAACAATTGACCAACCACACCATTTATATAACCATGAATCTGAAAATATTAACGTTAAAGCAATATTTTCTCCTAATTAAAGGAAAATAAATTTTATATGAATTAAATGTAGTAAATAATTTTGTGTTATTAAATTAAAATTAAATGCTATAAATTCAATTTCGTGACCCAGAAGGGGTTACATGTACATTTTAAGAAAACAACCTTTAGAGCGAGTACAACAACCTTTTCCTCCTATTCATTGCACATATTCGTTTGCACAGATTCTGTCTAAGAGAACGTGCTTAACAAATTACTACAATAAAAAACATATTTTTTTATTATTTTTATTGGCTACACAATAAAAAGAACTCTGCAATTTGTTTTCAAATGTGATATTTTTATTTTAAAGTTTTAAGTGCACTTTTACCTATGTAAGGATATTTTCTTGATTTAATGAAAAATAAATGAGTTTGTCATTGACTTCGGGGGGTTGGGGATGTGTATCATTGCCTGTGGGGGGGTTTATCACTGCTGGGGGGGGGGGGGGGAGTTGCGCCATCGCCGTAGGGGGGGATGGGCACCCCTGAATAACATAAATCAAACATGGTGAATTATATATAGATATATAAGTAGTGGGCAAGTGGGGCTGCTGGCCCAATCAAACTTTTTGACAACTACTTCCGGTCACGTGACCGGAAGTGACGTCACAGGCTTTGACGTAGCTGTGACGTGTATGGGTTGGTATTTCAAGTTTAAATGCCCGGCTGTGCTGGTATTTAAATTTTAAATGTCCGGAAAAGGGTCAAGGTCGGCCGGGGATTTTTTTAAAAAATATCTTGCATTTTTGGAAAATCGGAAAATGCAAGATATTTTTTTCTTTTATTTATTTTTTTTACAAAAGTATTATTTTACATTCAGTTTGAAAAGTTTGCTCCCAAATTTGAAAAGTAGGTTGTTGTCGGTGCTGAAATTTCTTGCTTATTTTCATTCTTCTTGTTGTTGTAAGTTGGCAAAAACACATTTTTTTCGTTTTGATTGTTGCATTAAGTTCTAAAGATAAACCGAACCCAGTGGTTATAAGTTGTTTCAGTTCTTCACTAAAAATTTCCAAATCCTTGTAAGTTGTAAGATCGATAGTGTTGTAGTGGATCCCGCGAATGTTGAGAGACATGACTAGAGTTGTTTACTCGACGAGAGGTGTAGCAGGAATGGTTATTGCAAAGGCGATGGTGCGGGTACCTCTGTCGGTAGTGGGGGTAGTGGTGGGGGTAGTAGTGGTGGGGATAAAAAATGGTAGGCGCTTGTTTAATCACTTTGCATTTAATCGCTGCTACAATAGACCCAGTCGATCTTGCAATTAATTCTTCTAGTTTATCCAACCGGTGCTTTTGATATGTTTTGCAACCACATTTACAGTAGCAGAAAGAATTACATTTTTTACAAGCTTTTCCGTCAACTTGATCTTCAGGTATTTTAAAACATTTTTCTTTGCAACAATAAGATAAAAGTGGTAGATTATTTCTTTTAGATGACATGGTGGTTGTAGCTTGTCTTAAACAGAACTGAGCCTCTCAACGTTAAGGTTTCGTATTTATATAAAGTATTCGAATAAAAATATCGAATAAAACTATCGATTAAAATAATCGAATAATACTATCGATTAAAAGTTCAAGGTCATCCGTTTGAGTTTTAAAAAAATACAACATATCAGTATATAAATAACATATACTGATATGTTGTTTTTGTTATCTTTTTATTAAAAACATGTTTTTACAATATTTACAAAGTTATTTTTGTGCGATGTGCAGAGTAAGTTCCGTAGAGTTGTTTCCGCTCATTCCGTGTGACACCAAATATAATGATCCTGGCTGAATTTCCCGCAGATCTTCATTTTGCAGCAACTGGACGAATCGTTTTGGAAGATATACTTGAAACTTTGGTTCATCACCTGGTGTAAATGGTGCATCGGATAAAGATGCGACGACTGCGTCTCCATGCGTTGTATCAACTTTCTTCATTTCATGAACAATATAATGTTTCTGTTCTTTTAATCCTGAACATTTCTTGATAATTAGAGTATTTGATTTTGAATGTAAGTTGAATTGTTCAATTAAACATTGGAGAAACTGTTGTGATGCCATCTTCTTCACTGGAGATGTTGTCTGATCGGAGTATGGAGTTAGAGTGATACTCGGGGTGTGTTGCTTCCTCGTATTTATAACCTTCGTAACCCCCACCACATTCTTCTTTTTCTTGTAAGTAAGCAGCCAAGTGATAAGCGTTTTGTAATGCGCATTGAGATTGGTTGTGTTTCAGATCTATTGTAGAAACGCAAATGTTTCTAACATCAAAGTGAAAGTTTTTGTCCACTTTTATGTTTAAAACTTCTTTGTTCGTGTACTGTCGTATCCAATTCTTTTTTTCCAATACTCTGGTGTATATATGCGTAAATATTTTGCAAAAATGAAACATAATTTTGTGTACATTGTTGTACGGTAGAAAACCTTCAAACCAATGGATATGATGAAAATTATTTGTTAACCATCTGTTTGTTATTTTAGCTTTTGACTTTAGTGCATGGACACGGTGCTTCAAATAAGAATGGGTACACCACTTGTGTGAGCAAATCTAAAATTACCATTTCTTTTATGATAAATCTATCATCGTTTCCGCGAAATGCTTGAAATTCAATTACACAAGTTTTTGCTGCCATTTCTTTATCCTGTCTGCTCATCACGGTGTCTGCTGAACAACTGTTTTCCACACCACGGTAGGTTAGATTTATAAACCAGGCCGTACAGTTGTAGGCGCGTTGGTGTATGTTTAACGTGGGCACCGTCCCCAGTAGGCCTACCCCACGGTTTATTCTTTTGTTAAATTACATTGTAGTTTTTAAACTAGCAAAGTTTCTTCTTCTGTATTGTTGTTGTTGTTGGTTTTTTCTTCTGTATTGTTGTTGGTTTCTTCTTCTGTAGCTTCCGTTGCAATTTCAGTTAAAGGTTCAAAGTTTCTTAACTGCCTCCACATTTCCACTTCGTGAGGTATTCAATTAAAGATGGATGTATCTATTGGTCCGTATTGTAAAGTGCTGTCAGGTTGTTTTTCGCATGCATCTACCAGATATTCCTTAATAACAAGCTTGAAAATACTAATTGTTTCATATACCTTGTAATAGGTGATGTTGCATAGTTTAAAATGTAGAATTCTTCACGTGTTAGTAGAATTTTATTTTCAAATTGTGTCGAGTCTCTAATTCTTACTTGTTGTTGACCACGATGTTTAATAATGTCAATTTCATTGTCACAATCCAAAAGTCGAATGTTAGTTTTTCTTCCAAAGAAACTGTTGGCTAAATAACATTCAATAAGATGTATATGTTTTAAAAAGGAATCCCAAGCATTTTCTAAAAATAAAACCATTTTTGTACCATGGCTTAGTATTACTGCGGGAGAGTAGTCTAATGATTTTACCAATCCTATCGAAACACTTTTACTCATGCAAGATGAAATAGGATAAAAGATGCGAAGGAAAACTTCAGTTAAAATGTTTGGTGAAATATTTTCTTCAAGTTTTCTTTTCTTTCTTACGTTTGTGTTATTATTTTCCAACTTTTTATTTTGTTTTCCAAACTTTAAAAACTCATGAATTTCCTTTACAACATTTTCTTCAAAATGTTTATCATCATCATTTTCCAATAAAGGTGTTGTTTCGGAAACGCCTTGTACAACTGATTAAGAACTCATTTTGTTTATAATGCTGTAGACGATGTTACCCATACAACTGTAGACAGTCAACTAAACAATTTGCGTTCCCGCTCCTGCTTTTATAGCCGAGTGGTGGGGGGTATTTTTTTTCTTTTCATTTTACAACACTGCTTTTACAATACCGGTTAAAGGTGTATATGTAACAATTTTATCATGTAAAATTAAACAATAAGCAGATGTATCTTTGGGTACATTTTGTTCAAATTCCATTTCTATTTTTATATCTACACTGGAAGATTTTACAGATTCATTTTGTTTGGAACAATCAACTACAACAATCGGATAGGTAGATTTAAATTGGTTTGGCGTTAATAAAGGTGTGTTTGTTTTTCCATAATATGAATTTTGGAATCTTGCATACATATCGTACAAAACGCTAAACCTGTCTTTTGTAAAGTTTATGTTGAAGTTGTCGTATGGAAAGAATTGCGAGTTTAGAAACACCTTAAACTTTGTAAGTTTGCAAAGATCAAATTCACCAGCATGTTTAGTTATTTCATTTCTTCTTTTTGTTTGCAATCCAAATATTACATATCTTGCCTTTTCCAAATGAGTAGAAGTTTTTACAGTCCATGTATGACGTTGTGTTTCCGGTAAAACCGGATATTCATGAAACTCCCAACTTCTAAATGGTATTACGATATCACGATCTGATTTTAAAGTTCTTAATAATGAAATTCTATTTTGATCGTTTAACCGTACATGCGGTACTCTCCAAACAATCTTGTCTAATTGCATTTTCCATTCTAAATTAGCTTCCGTTGTTCCATCAGGCGCCATAATAATATCTTTGTCGTTTGATGATCTTAACAAAACTAATACTTGTTTTACGTTTATAATTATTTTCGGTAATCTTCGGCAAAGCCTAAAAGTAATCTTAAAGGAATGTAAAAGTCAAAATTGCCTGAACTGTTTGGAGTGATTGTACTGGAATCGGGTGCTACCCATCCTGCGGCGGCCAGCATATTTTTTCACTCGGTGTTAAAGATGCTAATCCTTTTAATGTACTTGTAATTCCCACCTTTTTTGTTGAATCTACTGTAACTCCGGAAATTTCATATCTTATTTCATCAAACAAATATGCCATGGGGTTATTTATGAACGGAACAGTACTTGCAGTGTTTCCATCTTTTTTTGTTACTCTTCCTTCGATATACAAATAACTTTCACATGGAAGTGTATAAATATCTTGTTGTATGGGAATTCTAATTTCATCATTATTATTTAATTTTGATGAAGCGTAAGGGTTGTGCGTATGATATTCCTCTTCCCATAAGGTTTCGTCGAATGTCGGACCCTGCGCTATATCCAATATTTCCATTATTAATAAGTTTTAATCCAATTTCTTCTAGAAAACGAATGTTATCACTTGTTAATCCTTCTATAGCTGAAGTGCTACTGACTTGTTTACCAGTCAGCTCTTTCTTTTTAAATGATAACCCCATTGTTATACGGTTGATTTTATATGTATTCGTATAGTTATAGGTTCGTCTCTAAAATCAATATGATTTCCGTCTTGATCTAGTATGTTCACCACAATGTCTGAAATAAAACTGGTGTTTAATGGTAGGTACACTAAGTTTTTTGGCTTTTCCACAATTTTAAAACCCGGAGCGACTGTTGGATAAAATGTGTGCAATATATGAGTATTTTCACCATCTCTATAAGAACCATGTATAATATTACATGTAACATCTATACTGTTAACTTTCATTATTGTTACAGTTCTAGCACCTGAATGGTTAATATTAGGTTCTAAAATTTTTGTTGTTTTAGGAAATCCTAATAAACTACCAATTGAATGTTCTTTGGTAAAATCTATATAATATTTACATTTAATTTCAGCTTTCATAGTATTGTTATTTCCTTTTATTGTTATATTATCTTTTCCCATATGATTTTGTATCGCTTCATTTGTATCATCAATTTCATATGCTCCAGGGGTAAACTAAATACTTGTATATCTGAATATTTGTTTGTATTTTTATCTTTTGTTTTGTAATAATGTATTTTGTCATTAACATTTTCAGTAACGTTGGGAATAGAATTATAAGTTGTTATATCTAATAATGCGGCTTCCCATAATTTATCTTTTTCCAAACGTAACGCAGGGAAAAGAACACTTCGCAAAGTAGATGAAGTTCCAGTTAATGATACTGTATAGGAAGACATCTTAAAGTTGACTAACGCTTTTTGTTAAAAAATCTAAACATAAATGTCCACAGATTACAGTATCATCAGGTTACTCTCTTTTATAATTGTGTAGTACAGTTTTAGCTGTTTTAAAGTAATATTGTAGTTCTTTTGGTGGTGGGAGATTACCAAAACTATCAAAGTAGTAAATAGTTGATCCTAGTTTCTTATAACATACCCAATGAGTGCCTGATCCTTTACTATTATCTAAATTTACTATTCCGGTTTCATTTCTCCAAATTTTAACAGGTAATGCATCTTTCATAAACACTCCTCTAAAAATGGAATTTTTAAACAAGAAACATAAGTAATTAATTCTTTATCTGTTAATTCTTTATTTGGAATTAGTAATTGTTTTTTTCTGTTTAATACACACGATACGGTCTTAGGTATAATCCTCCTCCTTTTTTTATCATTGACCATATTGTTTGTTTCTTTTTATTTTTACCTGCGGTGGATTGTCGTTTTCTTCTTATATTTCCTCCACGTTTATTTGCAGGTTTTCTCCTCCTTTTTCCACCTCCTTTCTTATTTCCACCTCCAAACGTCGTTTTACCCTTCATTGCTGCTGATACCGCTAAAGCTGCTGCTTTTTCACCGATACTAGCGTCACTGGATGTTACTCTTTGCCAAGCTTTTTCAGCAAGTGCTCTATCCGCTATTGATCTATTTTCAGTATCTGCAAACTTTGAATATGCTATATCGTGTTGTTTGCAGGCTTGATCAAGTTTATTTATTCCAAGATCTCCTCTAGCAAGTCTTTTTTCAATTTTGTTCCAGGACCACAATATTGATAACCTCCGGTTAAATGTAGTTCTACAGGTAATAAATCGATAGCTTTATTAACTATAGTTCCAACCGGCTTAGTAATAAGAGAAAGTGCTGTTGATGCTATTCCTCTTCCTCTCTTTATAACGTGTCGATTATGACTGATGCGTTGAACTTTTAAAATGGTCTTTTATAATGAAAAGTAATGTCAATACTTGTTTATTTTATAAATGCTTTATAATGAATGATTCACTTATCCTTTGACATTGTTTATTTATAATAAACATGTAAAAAGATGTTTGTTTATGGGTAATAAAGTGTTCTCCAGCCTTGCGGTAGTATTGTATCTTCTTCATCATTATTTTTAGAAGATATTACAGTATTAGTTTCCTTATTTAAAAAATATTTTTCCATAACATTTTGTTTAACCCAATGTAGTTTTTGATCAGATTTTATAGGGTTTATTGTGTTATACACATCATATAATACTACGCTTAAGAGTCTTACAATGTAATTTACATTAACAGCATCATTAAAGTTGCGAGGGTCATCTAAGGCGCTTAATCGCAAGTATTCACAATTAAAATACTCCTTATGCCGATCTTTTCTTAGGCTTCTTTTACGCCATTCTTCTACTGTAACTGCATCACCGTCTGCTATTCCTGTTCCAACATTAACTAGTGGTCTCCCTTTGCAATCAAAGACTTGTCGACGACCTGTTTCATATTCTTGTAATACAGGAACTTGTCCAATTGTTGCTACATCAGTTTCATCCGACCCTTTTTTAACATTAGTAATTATTTTTGCATCAGCATCCCATTTCTTATTTTTTGATTTCATTATTTGACTTATTGTAGCTGCATCTGATTTTGCAGTTCCTTCCTTAACGTTAGTTAACACTTTATTTTTGCAATCAATTGTATTAATATCTTGTGTAATACAATGATCTGTAATATATTGAAGGTTTACAGCTTCTTTCATATCTTTAGGGTCTCCAATATCATGTATTACAAAGTTGTAAAAGGAAAATTTATCTGTTTTTTCAGGGATGACTGAATGTAAATACTTTTTTGTAACTGAATCTTGATCATTAACAGGATCTTCTGCTATATTGGCTATTCTAAGATCTTTTGCATCATATACTTTATTATTACTCCTAGGATCATATCGTAAGGTTTGGTTTATGTACCACATTAAATATTCTTTATTTACCGAATCATTTTTATCTATTGGTTTTGGAAGATTTACAATTCTATAAAAATTAGCGTTATACACTTCATTTTGAAGCTTTAAGCTAGGTAATTTTTCACTTTTTAATGTTTTGAAATTTACTGCATCATTATCATCTTTTGGATCATTTACAAACTTTAAACGTTTGTTACTTATATCATAATCTCCATCGGATGTTAGTGGTAAACCACCTCTTTTTCCATAAGATCCTGATTTGCTTCCAGTTTCGGAATACCGTCCAAACTTATCCACACTCATGGTTATACTGAATATTTAATTGGTCATACTTGTATTATATATACTCATATTTTTTATGCAATTACTCCTCGATTTCGCAGTTCGCCAACCAAAGCTACCCATTCGTTTTCTAAACCACTATGTCCGGCTTGTTTAGCTTCATATATCAACTTCATTCTGTCAACCAATTTGTTTATATCGTTGTAGTATATTATATTAGTATCATACAAGCTTTTTAATAATCCTTTTCCTGATAAACTTGATTGATTTGTTTTTCTCCTTTTATGTAAAATATTTATTTCAGCAGAAGATAATGATTTTCTTTTTATGGGTTCCCTCCTTTTTGGTGGGAAACGTTTAGCAATAATAGTTTTATATTTTTCTGATGCATTTCTATGAACATTGAAATTTTTAGAATAATTTTTCTTATGCGCATTTGTATCCTCCAATATTTGTTTAAAAATGTTTAAATCCTTTTTAGTATATTTATTAGGTTTCGGTTTAAAAATAAGTTCAAACAATCCTTTTGTACCCTTGTATTTTTTATTATTTATAATAATATTGTCATGTTCATCTACATCAAGTTTGCTATCTCCAATCATTAGCCCATTGTCTTATATTTTAGCACCAAAAGTATGATATTTTCGAGTTGGCTGTGCAGAATGTAACATTTTTAATACAAATTGTCTTGCAAGCGGCCCTTTATACGCAATATCCGAGCCCAATTTGCTCAAGTTGGATGGATTAATAGACTCTTCTTCTTCTTGTTGTTCTTCGCTTGTAGAAAAACCTTCTTTTTCTGTTCAAACATCCGTTTCTTCACCTAGTTCGCTTTCTTCTTCAGTTGTTTCTCCTTGTTGCATAAAACTTGTATCACCTTCATATTCTTCTTTTTGTTCAAATTTTGAAATGGGTAAAATAGCATCTCCGGAAAAATTAAATGTTGAAGGTTTAACATTTTGCCCTAATTGTTTTAATGGTTCAGTAATAGGTTTAAATGTTGATTCCAGAAATTTCTCTCTTTCACTTATTCCTAATCTTAACGCTCTGTTTTTATGTCTAATAGAATCACTAAGTGATTTTATTTCTTTTAATAGCTTTTCCTGATTAACCATGTTTACACCATGGAGACTTGTACGATAATGTTGTTAATTAATGTATTAAAACAAATTTATAAAAACCTATGCGGTAACGACCATCTGTTATAGCTTTATCTTTCATAATTACCAAAAATCCGTATTTTTCCGCCCAAGCTTTTCCACAAAGCTCTTTGAATTTTTAAAATGACATATCAGCATTTACATGGTCGTTGTATATATGTTTTAGGTTTGTATCGTCTTGTTTGAATAAAACTAAAATATTTGCATTGTCTCTAATTAGTTTTTTTGGAATTTTGCTATATGTTTGTCCGATATATTTGCTATCAATATTATTATGTCTTCCCATGGCAAAATAGTTTCTAATAGTATCATGATTTTCACTAGATACATCATCAAATACAAATACAGAATACGGCTTAGCCTGGTCTGGTTGCATAACATTGTCACTAGCATTAAATTTGTAATAGTTAACATCAGACACATCAGTCAGGATCTTTTCCAACAATTGATACTTTGGTTGATGGAAGGACTTTGAAAAAATATATAGGTTATTAAATCGCAATCCTTTTGTGTTTGTAATTAAGTTAAACACAACGTTAGTTTTGCCACAGTTTGAAGGACCGCTTACTATACATCGTACAGTGTTTGGAAATAAACTGCCGTGTTTACCATTGTTGATTTCAACGTTATCTACAGTTAAATCATCAATGTTATTGATATTAAATTTATCTTTATGGTGAACAATCTCCATCTTATTCAAAGGCAGAAGAGTAAATAAGTTGATTTAAAACTAAATCAAATCTTTTATAGGTATCCACGAATCTTCAGTTTTGTCAAACCCCAACCAACGTACTTTAACTTGGTTTTTTTTCCTTTGCAACACCTTTTCAGCAAGATAGACATCGCCTACTGTTGACTTTAACAATTCATGTCCGTAAAAACCGCCTTCTAACAAATTTCCTTTGTTATCTTTTAAAATATAAGTTTCCGGTACAGTAGGTTGTACTTTATACACTGTAAAAACTTCGTTTGTCCAATTGGGCAGGTATTTTTTAGTAAACACTCCTTTGTAGTTACTAATTCGAACTTTATCATTTACATTAAATTTTCTTGGTTTTCTTTGTTCCGCTTTTGGCTGTGTATTCTTTTTAATTCGTTGTAAAACTAGTTTAGCGTTTTTCTTATTCACTTTGTTAGGTGCCATACCGATAGTTCTATGAAACTTGTTGTTGTAATCGCTTATTAATTTTGGTAAAATATCAACCCATACGTAAGAACCTCTTTTCGAAAACATTTTATACATTGCATCTTTTAAGGTTCTATTAAATCTTTCAATTATAGCTGCCTTTTTCTCAGAATTTGTGGAATAATGATTTATCTTATGTTTTTTCGTTAACAAGGCAAAAGGTTTATTAAAAGATTGTTTCCCATCATCAGTTTGTAAATGTTTAATTTTATTTTTATCTCTTTTTATAGCTACTTCCATAGCTCTTGTTATGCTGTTACCGGTTTTGTCTTTTAATGGCAAAGCATCTGCAACTTTAGTAAAACAATTAGTAATCGTAAGAATTTATTTAAATCCTTTATTTTTTTTACTATGCGGTTGCATTTCAATTAAATCTGCTTGATATAAATCATTTATTCCTTTTACAACAGTATTTCTTCGTGGAAACTTTATTCTTGCAGGTTTATGAAGTTCATTAACAATCTTTTCCTTTAACTCTGTCATGATGTTTTTACTAACAAAGTCAAGTTGGTATTGAGTGTTTCTTTTTCTGCATCCGCTTTTATAGTTCAAGGTCATTTCAACATATTTTTAAAAAAGGGGAAATCACAGCGAGCATGTTGTGATTTCCCCTTTTTTTCTTTTTTTCTTTTTTCTTTTTTTTTACTCATCGATAGGATTGAGAGAGTAGTGGCCGAATGGTAGAGTGTGAATTTTGTCTGGAAGAATGTGTCGTTTGTCATCATTGGAGCAGAGTGCTTTTTTCACTTCTGTTACGCTGTACAGTTGATGGTTGAAACTTCTGATGGTGTTGAATTTTGCAGTTATAGTAGTTTCTTCAAATAAGCATTGCTTGTAGTGTTCGAAATTTACATTCCTCTTCAGATACAAACTTTTTACACCCTTAGCTTTTTTAATAACATTGTTTTCTTCTTTATGCAACTGTAGTGAATACAATTTTTACATTAGTGCAATAAGTTCTTTCAGTAAAATTCCATTTGCTTCGTCTTTAAATTTTCCAAGTTTCTTTTTGTTCCGATCATTGTCATAATTTAAATGATCTTTTGGATAGTCACTAAAATCAAATTCATCTTTGTGAACAAATGTCCGAAGATCCAAATACATATCTTCAGTAAGAATCCAGTAAATGAAAGCGTCCGTGTCCATGTAGGCGATTCCGATGTTATCTCTACCGTAGAAGGCGACAATTTTGTTGTAGTGGAAATCATACATGTGGGTTTTGGAAATATCCAAGATTGACATTCCAACGTACAACGGACGATCCATTTTCACGCTTGTCTTCTTCATAGATACTGCCACAAGGTTTTCATTGATAGTAACAGATGTTCCGAAGTTTGGTTTTTGTACAGGTTTTTGTAGTTTTATCGGATCTGTAACTAATTTAACATTTTTTGTTTTCTTTTGTTTTCCAATGTTTTGACAAATATCGCATTATTCATTAATTTAACAAAATCCTTTTGAAATGTTGATGTTGCAGCTGCTCTTCTTCTGGTGTTTGAATCAATGTACGGTTTTAACCAGCATGATTGGGAAAATTTTAAAACTCTATGAATTTTGGTTATACGTAAACCCAATTGGAGTGCTTGTTGAACAACCCAAAAGTGAGCTACGTATCTTTGTTTATTTTCAAGAGTCATCATTAATTTTGGATGTTTGCCAATCGGTGAAACTTCTGTTTTTGCAAGGAGCGGAAGATCGTAATAAAGATCATGCAAGTGTTATGGATATTCAAAGTCACAGTCCAATATGTATCCGGTGTCTCCGTCTTTTGAAATTTGCGAAAGATCACAAATAAGAATGAAGAGGGTCTAATCCGTAGGCTTCAAAACAAGTGTTTCTAAATTCTTCCATCACATCGCAAAGAAGGGTTACATCAAGTTTTACATAAAAGTCAGAATAATCTCCCAGAGTGTTCATTTCCAATTCGTTCCAAACTCTGCATGCGTGTTGATAGTCTTCAGGTGAAATGTCCGAATCGGTAAGTTTACTTTTGAATGCTTCTGGTGGAGGAAGTGATGTTTCTTGAAATTTATGTAGTCCATCTATGTAATCATACGGGAAAACTCCTTTCCGAAGAACGAAGTCCATTTTTTCTGCAGGTACAATTTTGCTTGTTTCTATTAAATTTTGTATTCTTAAGTATTCAGAAAGTTTCATAAGACTAGAAGGCATAAATCTATAAGAATCAACAAATCTAAGTTTAATTTTGCCCACATTGTTTGAAAAGCTTATAAATTTTTCCATAGTTTGTGCCAAAACGTCTATTTCACCGTTGTCTCTTGCTAATTCGGGAATAATGAAATGTCCATCGTATCCGCTAAGATTGTGAAAAACCACAGAAATGAAAGATGGTAGTTTGTAGTTGATGTTACATCCGTTGCAAGCTGCACCTCTGTAGGCTCCTGTTAGATGGTCATGGTCGCGAACTTTAACTTTAGTTTCTGTAAATTGATTGTTACACAAATATCATGTTGTTGCCGAATCATAAAGATAAAGTTCTTCCGGTGTCATAGGTGACATAGGAACCACATTGCTATACATTGCTTCCACTTTCCCAGCGATGTCATATAAATCATCAACAAAGTATAGAGCTGCTTCTTCTCAACGATAGATCTTCGGTGTAGATGTCAAACCATATTCTTGAAGATGTTGTTCAGACAAAGTGGATTTTACTATTAAACAGTAGCTGTTTGGTTTGTGAAGTTGATACTTTGTTCTGCTTGTAATTTGCTCTCCTTCTTCTTGTTCAAGTGGAAGCAATGAAGATTCAAAATCCGCATACACTACAACTGGAATTCTGTATTGTTGGATAACTTTGTCAAATTTCATTTGCGATTTGCTAGGGTGTGGTAATTTAATTCTTACTTCATAGTTTCCACTGCATAATTTTTGATGTTCCGTCAACCATTCTGAACCACCTCTTCTTAAAGGTTTGTTTACGAAACAGAAACATCTTTTACACGTGGTTTTTTCTTCTTTATGTTTTGATAACTGTTTGCAAACTAGAGCTTCAAAATCTTTAATATATACATAATGTGAGATATCACCTTTAGTTTTAAATAATAAATCAGTATGATCTCTGCGTTCGGTGGGTGTTATACGTAAGGGGTAGACATTGTTGGATGAATCTAAGCCACAGATGTTTACAGATGCAAAAGGATTTTTCTTTTCAAATTTTGATATGTCTTGAATTGCAACAGGATAAGTCATGCCTTGAAAGTTATACTTATAGCAAACCTCATCGTATGCTCTACTCGGTCGTTCCACATGATCTGTTACAAATTTTGCAAGCATTGCATACTTAAATCATTCAGCATCTTCATTTTGTACGTTAACACAAGATTTGGTTACTCGAGTCTTCTTTGGCAAAACAATATAACTACTACCTCTCATTCCATATCCATGTTTATGAACTCTTACATCTAAGCTTGTTATACTTAACAAACTCCATCCAGAACCTCTTCCTTCACGTTCTTGTAATTTTTTTAAAAGTTCTTCAAAACAATCATCCACAATTGAGCTTATATCTGATGCGAACATGATGGTCTTGTTTTTAGTTAAAAATCCTCTGGGTGATGTTTCATTCTGAACATTTGTAAATTCAGTGTATAATAATATTCCAAACTTTATAAAATTTAAGCTTCTTAGTTCATTGTTCAATGTTTCTGTTACTAATGTTTTTGCTTTCGATATAAATTTGCTAGTTGCAATTGAGCATTGTCAATCTTAAAATGAGTTACTACACTACCTGGTAAAGCTCGGGCGTATAATTCCACATCCAAAGATGGTCCGGGTGCGTACTGAATAACACTTGGTCTTGAATTTAGTTCTTGTTGTACGGTAGCCAGCATTTGATCTAAATCTTCGAAATATTCTTCTTCTGCATTGTTATTTGTTTCTTGGTTTGTTTCGTTGTTATGGTAAACTTCTTTGTGTATTTGTAGTAAAATTTCATCTTCAAAAGATTCTTCGCAACTAATGCAGTAATACATGACGTAGGTGTGCTCTCCACAAAAGTTGCTGTAATATTGAAAACCACTCTAAAACTACCCCTATTTATAGCATTACCCCCACCACTTTTTTCTGTATTAAACACAAAAAGTGTAAATAACAGTTAAATTTCTTATATTTCAAAACCCCTAAGTATTAAGATCATCCAATGTAAATTTAAAAAAAATCTAAGTGTCAAGGTCAAATAATGGAAGTTTTTAAAAAAATACATATTATGTGTTGTTAGTATGATCATCAATGCTGTTGTCCAAATATGTTATTTCCAAATCGTAATCGCTTTCATCTTCCTCCGTGTCCGATGCTGGAAACAAACGACGGCGAACAAGAGCATGTATAAATTGTTCTGGATCGTAGTCAATTGTTACATGTGTTAACGGTGTTTCTTCTGCTACTGGTTCTTCCAAAATATTTTCCTCGTCAGTTGTAGGATCAGATGTAACATTAGATGTAGCATCAGATGTATCTTCTACTGTAATCAAACTATTTTCAAAAACACTTTCTTCATCCGTTACATCTTCTGGCTCAACCAATTTATATATTTGTTCACAGATTACACATGCAGCAGGAAAATTGTTGTCTGTTGGAAGCATTCTAAAAGAAACTTGATATTGTAAAATAAATGTTAAAGCAAATGTTTGAAAATTTTTCTAAGTCCGAAAGTATTAATTATTGTGAAGTTTTAACACTTAAAATTTTTACAAATCCAATGTAAAGTAAAATAAAAAAAGAAGTGTTGTTGCCTGTTGGAACAGTGGCAAAAGAATGATAAGTTTGAAAAATTTTCTAAGTCCTAAAATATTAATTATTTAAAAGTTTTAACACTTAAAATTTGTACAAGTCCAATGTAAAGTAAAGAAAGAAGTGTTGTTGCCTGTTGGAACAGTGGCAAAAGAATGATGGATACCAAACCCGCAGCAAAGCTCCTGTGGTTTGGGGAGGGGGTAAGCGAGGAGGGGGGATGACCTCGAGCCGAGTTGGGGTCCGGGGTCTGCGCTTGTGCTTCGGCATCAGTTGCTCGCTAGACAGTGAGGTGGTAACATGTTCAGAAGGCGCCCTGAACATTTTATCATTTTTGCTGTTTGGTGAAAATATCTTGGTGTTATTTGTATAATAACATCTTGACGTAGGACTGATTAATTTTAAGGCATGGTAGTTTAAGCATGGTAGTTGTTTGTGCTTGTAGATACCCTAGGGTTTGTAGTTTGTTTTTTGTTTGCTGGTTTGGTAGTTAGTATTAATTTAAAATCTTTCTTTTACTTACAATATATTTTTGCCTGGAGTGTTTAAGTTTAAAGTATATGTAGTGGAGAAAGTTTAAAGTAATATTTTTGTTTTAAGAATGTTATATGATATGTTTTTAATACCTTTCTATTCCAATTTCCTTTTTCCAACAAGCTTGTTGAGGGCATTCCCTCTCTTGTCTTGTACTCCTTTTTAGTTAGGGACACCTTTCAATTCCAATTTCCTTTCCTTTTTTCCTTCCTTCTTTTGGAGTATGGTAAACCAATTAATTTATGGTAAACCAACTCCCGCTTTTGTGGTGATTACGGCTATCAAACCGGGTCACTTACAACCTCTATACGTGCTGGATGGGTAGTTCGCCTACCTCCGCAGTTTCGCTAGACCTCAGTTGTACTGCGCCTTATGGTGAGTCGCTGGCTCCTTTAGTGTTAGGAAATAAAAACATATTTGTATAACATTTTTCTAAATTTAATTAAACAACTTGCTATTTCCAAATAATATTTTTTCTTTTAGCTCAGCGTTGTGCGCTTATGGTGGAGTGTAAGGGATGGCCTATGTCTAGCTTACACCGTAATCATGATGTGCAGCGCTGGGCTGTTTAGCTATTTCTTTTTAACTTAATTTTATTTTTACTTTTTTATTTTTTATTACTTGTTAAACTCTAGGCAAATTGTATTGTAAATTAGCTTTTCTTCTGTTAGGTTTCCGGGGATGCACGGTTCTGTAAAACCGTACACCCCTATTTTCTTTTTAATTATTAAATGACCCTGACCTACTTATTTTCAAGGTCAAGAAAATAGTTAGCAAAAATTTCTAAGTCTCAAGGTCATTTTTATATACATTGTATTTAGCTTTTCTTCTGTTAGGTTTTTGGGGTGTACGGTTCTGAAAAACCGTACACCCCCATTTTCTTTAATTATTAAATGACCTTGACCTACTTATTTTCAAGGTCAACAAAAGAGTTAGCAAAAAGTTCTAAGTCTGAAAGTAGGTCAAGGTCACCAAAAAATACCCTATGAACGGGGGAATAGACCGCTAAGTAATTCTTTTGGAACTACAAAGTGGTCTATTCCCCGGCTTCAATTTTTTTTATTTCATTTTTTACATTAACCTCACATTTTTAACAAATGGAGATATTTGTTGTGCACACTGCATAATGTTTGATTTACACAACACATCCTTACACATCTTTTGCCTTTTTAGGTCCTTTTTTAAAAATATATAAACATTGTTCTTTTCTAAAACTGGATGATGAAGAAGAACCTGTCATGTTGCTGGATTCTAAAAAGTAAACAGTTATTCTGTTACCCCGTTTTGTAAGATATACCCCTCTACTGTATATTTTGAAAGTAGGTCAAGGTCATTCAGAAATACCCTATGAGCGGAGGAATATACCGCTGAGTAATTCTTTTAGAATTACAAAGTGGTCTATTCCCCCGCTCCATTTTTTTTGTCTTTTTTTCACTTGTGTTTACTTTAACCACTGAACTTTATCAGATGGAGATTTTCTTACTAAATAATAATGAATATTACTGATATTTGGAATTTGAAGATTTATTGGTAATTTGAGCATGTAGAGTTCATCACAACATCTAACAACGACATCCCTATTACTGAACTTTTTTACAAAAACATATTTGTGGTTTAATTTCAATCTGTTGATTCTGATTCTGTTATAGTTTACAATTTTTTCTGGCAGTTTACTTTTGGAAGGTTGAATTTTAGCTTTTTCGGAAGGTTGAATTTGGGAAGGTTCACGTTTGTTATGCAGACTACACAATTTTTCATTTACACTACACAATTTCACACACCTTTCACCTTTGTTTGCTCCTTTTTTAAAAATATGAGTACACTGTTCTCTTTTGAAACACGATTTTCTTAATCTTTGAAGTTTTTGCAGTTTTTCTGAAATTTTGTTTGGAGAAGATTTTTTCGGAGAAGACTTTTTTGGAGAAGGAGATTTTTTAACAATTGAAACAACAGATGATGATGATGATGATGACGAGGAAGAGGAGGAAGATCTGGATGACGACGAAGTACCTGATATGTCGCTGAATCTTATGAAAGTAAAAATTAATTTGTTTACCCTGCTTTTATAACAGCTCCCCACCCATTTACTCCCTCTACTTTTCGAGCTCAAAAAATATTCATCCAAGTTTTCTAACACTGGCAAGGAAACAATTTCAAAAGGTTGATACAAAATTTCATAAATATCTTGGTTTAAATTTTGCGAAGTTTAAAGATATTCTTCTATTTCCTGTACAAATTTCTGTATGAATTGTTCGATATAAAGTAAAATATAATGTAAAAAAAGTTACTTTTTAGTTTTCGCGTTATAACTTTTATACCGTTGGTTTTATCAAAAAATGTTACCGGACTTTTTTGTTTGTCTTTTAATTCCGCGTATTTTAAGTACCTACATGATAGGGTTTGGAAACATATAAAATGAAATATGATGTAAAGAATGATAATTTTTAGTTTTCGCGTTATAACTTCTATACCGTTGGTTTTATGAAAAAAGTTACTGGACCTTTTTTGTTCGTCTTTCAATTTCGCGTAATTTGAGTACCCACACAATAGGGTTTTGAGAAACTTTGCCCCCCCTTCCCCCCCTGGGACAAAACGGAGAACCCCCCCTTCCCCCCCGGGACAAAACGGAGAACCCCCCCCCCGGGACAAAACTGAGAACCCCCCCGGGACAAAACGGAGAACCCCCCACCCCCACCCCCCCTCCGGACAAAACGGAGAACCCCCCCTTCAACCCCTTTGGGACTTAGACTCTTGTTAGTCACCAAGGGTTGAGGCTTTAACAAAGACCCTAATATTCATAACCAACGCGAAAACTAAACTCACTCTTTGGGACTTAGAGGTACGTGGACCTCTTGTAAGTCTGCAGGGATTAAAACATTTACAAAAAACTCGAATGTTAAAAAACAAATAATAATTCATTAAACAAATAATAATTCAATAAAAGATACAATGCAAAAACTAAAATTTTAGGTTATTTAAAACTTTTACAAAATATCTAAGTCTAAAAAGTAAATCTTTTAAAATAATTCTAAGTCCAAAAGTAGGTCAACCAAAAGTAGGTCAACTAAAACGTAGGTCTTTTAAAACAATTCTAAGTCCGAAAGTAGGACAACCAAAAGTAGGTCAAGGTCATTTAAAAATTATAAAAAAGGGGGGTGGGGAAGCGTGGGGTCCCTACCTTAATCTATACTACTTTATTATAACTTATTATAACTTATGCTACCCCTTAATTGCTACCATGCTGCGGTTACTGTGTGTGCTTGACATAGGCCATCCCACACATTTCACCGCCCTATCATATCTTAACCCCTACCTAACATTCCCCCTAATCTAACTTATACTATGTAATATTACAGTTACGGTGTGTGCTAGACATAGGCCATCCCACACACCTCACCATAATATTACTCCTATCTTATACTATGTAATATTACAGTTACGATGTGTGCTAGACATAGGCCATCCCACACATCTCACCATAATATTACCCCTGACAGTTAAACCACGCAGGAAATGGAAAGGAAGTTGGATTGCCATTGCGGTCAACTATTATAGAAGGGCGCCTCTTCCATAATAATTTAACGCGGTGTGTGCTAGACATAGGCCATCCCACACACCATGGCGAATATTACGTTACAGCATAACCCTACTCGTAAGAGCATGAGTTACACCTTCGCCGTAATGCCGAAGAGGAACGTTGCGCGCTTGCTTATATCAGCGAGCTCAAGGCGGTAGCCTTGTCTAGTAGGTCAACGTGTCTGCCCCACCAAGGGGCCGCTAGCCTTCGGGCGGCAACCTCGTCTGGCCTACTTTGGCCGGGTCAGTATTCTCCGCTTTCACAACCTCGTCTGGCCTACTTTGCCCGGGCCGGCAGCCTCCGCTTTCACAACCACGTCTGACCTACTTTGGGTGGGTCGGTCAGCTGCCTATAAAACCCCATTTCACCACCTTGTGTCATTCTGCCACTTGCCACCGTCGCTGTGACTACACTCCCGCATTTTTCCATCCTGAATTCCCTACCCTCATTTTCTATCCTCCGATCTATGCTTCAGAACCCTGCCATCAATGAACTACCTGCTCAGTCAACACCTAGTATTAACGAAGAAGTAATTATTGATGATAATGAAAATTTTCTACAAGAATTTCTTCATCTCCACAAACTCAACCTGAAGAAATCCCGCTACCTCCACCGATTCAACCCGCACCATGCAAAGGATTCCCGGAAGAACAATTCAAATTAAATAGACTAAAGAAAAACATCAGCTACCAAATTTTAAAAATCAAAAAGAACATTCTCCACATCTTCAATGAAGAAAAAAGTAAAATATTGATCATCACCCTCCCCAAACAAATTTCTATTCCGCCGAATTCGCTAAACTTAAAAATAACAAAAGAACATGGCAAACTGAAAATAAATCTTTTAGATTAAAACCCTATCTTCCTTCCCCTCCTTCAAAGTCCACCCTGGTGGCAAAAACGGCCCTTCTAAGGGCCACCCTAAGACTTTCAAATTTAGGCTTTCGCTAAAGCCTCAACCCTCGGTGACTAACAAGAGGTTTCCATGCCTCTAAGTCCCAAAGGTTAAGCCAATGGCAGGGGGCTTTTCGCTTAAGCCTCAACCTTTGGTGACTATCAAGGGGTCCACGTACCTCTAAGTCCCAAAGGGGTTAGGGTTGGGGTTGGGGGGGGGTTCTACGTTTTGTTGGTCGGGGGGGGGGTTCTCCGTTTTGTTGGTCGGGGGAGGGTTTGAAAAATTGCTTAAAACCCTATCGTATGGGTACTCAAATTACGCGAAATTGAAAGACAAACAAAAAAGGTCCAGTAACATTTTTCAATAGAACCAACGGTACACATGTTATTACGCAAAAACTGACAACTTTATTTTACATCATTACTGAGCCATCTTTCTACTTTTAGTGACCTCGCACGCTTGGAAACAGTTGGCAATACAAGTCGTCGACCTTGTTGCGTCAGCTGACACACTTTACACTCTACACTCAACAACTCATTCTCCGCCTTGCCACCATCCTAACAACACCTACTTCAATATGAACCGCTCCGAGTACTTTACCATTTGGAACAATTATTTCACCTACTTACAACTGCTGGGGTTACGAATTTTTCAATCCAACAACAATCAAGATTGGTATGATGTAACATCTACCATCGCTCAAAATCCTTTTCAACAAGTTCGAAAAACATTCTTACCGGCATCAAAATAACTTCTAAACCTTCTACTATTAAAAGACCTCTTTCACCCTTACACGTACCCCAGCAAAAAATACTTCTAAAAAGACTCAAACATAACCAAAAATACCAAATCCTCAAACACAATTCTTCTTCCTTTTACATTTTCAATTTGGAAAAAACCAAGATCTATATTATCAACCTTCCTAAAATACTCTCTATTCCCCTTAACCCTCGACACCTACAAATAGTAAAAGAAAATGGCAAACTAAAAATAAAACTTTCAGGTTAAAACCCCATTTTCCTCCCCCTCCTTCAAAGTCCATCCCCGGTGGCAAAAACGGCCCTTGTAAGGGCCAACATAAAGATTTCAGATTTGGGCTTTCGCTACAGCCTCAACCCTTGGACTAAGAAGGGGTCCACATACCTCTAAGTCCCAAAAGGGTTGGGGTTGGGGTTGGGGTTGGGGTTGGGGATGAGGGGGGTTGGGGGGGTTCCCGTTTTGTTGGTCGGGGGGGAAGGGGGGGGGTTCTCCGTTTTGTTGGTCCGGGGGGGGAAGGGGGGGGTTGGAAAATTGCTTAAAACCCTATCGTGTGGGTACTCAAATTACGCGAAATTGAAAGACAAACAAAAAAGGTCCAGTAACTTTTTTTGATAAAACCAACGGTATAGAAGTTATAACGCAAAAACTAAAAATTATCTTTCTTTACATCATATTTCATTTTATATGTTTCCAAACCTTATCATGTAGGTACTCAAAATACGCGGAATTAAAAAAACGAACAAAAAAGGTCCAGTAACATTTTTTGATAAAACCAACAGTATAGAAGTTATAACGCAAAAACTAAAAATTATCTTTCTTTACATAATATTTTACTTTATATCTTTTCAAAACCTATGATATAGGTACTCAAAATACATAGAATTAAAATACAAACAAAAAAGGTTCTTTCAAATGTTTTATCAAATTTACAATATAAAAGTTATAACGCAAAAAGATAACAAAATATTTTTCTACATCTAATATTTTACTTTATATGTTTCCAAACCCTATCATGTGGTACTTCAATAACACAGAATAATGATACAAACAAAACACTATGGTAACATTTGTTATTTAACCAACAATGTAAAAGTTATAACACAGAAACCAATTTTAAATCTTTAACTAAGTTAATATTTAATCGCAACTGTAGTTTATTTTGCATTTCTACAACTAAATATTTTTAGAAGTATCAAGGTGATATAATAAAGTAGCATCTTTAAAATATTGTAACTTGTGCAAAGTTAAATAAGTGTTAAAACGATATGCTATTGCAAATATTTTAAAATCAAACATTAAGAATGATTGTTTAATACTGACATGTTCACTCGACAAGAGCAACAGTACGACTAACGCTACATATCCAAATATTGCGAGGAGTCTCTCATGGTGGTGGGGGAAGGCAGGTGCGCGGCAGATGTTCCGTCCTGCACATGCCATTTCATGGGAGGTCGCTCAGCCACCACCAACACATCAGTTTGCTGGTAGGACTCGCAGAGTAAATATCTAAATAAACATGAGTTCTGTTTTATATGTTTCTTTTATTAAAGATGGACTTTGCATTGAAACACAAAGTTTTACTATTGATGCAGATCCTGTACAACAAATTTTAGTACATCCACCAGAAACTTATGATTCCATCTACATTTCGGTGCATGAACCTAACGACCCCCCACCACCAACAACTGCCGACACGGAGTAGGACAGCGGCTACCACACGTCATTAATGCTTCAGCTCTTCACCCGAGTACACATGGACTCTGAGCTTCAAGATAATACTGTTTCTTCTACATCTACACAAACTTCCGAACAATTTTCTACTACAAATGAAACTACTACAAGTGTACAAGTAAATGAAATTTCATCAACTGTTAGTTCTGATGCGCAAGCAATAATGTTATCATTACTTGGTTTCGACTAAAAGTTCAACAATGGAGGAAGAAAGAAATTCACAACTTTACAACTTGGTGAACCCGTCGAAATTTGTTATTTTCCTACTTTCATTTTTATGTGGTTACAATTTTGGTTACCTTGTTCAGGAAATGCTAACAGATAAAGAGGAAGAACATTCGCTATATTTTAAAGTTTATGTTTATGTAATTGCATCTTTATTTGGATACTTTGTAGCAGGATATTTTCTTGTTAACTTGTCGATTCCATTTTTTACGTGGTATTTTAACAAAAATGAAAATCAACAAACCAACAATTAAGAAACAGTTTGTAAAAAGAAAATATCTTGCATTTTCGGATTTTTCGAAAATGCAAGATCTTTTTTAAAAACATCCCCGGCCGACCTTGACCCTTTTCCGGACATTTAAAATTTAAATACCAGCACAGCCGGGCATTTAAACTTTAAATGCCATCCCCAACACGTCACAGCTACGTCACAGCTGATGACGTCACTTCCGGTCACGTGACCGGAAGTAGCTGTCAAAAAGTTTGATTGGGCCAGCAGCTCCACTTGCCCACTACTTATATATATATATATATGTATGAAAATGAACGAATAGTGTTTTTTGCTTCTGAGGGCCCCAAAACGAAAAGTTATCATGGTCTCGGGCTTAGGTCTTACCATGAGTACTACGGTAACAGCTTCTTCCCTATAGGGGAAATTCGCTAATATGAGAGCTGATTAACGGAAAAAAACCCTTCTGGGTGGACAAAGGTGTACCTTGATCCAATGAATGGTGGAAAAGGACCTCAAGGGATCAGGTGGCCCTCATATTGGCTCTCATCTAATGCGCCAATACACGCTGGCGCCCACTATGCTGTCAAGCCCAGCCTCCCCTTGTGGGGAACTAAAGTTGTTCACTGAAAGACAGCTACAACACTGCCTCCAATCGTTACAACTTCCATAACTGTACCCAGTAACTTATATTGGTACCTAAACTAGCAAAATCCAGTTAAGATCCAACTGGGTGTTACCAAAACTAAATCCCAGAGAGCACAGTCACATCAACTAGATGTCTAATAGATGTACCTCATGTTAAACCACACACGTCTATTAAACGTGACCGTTATAGACGTCTAACGTCTAATAGACATTCCTACAACGTTCAAATGTCACCTTTATCGACCATATATCAACATTCTACGTGAATGTAGAATAGATGTTCAATAGATGTTAATTACACATCCATATATTGACATCTATAGAACATCCAACTAACATACAAAAAGTAACGAATAACAAAATTGTAATTATAAACATATAAAAAATCCAAAAAGAGAAATAAAAAAAATCTAAGTAAGGATATGCATTTGTACATAGTGTCTACACACGTTACCACAATGCAAATTCTGTTGACCTATGTTGGGATTTGAACCCGGGACCTTTACCTTCGTAAGCTGAGCCTGTATCCACTACACCACCAGACCTGATAATAATCATAGGCAAAATCTCATCTTAACTACTGCTTTGGTGGTAATAAACATTATAGGATCCAAATGTAGTGCAGAGATAACCTTTAAGGACTGAGGAGTTATAAAGTGCCTCCTTAAAAGAGTAATGTGGTAAGTGTATATGAAATTTTAAAATAACGTGAAAGTAAAATACCCCCGTTGCAGCAGATATGCATACTCAGCTAATTTCTGAAGCAAAAGAACATAGTTCAATCAAGGCCACACTGCACTGTAGTGTGGCCTTGGTTCAATCGAACATAGCGAGATTTGACTTGATTTTGACATTAAATCTCATCTAGATGAAGCCGCAAACCAAGTTTTATTATACTGAGAAATAAGCGAGATATAGGCCTAGAATGTTACTTAATTCCTATAAGGTTGAAATTGGGGCAACATACTGTGTTTACCACTTTCAGTATCCAGTAACCAATGGACATAGAGCAATGATTCAAGGTGCTAAATTATTTGTTTTTTTAGCTGAACCAAAATATTATAATAATTATTATTTTTCCATGTGAACACCACCTACGGTGAATATAATGTGAAATGGCAAACTCATGTTAAGTTGCCGCCAAGTTGTCATAACTATCAGGAAACAGCTTTGCCTAGACAAAGAACTGCAGTTGTGTGACAAATTTGCAAGTGAAAAGTTGCTTTATCAGACCAACAGCAAATGAAGGCAACTTTGCCAAAAAACAACCTGGTATGTGGGCATAGTGAGGTAAACAATAACAGATTAATTTGGGATTCAAACCAATAAAAATGTTAAGTTTTTTTATTATTGTAGTCATCAGGGAAATAAAATATAATTTAGGAAATAACGTCGTTACAATTTTATTTCAAAAAAGTTTAATTGATATTCTGTTCTCAGCGATATTGTTTTTATTGACGAAAAATATACTCATTTGTACACTATATACTTGATTTATTATTTTCGGCGATGTCGGCGATGTCTATACATCGTCTATTAAGTGTTACTAGAGATCGCCAGTGGTCGAAAATTCGACCAATTTTTAAATCAAGAAATAGGGATAGCTAATTTTGAACTTTGCATACACCAATGCGTTTCACAATACATTTCATATAGTACACATTTTCCACGTAAACACATAATAGAACCAAATGGGAACCAAAAGCAAAAGAGAAAGACTCAATCTTTGACTAATTATTTTGCCTCGCCACTGGCACATATATATGACATGGTTTTAGTAATTAGTATTGTACAATATTAAGATTCCATGTTTATTTCTTTAACACTGAGCTGGTTATTGATTCAGAGGACGGTAAAACTTCAGTCATCAAATCATTTTATCCCATACACCCCTTACTACGGTTCTCTCCCTCACTCCCTCCATTAATTCCTTCCCTCACTCTCTATGTACTTCCTTCCTTTCGACCTTCTTTCTACTTTTCACCCCTTTTCTCCTTCATCCTCTTCTTACCCTCTCTCATCCCTCCTTTCTTACCTTTTAGGTCTGAAATAATAACACCTAACATTTACGTGCCTAATTATTATTTGAGACCTAAAACTCTCCTTCAAATCTTTTTCTCTCCTTCCTTACCCTTAGGACATTTTCCCCTCCTTCCCTCTCTCCCAATAATTATCACAAAAATATTACACATATTTTACCCATAATGTCCATCTGTGCTGCAGTTGCACGACAGTTCATCGGATGGTAGAGACTCAACTTCATGTTCTTTTTTCTTCCCTTTTTATTAGCTAATTTTTATCTCTTATTGAAGTGAGCAAACTTTATTTGAAATACATTCAATCTTCTCTAAATAACCCTGGATTTCAATAAAATACTATATTTTTACTCCATGCCCCAATAAAACATGTGGCTTGAAATTGTTTAAAAATAATAATTTGTTTGGATTTTTTACTGGACAAATACCAACTCGTGTCATTAATGAATTCCTTACATTTGTTTATTGCTTGATAAAAACCTATTATTGTTTGGGTTTTAGAAAAAACAGCGTAAATTTTTGCCCACTTTTCGCCCTCACATAATATTTCTACATCTAATCTTTATTGTACGAAAAATAGCATGTGATAACAACCACATATGATGACAAAAGCACAGTTCTGTTTTGTTTTTCTATCACCAAAACAGCAACTCATAAGACCAATGTTAATTTTTTTTTAAATTTTAAATTCAATTTTCTACTTGTCTAAAAGACTAATATAAATTTCAATGGAATTCTGCACATCTACAGGAAAATACAATTCTATCGGTGTGCTTAGATTTTTGCTACGATGCACACTGGCTGAGAGAAAAGGAGTACAAAAACCTTATGGAAAAAATGCTTGTCTATTAATATAAAGATTACGTTGACGTCATATACATGTACGACAACGTCTAATTGACGCCATTTTGACATCCGCGTTAGATGTCTTTTTGACATGATATCGCAGATGTCTAATAGATGTACGAATATTGACCTAGACGTCAATGTAACTTGCAAGCCCTTATATAGACGTTGTATAGACGTTATGTGCTGTATGGGAAATTTTATGTTATAGGCTAGCTTTGAATGGTTGGATCAGTATATATAGTCAGAACCTGTAATTTAGTGGACAACAATTTTCATAAGAGTAAAATAAGAACATAATGAAATTTGTGTGAACTTTTTGATATCTCCCCCAACAATCTAACTTAACATTATATATATTGTAAACAGTTTAACTTGAAATGGGTATATAATTGTGGGAAAACATATAAATTAGTAGTTCAGTTAGGAGAGGTTAGGTTACGTTCAGATAAGAAAAGAGACAGCGGGCCTCGCATCAGCGTCGTCACGGATTCGCAGAGCAGCGATCCTTGTCATGGGTTACTGACAAGTTACCTAACCTGACTACTATTTATTCATAAAAAAATATTTCCTACAATATACCCAATTAAAGCTATACAGAATGATATAGAACATTTTAGATCATTGTGGGAGGTATCAAACAATTGCCAGATAAGGCCAGCGATAACGGACTTCAAGTGGATAAGTAATACCACAGGGGACGTAAAAATAGCTTACTAAGAGTTTTTAGAGCAATAGAATATTTATCAAGGGGTAGTGAATTAACAGAAACCAAATAAAGTAGTGGTAGTGAATTAACGGAAAATGTCCTTATATACTTCTACGCCTCTAGATTGCCTAAAACACAAGTTTATATTTCTAATTTTCAAAGGTTTTCTAGGGCCCAGACCCCCAGAGTATACTCCCCTCCCTTTGGGGCGTCCTAGTTACGCCTGTGCTACTGAATGTTTATCTTATTTTGATGCAGTTTCATTGCATCTTCTAATGTCTTGTCTGGGGCCCCCAGGGTAGGGCCAGGGCCCGCAGACCATGCGGGCCGCACCAGACCTCGCATTAACTAAATCCATACCTACCAAACTAGGCCAATGTACTTGTCCACCGGGTCGCGGCGCCCTCCCCCCCAGTATCAGTCGCATATATCAGCTTTTTGCGCTGCCACCAATACTTTACACAGCATACTTTAAGTATAGTTACATAATTAAAGGGTAATTCTAGGACTATACAAAATTAAGACCACTAAACAGTTCAGAATGTATTTCAAAGAGAAACAGTTAAATTAATTACAAATAGTATTCTTGAGGCCTCGTCTACACAGGGTGTACAAAAATTAACGTTAAGGGCCTACTTAACAGACTTTGAGAGGCCGTTACTTACGTCAAATGTCTTAATGATCTAAACTTAGTCAAAGTTGAGTTTTTTGCCTCCTCAATTTTAATTGAAAGAATCACGAGTGACGTCAATCTCTCTTGGATCGTGGGTGTACGTAGGTGGATTTTAATTAACTTCAACTTACTAAAACTACGTTCAGCTGGCCACTGGAATAGTTAGCAATATACGGAGTGTGATCCACAGATTGATTAAAAGATCTTTCCTCTATGTTTTTTTTTAATTATATTAAGTGTTTCCAATGGCGACAGTGTCTTGTAGGACTGCTCACAACATTTGTCATAAACTGTAGTTACGGTATTAGACTGGCGTGTGAAAATTCATTGAATAGTTCTTCCCCATTTATGTCTGAAATGTTTTTTCAGTCAGATGTTCTTGTAACATTTTACAGTCCTATGTAAGTTTATCAGGTGGGAGTTTTTTCAGGTCAAATAGTCCCCACTTTGACTCGTTTTCAGAGAACTTTTCCATTGTGTCTCTTAAAGATGATTTAATCGTGTCAATGAGAGGCAAGGGAACATCATTTTTTTTAATTCTTCTGGGCTAGGGTTGTAGTCGTCTTCTTTTACATATAGAAATAGTATTTT
The DNA here is from genome assembly GCA_035578135.1 of Flexamia atlantica. NCBI lineage: Eukaryota > Metazoa > Arthropoda > Insecta > Hemiptera > Cicadellidae > Flexamia > Flexamia atlantica. Next base: position 17,742,266 of record JAQJVK010000017.1, on the reverse strand, counting down.
CTTCTTTCTCTGTCGTCGCTTCTCCTTCAGTGGTTTGAAGCCAACTTCCTCGGCTATTTCCTTTGCTTAGAAATTTAGTCAATTGTCACTTAATCCTTTTTCTCGAACCCACCACCGCTTTTCCCGAATCCAGACTCCAGACATACAAGTCCTGACAAGTTTGACAGCGACAGACGATTTGATGCGCGCGCAACTTGCATAGTACCAACTCTACACTATAATTAATTATTTCATACTATGTTACATTAACATTACTATCACTTTAGTATTATAGTTATTGTTAGCTAAAGCCTCATTTTCAGACTCGTATTCTTATTTATTAACGTCATACCTTCACAATTCATGCAAACCTACAAGATCGCAAAAAAATAGCCGCGGCATGGCCATAGAGTAATAATGAACTTCGTAAAGAGTTGTCACTTCCATGTTAACTCGGTGGTAAGGGAACAGTAGCGCTGTCTGATAAAAGTGCTAGGAACTAAAAAGATCGATGCGATATATCGATCGTCGTCGATGCGATATATCGATCGTCGTCGTCGTCTGCTTTGTTTATATTTTCGTTTTCTTGTTTTGTTTGCTAGACTTTCAATTTTAATGGCTTTACCGATTTGGTTAGATTAAATTGATTAAGTACGTTCGCCACTAGTGCAAGTCGTTTCGCGAAATACTGTGCTGAGTGATTCATATTGTGCTTAAAGCGATTGATATAAAATATGTACATAGATGTTTATATAAAAGCACTCAATAAAAATTAATTTAGTTAATTTTTATTAAGTGCTTTTATGTAAACATCTACGTATTTATTTTCTATCAGTTGCTTTAAGCACAATATGAGTCATGCAGTACAGCATTTTGCGAAACAACTTGCACTAGTCTGCCCTTCTAAGGAAAAAGGCAGTATCTGCAAAAACCTGAAATGTGGGAAAACTGACCCAAAGCTTTTTTGACAGCCTTAATATGCCTATAATAGTGATCACATTTTTAATGTTTTTTTGGATGAAAAATGTAGTTTTCTTAATTTTTCCCATCAAAAACAAAAAAAGTCGAATAATCAATTTAAAAAAGCAAATACTGCTGTTTTACTTAGTAAATCACTAGATATTAAGTTGAAGAACTCTAAGTAAGGAAGCAGTAACTGAAAGCATATACTGCTTTTTATTCTTAGGACCTACACTTGCTGCTTTCTTTCTTAGGAAGCCTAGTCTGCCCTTCTAAGGAAAAGGCAGTATATGCTAAAACCTGAAATGTGGGAAAACTGACCCAAAGTTTTTTTTGGCAGACGTAATATGCCTATAATAGTGATAACATTTTTTATAATTTTTGGATGGGAAAGGTAGTTTTTCTTTATTTTTCCCATCAAAAACAAAAAAAGTCGAATAATCAATTAAAAAAGCAGATACTGCTGTTTTACTTAGTAACTATCACTAGAAATTAAGTTGAAGAACACTAAGTAAGAAAGCAGTATCTGCAAAGCATATACTGCTTTTATTCTTAGGACCTGCACTTGCTGCTTTCTTTCTTAGGAAGCCTAGGAAAAAGTAACAGATACTACCTTTGAATAGGTGGATAACTCATGAACCGCTAGAGATACGGCCTTTTTACTTAGCTCATTAGACTCAGCGTAGTCAAAAACATGGGAATACATGTATAACTCAATATCCAAAATTTTGCAGATACTGCCTTTTTCCTTAGAGGGCAGAAGTGGCGAACGTACTTTAGGTATTTTCCCACACTCAAATCAATTCCAACTCGTTTTGATTGTGTACACGTCCGTCGTCAGGGCCGGATTTACGATTTTGCCGCCCCTTCTCACAAAGTGACAATTTTCCAGACCTAATCATAGGCGTAATTCCGGGGGGGGGGGGTACTTGTTCTGCCCCATAATTTGGGATTATGATTTATTAGCTAAACCTGAATTTTGTTAACATAAAAAACACTAATATTTATGATTGTGCATGTATATGTCTGCTGTGCCAGCTGGCAAAAGGCCTCAGAATAAATTAATTGGCCACAATACTGAAAAATGTATTTAGTTTGTGGCCAAAAAATCTCGGTCGCATTGCCGCGGTCTGAAATTCTCTCGATTGTTTCGCCGCGATCATCTCTCGGCCAGTTCGGAGCTACCAAAGCTTCATTATCGCCTTCTTTTATCTCGGCCGTTTCGTCGAAATTCCCTCGGTTAGCTTCTTTCCTATATGAAAACTTCGCTAAAAGTCGGGAAAAATAATGAATTTAAACATTTGGTCGGGAATTACGATACTCGAATTACAACGAAACGAAATATAGCCATTTTCATCGTTGGAATCATCGCGGCCGGCAAATCTCTTGGCAGTTTTGCGGTCGGTAAATTGCCTGTTTGTATCGCCACCGGCAGATTTCTTGGTCGCATTGCGGCCGACAATTTTCTCTCGCTCCTCGATCTTTTCGCGGCCCTCGCATAGATTGGCCATGTCGTGGCCGAAAAATCGGTCGTTTTTATAGCGGTTGGTACGCATGCAAGTAACTCGGTCGTTTAGTGGCCGACAATCTGTCGCTCTTTTAAAGGAGGCATCATGACTGATTTCACTGATCGTGAATTTTTTTGAAATAGTCGGGAGGTGTAAGAAAAAAGTGGAAAAAATAAATGTGGAATCTGGTAAACAACCTGCTTTGGATTTGCAGCGACTGGCCAATTTCCCGGTCATATTAAGGTAATAACAGCTCCAGCTCATGTTTAGGCTGTATCGTGGCCTGCGAACATGGGTTGTTTTAAAACGCTCTACGTCATATAGTGGCCGTTAAATCGGTCGGTTCTATAGCGGTCGTCAAACCAGGTGTTGCACGTGAAAAATCTCGATCGCATTTTGAGACAAATACCTCGATTACTGCATCCGACGAATGTTGGTTGAATCACAAGTCAAAACAAATCTTTAGAATTAATTTTTAGCGATCGGCGAAATTCCTACGGTCGTTTCGCGGCAAAAAATCTAACGGTTGTATTGTAGCTGGTAATCTCGGTTGTATCATAGTGGATCAGTGGACGTACTTGTTAAATCTCTTGGTGGGACTGTATCGCAACCGCGTTAAACCTTTCAGCTGTAAAACTGTCGGTAAAACTCTCGGCCATTTCGCAATTTTTTTTGCAAATAACAAACATATTGCCCTCTCTGTCCCCTCCTTCTTATGATCCAATTCCACCATTACCCCGAATAATGACTCCGCGCCAACGCCCAGGCCAAAAAATCAAATCAAATCAAATCAAATCACTTTTATTTCCACATAAAAATTATAATTGCAATTTTCTAAATATTTAAATTGATTGCTAACAATAACGGAAGCAAGGAAACGACTTAAAATTAATACATATCTAAAGGCCGACATTAAAAAAAATAATAATAATAAATAAAATAAAAAACCTTAGTCAAAATACAAAATTTATGTTCCTTGCGTCATAAAAAAAAACTAACAAAGGAAATAAGTCTACATGGACCTTTGGTGGTCTGTGCGTAGACTTGAGTTGATTAGGAAATAGTTTTTAAGAAATGGAGCAATTTACAAGTAAAGGTAAAAAAGAGCTGAAAATTAGGCTAATTAAGATGGTGTATTGAAATTTATGTAATATTGGGAACTGTAGAGGATGATGATCTAGTATAGAAATTATGAGCGGTGCAGGAAGAGGAAGATTTCCAGAATAGTAAGTGTAGATAATGGTTGTTGGCGTCAGTACAAAGCAGTCATTGTGGAGCAGGTCGCCCACAATCAGCCGAGACGAGCGCCAAGGCCCCCTCATCGCTGATAACCAATAGCCACTCCTTGAGCCTTTTTTTGAATGCATTTTATGAGGGAGAATCAAATAAACTGATATTATTAAAATGAGAAGAAAAATTACGGTACAATATATGACTAATATAAAAGCAATTTGTTTTTGAAAAAGATTTGTGCTGTTGAATTGTGACAATTCCAACTTTATTTGCATATCGTGTATTGTGTGAATGTAAAATGGAAGAAAAAATTGAGTTGGAATGTTTGAAAATGTGAATAAATAAATCTTTAATAAACAATTTTTGGATAGGAAAAATATTAGTTTCTTTAAATAACAGATCAGACGGATATCTTTTACATTTCTCAAAACCGGCCTTAATAATAGATTTTTGAACCACAGTCAGACTATGAAGATGCGATCTAAAGGCCCCACCCCAAGCTAATATTCCATATGAGAAAATGGACTGAACGTAAGCAAAGTATGCCAATTTTATCTCTGTAACATTTAAAAAATCGCTAAGTTTTCGAAATGCAAAAATATATTTTCTAGTATTAGTTTTTAAGAAATTGATATGCTCTGTCCATTTCAAACGGAAATCAAAAATAACCCCTAAATACTTGTATGATGAAACCCTTTCAATTGGTTCACAAGCACAATCATTGGTCTGATGGTTCATGCAGCTATGTAAAATTAAATCATTTAAGTTATAGTCAGATTGAGGTGAAAGAGACACAGGCATAAATTTAGTTTTAGAAATATTCAGAGACAGGACGTTTTGATCAAGCCATTTCTTTACTAACTTAAGGTCAGATAAAGATTTTTCCCTTACACTTTCCCATGATTTGTCGTTGATAAGAATTAAAGTGTCATCTGCAAAAATAAATAATTTCCCGAAAATTGGAAGTTTTGCAATGTTATTTATGTAGATAAGGAATAAGATTGGGCGAAGGGTACTTCCTTGAACCACCCCATAGTCAACAGGAAGCTCGTCGCTGTTAATTCCACATACAGATACAGTTTGACGCCTATTAGTGAAGTAACTGTTGAACCACGAAAAAGCATTTCCAGTGACACCTACAGCAGATAGTTTCGCGAGTAATCTACGTCTGTCTACACTATCAAAAGCCTTTTTGAGATCTAAGAAAATTAAAATGGAACGTAAATTGTTGGACAGGGCATGAAACATTTCTTTATTTACATCAAAAAGAACATCTGATACGTTTTTATCTGCTCTAAAGCCATATTGGCAATCTGCTAAGATCTGACTATGATTCAAATAATCCACCAACTGTTCTTTTACTATTCTCTCAAGCACCTTAGAGAACACACTTAAGAGAGAAATTGGGCGGAAGTTATTTTTATCTGTGAATGAGTTGGATTTATGCAAAGGAAAAATTTTTGCTAGTTTGAAGCAATCAGGAAATATTCCATATGCTAAACTTATATTTATTATATGCAATAGAGGCTTGGAGAGGGCATTGATGTTATCTTTGAGAACAGCAGCCGAGACACCATCACAACCGGGGGCAGACCCGCCACGCAAAGCAGTAACATGTCTGATAACATCAAGTTCAGTAACAGTCCGCAGTGTAAACACAGTGTCCTGCCTGTAATCTGCGTCATTAATAACGATAGGACCGCCGCTATCAATCGAGCTGGCAAGGTTGTGGCCAACAGCAGCAAAAAATATATTTAAATCGTCAGCCACTTGCTTACAAATATCAGTTGTAATACTGGGTATGTTATTAAGAAATTTTTGAATGGGGAAAGAATCTTTTCTATTAGTCCTACCCGCCAGCTCATTGATTAACATCCAAAATCGTTTAGGGTCATTTTTAAATTGATTTAGTTTTGATCGGTAGTAGGCCCGCTTAGAATTTCTAATGCCAATTGTTACTTGGTGTCTTAAAGCAAAATAATTATTCTTTAAAATTATATTGAAAGGTTGTCTTTTAACTTTTTTACTGATTTTATCTCGTTCTCGAATTAGTTTGATCAAATTGTTAGAAATCCAAGGCTTTAACTTTTTGAACCTAGTTGAATGTTTAATAAACCTTTTTGAATTATCTATTGCGTCAGTAAAGATTTTTAAAAATTCAGAGGTACAAGAATTTACATTACAGTTGAGATAAATAGAAGTCCAATCAATTTCGGCAAGATTACAGGACAGCAGTGTAGAGTCAATAAATTGTGTAGTAGTGTCAAAGTTGACCGACGATGTGTTTGATTGGAAAGTAATTGTCAATCCGGTACTAAAGTGATCAGTTATTGCAGTTTGTAACACAGCTGAATGTACGTTTTGCATTTCATTGCATCTAGTAAAAAAGTGGTCAATGCAGGATTGATTATTGCTTGTTATTCTAGTCGGCTTGTCGATACATTGGACTAAACCGTTTCCCAGTAAGCAGTTCAGATAACTGTCAGTAACATTATTTACGTTATTTAACAAATCAATATTAAAATCACCAGTAAGTATAATCACAGTATCTTTGCTGACATTGTTAATAAATACTTCTAAAGAACTAATAAATAACTGGGGATCACTATCAAATGTGCGATAAAAAGCTAGAAGGCAGATTTTGTTGTTGTGCAAATTAAAGTTAAGTTTAATTCCGTAAACGTCGGCAAGTGCAATCTGTGCTGTGGTTACTGAGAGTCGATTGTTGAAATAAACTACCACACCGTCGGCTCTGTTGCGTCTGTTATCAGTGAGTACAAGGTCGAATCCGTCAAGTGTCCGTCCCTCCTCCCCCTCCTGCAACCAACACTCGGACAAAACAATAATATCCATTTTCGGAAGTTCATTTAAATATATTAATAATTCATAAAATTTTTTTGAATAACTACGTATGTTACTGTGAAAGATTTTAAGAGCATCATCACCATTATTAGTTGAGAAAAAATCTTGGAATTGTACTATTGTATTTAGCTCTAAACAATTATTGTGGAAAAATAATGAGTTGTCACCATCCGCATTCATTTATCCAGTCTACGCCACAGACCACCCGCCCGGCCGGCCTTTACAAAAAGGTTTTTACTAATATCAAGAAAAACTACCTTAGATACTTATAATGAAAATGAAAAATAATCTTTTTTTAAGAAAAGAATACATTGATTAGGTCTAATATATATAAATATAATATGTTATACAATCAATGACATTTTTAAGACTTTAACGTCAAAAAGCAGATCGAAATACTTAAACAAAAACATTTAAAATTTTCGACTTAATTGGATCATAAGAGCAGAAAATTAATGAAGCCTGTCATACAATACTGAAAAATATTATTAATATAAGCGTAAAAAAGGAATTTAACAAAGAAATGGAAATTTAGGCCTACTTATTTATAATACTCAGAGAATAAATTTTGCTTTAAAGTTGACTAAAGGTCTAAATAATCTTGGTTATAAAATAAAATATTCAAAAATAACTAATCATCACGTTAGGAAAAAGGTGTTTACTAATTAATTAAATATGGAAAACTGTGAAATGATCAATTTATTTGTGCATTTGGTGCAGTTTATTGGCAACTTTATGTGGGTAATAACTGAATAATACGTTTGTTAAATTGCTAAAAATATAGAGAAACTATCTGATATAAAAATAAGCTTTCGACCCCACTCGCCTTGAGTACGGTACACGCCGCCCTTCCGCGCAGAGATGCACTGTGGCATTACGCAAAGCAATAGTGTAGTCTGGTATGAGAAATGATCTAATGTACTAACAAAATTCTCTCCGGACTTTTTATAATTGATATCAGTTCATAAATCTGAGAGAAAACAAAAAACAATACATAAAACGTTCTACATTATTTTAGCAAATTTTTAACTGGCCTTCAAAATTTGCCGCCCCAAAATTTGCCACCCTGGGCCCGGGCCCATGTGGCCCATGCCTAAATCCGGCCCTGCACGTCGTGACAGAAAATCAGGGGAAACGGAATAGGAAGTTAGCAGTTAGCAGATCGTTATTGTGGTTTTGATTGACTGATTCAGTGAAGAAAAAGAAAACCATGTTTTTACAACGACATCTAACTAAAGTGCTTCGAACTAACCCGCTCCAATAAGCTTACCACTTGGCTCCATTTAAGTGTCAGACCGGTGGCATGGCGCTCCCTCAGCCGCGGCGCCCAGGGCACCGGTCTGACACTTAAATGGAGCCAAGTGGTAAGCTTATTGGAGCGGTTTAGTTCGAAGCACTAGTTAGATGTCGTTGTAAAATCATGGTTTTCTTCTTCTTCACTGAATCAACCAATCAAAACCACGATAACGATCTGCTAACTTCCTATTCCGTTTCCCCTGATTTTCAGTCACGACGTGTACACAACCAAAACGAGTTGGAATTAATTTGAGTGTGGGAAAATACCTAAAGTACGTTTGCCACTAATGCAAGTTGTTTCGCGAAATACTGTCCTGAGTGATTCATATCGTGCTTAAAGCGATTGATACAAAATAAATACGTAGACATTTACATAAAAGCACTTAATAAAAATTGACTTAATTAATTTTTATTGAGTGCTTTAATATAAACATCTACGTATTTTTATTTTCTATCAATTGCTTTAAGCACAGTATGAATCACTCAGCACAGTATTTCGCGAAACAACTTGCACTAGTGGCAAATGTACTTAATCAATTTACTAAACAAATCGGTAAAGCCATTAAAAGTGAAAGTCTAGCAAACAAAACAAGAAACGAAAATATAAACAAAGCAGACGACGACGACGATCGATGTATCGCATCTATCTTTTTTAGTTCGTAGCACTTTTATCAGACAGCGCTACTGATTCCTTACCACCGAGTTAACATGGAAGTGACAACTCTTTACGAAGTTCATTATTACTATATGCCCGGGGCAGCTTGCCCCACCACCCTTCGGACGGCCTTGCTTGTCCATGGGAAAGGGTTCCTATAGCTGCAATAACTAAACGCAGTACGGTATATTTGTAAACATATTAAAAAGTAAAATAGTAATTCCATGTTATAATGATTCAAGACGTGATATTTGTCGAAGTGATTGATTATTAACTTAAGCTTCGTTACTCAGAGGTTAGCTTTGTACACTATGTGGAAAAAGTTTTCTGGGCTAGGTTCTTCACAATACTGGCCAGAACCTGGCCCAGAAAATGTTTTCTACATGGGACGAACCAAGATACATAGAAATACATATTTCCTCACTCGAAAATGTAAACAAATCGTGACAGCGTCATTAAACTTGTGTTATTCGCAGTTTACCGGGAGGCCTTTTCAAAATGTTCAAAGTAAAAAAAGTTTGTTTTTGCGGTGTCATCCCGCGCTGGGAAAGCCCATTAAATTCTTCAGCGAGCAAAATTGTCTCTTTGGTAGCGAGCGTTTACCGGCGCTAGCTCCCCGTCGAGCCTTTTCAGGTTGCTCAAAATTCAAACCGGGCGTTTTGTCGGCTTTTTCCGACACCCTTGGATAATTTACAAAAATTTCAAAGTGCAGAAAGGGTGTTTTATCAGCGTTTTGATGACATATTGCTGGCGCCCAAGAAGCCTTTTAGAATTATTGTAGAAAAGTGGATGTAATTTGATTCCCTGACCAGAGACGTGTTTAATTATTCTTTAAGAAAAATGTACGGACTACCACTCTCCTGGCTGTAGTATTTAAGAATTAGTGAATGCGTTTGTATTGACAAACGAAATAATTCTCAGCATATACTTGAAAAATGATATGTGATAATTTTTCCTAATATTCCTAATAACACAGTTAATAAGAGTACATCGGAAATAAATTAATAACGTAATTAATATTAGTCGCATGGATCTCAAAATTGTATATCGTTTTATGAAGGTCCCCTAAATAGATTTTTGATAACCTCATCAATTTGAACCCAAAATCGATCGAACCGACAGGCAGCAGACAGCCATCCTCGCCATGTAGGCATGTGAGTGAAAATTTTTTATCGTGCCCTTTTAGGAAAAACATTTGCGAAATTTATTTCTTTTTTCAAAACGTTTTTGATTTTTTTATCGATTGACATTTGAAGATTCATAGATTAGCCAAGGTAACGCAAAATCTTGTGTGTGTATTCAATGATACAACATCTTTCATGAAAGAACACGAATTTTTGTCACTGACCGTAACCGAAAAAAGCAAAAAAATCTCTTAAAGTTTGTCTAGCTCCAAGCAATCGTTCCTGTTATATGAAAAACCTTTATGTCCTCATAGGGGCGTCTGTTTTGTGTGTGATTATAGTTTTATATGATGATATATCAATTTTTGTATTTTTTATAACCCAAATCATGATATATACGGTCAGGGACAAGGGGTACGGTCTGGGACAAACGAGAATTGCCGGTCGATTTACTCAATTTATTTAATGCCTTTGTTTCAAATTAGAATTTTAAATTATCCTTGGCACTTTAATGGGCCAATACCCTGGTTATTTGGGAGTTGATTTTTTTCAAAGTTAACGATAACTCGTAAAATCGATAAGGCTATCGTGGTCGTGACAAAAATGGTTTCGGTCGTGACAAATACGGTCAGTGACAATACAATTATTTGTCCCTGTTCTGGTGGTAGCCCTGCACCTCGTGTTTGAGAAGACAAAGTTGACTTCTAGGTTGCCGTAGCAATTAAAATATCATATCAACAAAAATTAACACCATGTCTACTGTAACAAACGACTAGTACGGTCTTGGACACATCAAAATTGCCCAAAACACAAAATTACCTTTATCAACCGTGATAAGTTTAAAAACAAAGAAAAATATCCGGAGCAACGTAAAACACTCCCGTTCACCTCTGTCTCTTCAAACCAACTGACTCTATCGCCACCAGGCTCGCCACTGTCGTGTTCCAAAGTTCCAAATTTTGCCGTTACGGTCGGGACTTAAAATCGAGGGACAGACAATTTTGTCGTAATACTCAGTTCGCAATAAATAAACAATTATTAAATACTCCTTTTTTGTAAGTTTAATAATTAGTGATGATATAAAAAAATAGCATTATTTATTTAAGCACGGATAATTGTTCTAAAAAATAGCATGAAAGTCACAGTTCATGAAGCATGAAGTAGTTTTGGGGGGGGTAATGGACCCTAGGGGCAAGTTACGATCGTGACATTCGTGACTTTGAAAATACGGAAAAATACCTAGAACCCATTAACAACCAAATAAATATTTGCAAAATGTTGCCCCCGTCCCAAAAAATATTAAAACACATAATATGATACTAAAAAAACAGTATCTTCGAAATAAGAGGCCAGGGACATTAAAGGGCACGATAAAAAAATTTCACTCACGTAGGCCCCGCTCTCCCCTGTATCATGTCCTAAAACCTGCAATTTACTAATTAATTAGTCAAAAAAGGAAATACGCGGGGTTAAACAAAATAATGATTGGAAATAGAATCCCAATATTATGCCTATTATAAACCGAACATTCCACAGTTTTAACTTCTTGAATATTTTTAAGTGTTGATTTTCATAAAATCACATATTATAAGGTCGATTTTAAATCTTCATAAAAGGTTAAGTACGAGTAAAATAATTTCTATTCAGAAAGTGGGGTTACCGTTACTTAGTGATAAGATTAATTAGCGAGTTTTAATCGGTAAATTAATCCTTAGACAGATAAAAGTCGGGGATACAACCATGGTTTAGCTGTCGGCCTCCAGTTGAGGTTAGGTATTGGCCGCCACTCGTGCGTCGGTGTCAGCGCATGCGCCACAGCACTAGCCTATCGACCCTCACCTTTAGGTACGTATGTTTTGGTTGAATTGTCATAAAGAAGTATATTTCGACTTATTTAAAAATAATTTACGTGACTGTTTTCAAACTATGCATTATATTACTATACAATATAATGCAATTTTTACATAAAATGTGAGCAACAAAAATAACTCCAAAGTTATACTAATTCTAAACAACTTTGATTGATTTAGAATGAATAATTGATAAAAAAACATTTGGTTTCTTACTGACATCAACATTTTTTTAAATAGTCTTAATAACCTTTTGTTGACAGTTATATTTGATTTCAGTCACATGATGATAGGATTTAGATGTACTGTATATTAATTTCATTTTTAAGTAGATGTAAGCTAACAATAAATTGTACAAACTAAAACAGTGTATTTTAGTAAAAGTGAATGAGTTTCAATGATCATTTAACTTACCAGTTGTAAATTTTATGCCTTATAATTTTGAACCTGGATTTTAAAAATCATGTAAGCTTAGGTTGAGTCATGTAATAAGGTGTCCAAAGTTTTGTAAACTACCAAATTTTACAATAATTGTATTTATTTCCCATAGGGAATGAGTAGGTACCTAGGTTTGTTGCAGCTTGTAAACATGAGTTATTTTGACTGATGAACAATAAATCTCAACTAGATGAATCCACATAGCAAGTTTTATTTATGTATCCTGATAAATAAGCGAGATATGTAATTTTACTTATTTCCCATAAAGATAACATAGGGTTTAGGGACAGTATACTGTGTTTACGAGCTAACAAAAAACCAGTTTTCTCCGCAACCAGTTGACAGATTATACTAATTATTCAAAATACTGAGTTATTTTTTCCAAACCAAATTTAATGTTTGCAAGTAATTTAATATTGACCAAGAGATATATTTTTATGATAATTATAGGTAAAACTTTCTATATGTACCTAAGTATACTTATATCAGTATCTAGATTTGATAGCTTCTTATTTTTATTATTACAAGAAACCCCACAAATATTAACCATAAAATAATTTACTATCAGTAAAAAACGAATACCCTAAGCATAAAAGTTATTGAAAATCAAGTTTGATTTTGATTTCAATTTGTGTATGCCTTTCCTAATGAACCATGCAATTACTTGGAGGGTTTAATTTGATTAGAAAATTTCTTGAATTTTCACAATGGCTCCGATGTGAGTAACTGACAACATTTTCTTGCTTAGTAGCACACATTCAATGAACATGTCTGTAACAAGCAACTGAGCACCTCAGATAAATCATAATGTAATCAAAAACGAAACATGCCATTTAATTGTTGCAATTTTTAATTAGCTTATTCCAATGACGCTAAAAGAATAATGCGGAACTATTCATTTAGATAAAAACTTTTTTTCTGCAGATTCGGCAACGCTCGCCATGTTATTTCCTATTTAAGCGACTAGGTCCCTTTTCATACGCACAACATAGGCCGCTAAAATCGATTATTTTTTATATTTCTCGGATTTTTATCTCTAAAATAACTAAATGAATATGTACAGGAAAGATTAAGGAATCATATTCAATCGAAACCTAAAAATAACAATTTTTGACCCGATTTGACTAAAATGCTCGTACTGTAAAATTTACTCCGGCGACTTGAGGTCCCTTTTCACTTTCCGCATCACATAAGGCAATAGTACCATATGCATGACAGTGCCAGATTTTCGGCCGCCATGGCCCTAGGCTCAGACTTCTGTGCAGCCCCCTGAAACTTGATGGCCTAAGCACATAGCGAAATTCCATTCTCGATCCTAATTATCCCCTCAAATTCACTCACAATCCCTTATTTTTGGCCCTCCTATAAGCACTCGGCCCTAAGCCCGGGCTTGATGGACCTAGTCGTAAATCTGGCACTGGTGCATCATTGTCCTCTGCAGAACTGTTTATACTAGTAAGTCCAATATATTTTGCACACAGATGATTTAATAAATCTTGTGACAATGGTCCCAAAATATTCCGGTTAAAAGAGAACTTACTGGGTTGCATGTATGCAATCAGCATATTCTAGGTTTCCTGGTATTTATTAAAGTGACATCATTTTGGAAATCTGACAACTTAAAGCAGCTTAATAATATTTTTAAGACAACACCAAATCGGCCACCACAACATCAAAGTCATTCTTAAGTAACACTAGTTATTTAGTTGCTAAAATAGTATTTTAGAATTATTATTTTTAATTAAATGTATTTCCATTTCGTGTGTCGCCAACGTTGTTTTGACGACCCTATTTAGGATTCACCCGACAAAACAACCATTATGCTGTGTTCGGTCTCTGGTTACACAAAAAAAAGTTTCCATTATATAGAGATAGACACTAAAAGTCTTCAGGTCTTGGAAAGTTTTCCTGCCTTGATAACGAATTTCCCCTATAGTGAAGAAGCTGTGTTTCTATAGGTCTCATGGTAAGCCTGGACCATCATAACTTTTTGTTTTGAGGTCCCCAGACGCCAACACAATTTTTATCTTTTATGTATGTCTATACATCTCAATATATATGTTTATACATCTATATATGTCTACACACACACACACACACACACACACATATATATATATATATATGTGTGTGTGTGTGTGTGTGTGTGTGTGTGTGAGTGACATTCGCTACCACAGTTATAAGAAATTTTCATTCACATGAAATATAAATAAGTAAGGAAAAAATCAACAAATTATTAAAATTTATAGCCTAATCAAATAAATGTTTTATAATAATAATAAACAACTATCGACATTATTAAGTTTTTTGTATACAACATGTTACTTCAGGCGACTCGACACACGACACAGCGCCAGTCTTCGACGGTGGCGGTCTTATCATTTCAGCCAGGTCTTTCAGTCTCTTTCTCACGCTAATCGCCCGATTTCTTAAAAACGAGAGTCTGAATGTAAGTTCAAACTGCGCGCCCCTTCTCTCTCTAAAAACATAAATATCTCGGTTGTTATTTCAAGGTAGATAATAATTTTTATTACAACACAGTCTGTTCTCGAGATTTGTAGAAAGATTTGTTTTTTTATCAAATAAATTTGATGAGTGCATAGGATACGTGAGTTATGATAGAGTTATAATAGTTCAGTATTATTCATTACAAATGATCAAGTTGTTATTGGGTGAATAGTTAGATATAGCAAGTAATATGTCAACAAAATTGTAAAGATTGTGGCATTAGGGAAAAGACCAAGGAACGGTTACAGGCAAATTAGCATAGTTCTAAAACATAGTTATAACATACTTGCTTCGTGGCTTAAGAGGAGGAGGAAGTCAACAAAGATTTATATAGTAGAAGGTAAGTCACTTTTACTCTAGTTTTGTTAACTGGAAAATGTTAATTAAAATGTTTTATATTTTTTTGATAAACTGAAAGTCCTAAATCTTTTGCAGTACATGTATATTTGCAAGTTTAAACTTTACCTGTCACGGAACGATCTCGCGCAAATGATTCGCGTTTGTGTGCGCCCTGACTTGCCGCCGCCGTTGTCTTGTAAAGTCCCATGCGGGATCTTTGCGGTAGCTGTGTGCAATGAGCAAGTATAATTTTCACGTAAATTTGAGTAACTAATGTAAATTACTAACTAAAAGTGAATCCATAAAAACCCGTTGTTAACTTTGGAATAGTTTTGACTATGACTGTCAAAAGGATCCTTGTTGCTTAAGCCAACAATAAATAAAATCACCAACAATTAATCATAATGATGAATTAATCGGTCAAAAGTAAATATAAATATGTCTTAGTGTGGATTTATATTGAATAACATTTTCTTATATATAACCTGTAAAGAATATGTGGCAAAAATAGAAACATAAGTATATTATGTAAAATGTAAACAAATATTTCAGTGCTTATTTTAGGCCTGCGTATTGTAGTAAAGTACATCTACACCAGGAAGATAAATTGAGAAGACCTTAGACTTAGTTGTCAGAATACTTTTAATTGTACATTTTAAAATTACAATGGGAACCTACTTTTCTTTTTAAACATTATAAAATAATTATTATTATGTAAACAAAATATCATCTGTTTTTAAATATAATATTTAAAACAGCCTCCAATTTAATATTTAAAGATTCCAATATTTAAAGATTCCAATTTAACCTCTTAAGGTATCTAGATTACATAATGCACAAACCATGCCATAAATTGCCACAAATTCATTTTTTAAGCGTCAGTGGAATAAGCTAAAAATCGCAACAATTGAATGGCATGTTTTGTTTTTTATTATGTTATGATTTAACTGAGCTGCTCAGTTGCTTTTTGAGTGAAGGGGGGAATAATATACAAATAAACCAAATTTATGTAATCAGATGAAAAGATGTGATGTGGATTTTACACACTCAGAGGAGAAGCAAGAATGATGGTTTTTAGCAAACTTAAGTTATTTAAATTGCCTACATACCACAACTAAGGCTTACAGTAACTCACGTAAAAAATGGCCCGATCTAAATAAAATTTGGGACAGACATGTAGAGTACGTAGAAATTATTTAGAATAATTCGAAAACCAGCCCAATCAGACCTTTGGAAGGGGCAGTAAGGCATTTTTTAAACCCCTCCAAAAATGGGTTTTTGGGATTTTTACAGATAAAACAATGATCAAATTCTGGATTAGACCATTGAATTCACCTTGAAAAAACAAATTATTTAGTCTTATGGATTTTTGCCCTAGCTATGTCCACAGGTTACCGAGATATCGCTAGTGGTAAACACAGTACGTTGTCCCAATGTTATTTACCTTATAGGAAATAAATAAAATTCTATATCTTGCTTATTTCTCAACACATCTGAATAAAATTTGGAATATGGCTTCTTCTAGTTGATATTCCTAAACTATTAAAAATAATCTCTCAGTTTCAAATTTCCATGAACCTGCATATTCATTTTCCATTACATTCTTACAGAGAAAATCATTGTATGCTTAATAAAGGATTTAAGAAGATTTTACTTAGGGGCCATCCATAAATTAGGTAACGCCCTAAGTGGGGGAAGGGGGGTTTCAGCAGCGTTATGAACCATTACGGGGGGAGGGTTGGTGGGAGGGTCAGACACAGCGTTACTTAACTGCTAAATCTCAAGAACGTCTTATTTTATTCAAAATTAGTTTTGTTCTAGTTAAAATTCAAGTTTAAAAAAATGTTAGTATTTTATGCTTTCTCATAAGAATGCAAACGGAACTAAGTTAAACAACGTCTAGTTATATAAAAATTGTAAAAAATAATGACTTTTGAATTAACTTGGTTGTACCTGGGTTGGATGCCGAACAGAACTTAACGTTCATGCCCAATTAACAAAAAATCCCAGTACGGAATCATCCACGGTGCCAGTCGTGACAGTGTCTGACCATATGACTACTCCATGGGAGGACGAGTGAAGATTATATTTATTTTTTCAATTTCTTTCCTTTGATGTGTGCAATACAATGAGTAGATGTGGATGGTACGTTTTAAAACAGCTGAGCTAAGCAAAAATGGGAATTAGTGTCGTAATTGTGACGTATGGGTGACGTGTTTTAGGACGTATTAGGTCAAAATGATAAAACAGTGTCGTACTTGAGGCGTATGGGTGACGTATTGGTGAGGTATTTGATGACGGATGTGTGACGTAGTGATGACGTCACAGAGTCGATGATGTGTAGATTTGAGGTGTTGATCGGGTGGACGGCGCGACGGGGCCGGGCCGCCGAGAGGCCGTAGCGGCGGGGGACGGTCAGAGTTGCGCGGTGCCGGGCGGTTACCGTATCGTCGGTGTCAAAACGACCGGTCGAAGAACTTGGACTTGGAAAATAAATCGAGGTTTTACCGTAAAGTTGAGATATAGTCGAAATATAAAGGAAAGGGATTTTCCGATGAATTAGTTTTACCGTACAGTCGAACTTAGTGTTATGGTGAGTTTTGACGCTAAGCGTATCGTCGACGTCGGTGTAAATTATATTTTTATACTGTCACCAAAATAGAGTTGTTACTTTCCGAAGACGCGGGAGTGAAATAGTTTTTTCCCGTACCGCCGGCAACAAAAATACAGGACGGAGAACTTGGATTTGGAAAAATAAATTAAGGTTTTACCGAACCTTTGTGAAATGATGCGGGTTAGGTTGGAGAGATCTTACATTTCGTCCTAAAAATGATATATTTTTGTTGTTCTTAGCTTCTTATTGACTTTAATGTGAAGCGACGATGTGACATGGTGATAGGAAACTACGGGACAAAAATATATCGTCCGTTATAAAAATTAGCAAAAAATGGGCCTCCACTTATAATTTGTTGGTTTCCGACAATAAACTAATTCTGCTACCTAATGAAGGTTTTTTTTTGTATTGAAACATGTCCAAACAGGTTCAAGGTCAGACAATGGTGAGTAAAAAAAACTCGAGAATCAACTTTACAGTGGAAGTGAACTTTGAAAAATATCAGCGTGTTCAAATTTAACCGGTCACACTGGGCATCTGCGCGCCCACAGGCCTCAGTTTGAAGACGCGCGATGTTTTCTGAGTCGGTATTGGCGAATATACCGAACAACTATATTCGCTTCTGCACCTGAAGATCTCTGAAGGTCTTAAGAGCTGCCTGCCTGCTCCCAGTCGGCTCCGGCGAATCATGCCAAGGCAACAAGTATCCCGGTTTTGTCAGTTTTCTCGCTGAGTAAGCAGGAAATGGCACATACTCATTGGCTGCCCGAGCTCAGCCAATGAGAGTGACCGTCCAGTTAAGGTAGACCGTCGCGTGTCGCTCATCCACTAAGGTAGACTATCCATCCACTTCTGCTTCTCCAGGCGAGCCGTGTGAAGACGACGTTCCCCGTTCGTGCTGTGGCCTCCACTGGTGCACTGCTCAGCGGCGCGGCGCTGGGCGGTGCGCGCGGGACCTCGCCGCGCCGGGGCGCCGTGTGTGTGTGCTGGAGAGGGGGGGGGCGTGGCGACCTTCAGTCGCTCAGTCCTTATCTGTGGACTTAGCATTTCTGGCTTCCTAACAGTCTCTTATCTTTCTAGCGCTGAGTAAGTCAACGATTTGACAAAGATTTGTATACGATGCTAGATGTTTGCTCATAATTGCTATTTTCACAATTACTTACAGTCGCAACTGCAACGAATTTAATTTTTAATAAACATTATTTACTTTATTAACGTTGTGGTCCTTACACCTTAATTTTGTAAATTTTGGGCTGATATATGGTGTTTCTGGAGGTTGTTCTGGTGCCGAATTTAATGTTTAGTCCTATCCGACACACGAAGCAAACCTGTAAACCTGATAGACTTGTCACACGCGGTGCGGTCGGTCGTTACGAGTTTTGAAATTTTAGTGAAATATTAAGTTGGTAAATACTTTCTCAGTCACATTTACGGCTTTTAGTAACGTTTGGTCCGTGTAGGATTAGGTACAACAATTTGCCGGGGCTGTACGGTATAACATGAGAAAGAATGCGTCGTCTAAGCTGGTCAAAACGAAAGTAGACGTATTATTATTATATTTTTGCAAACTTAGACCTAAGCTTAGAATTCTGCTTTGCTGGAAACATTGTCAACGAAATATGTTTTAGCATAAGACAAGCAGGAAAGGGAAACTTCTGCCATATTGAAACTAAAGGTTTTCTTCCGCAACCTAAAATATTATTCATATGAAAACTGTAGGTCTTTGGTGCGCCATGATCAGTACTCATAGATATTTTGAATTAATTTAAATATTAAATGCAAAAGAGCCGAATTTATACAGATTCTACTCTAGCATATTTTAGATAAATTATGTTGTAACTTACTATAGCTCTGGACAGCCTTACTGGCGGGTGAGTGAATGCGCTGTTGTCGTAATTAGTGTTTAAGATCTGCAATGTTTTGGTAATAAATCACATGCTTTGTTTATGTAAAGGTACTTTACACAAGAAAATATTTTGCTGCAACTGCAAGTGCTACTAATGTTAAATGCTTGCAAGCTCAACACATTTCATGAAGTATGACGACGAAAGTAAACAAATCATTTAAGATGAAAGGTTGCCAAAACAAAAAAAACAGCTGATGCATTGCGCAAATACTGTATTACCAGAAATTTTAATTGCGTAAGAAATCTCTCGGTGAAATATTACAGGGCATTCTTTTGTAGTGTAAATGAGGTGAAACGTAAACAAAGGTTTGACTGTTCTACCGAAACATGTGTTTATTTAGCAGACATTTTGGGAGATTACAATTTTCACCACCCGCCAGTAAGGCTGTCCAGAACTATAGGTTTTCGTTATTACAGTACTTTAGTTGACGTTTTAATATGTTTACAAGTGATGAGGTTGATATTTGTGTTTGCAAATTAAATGCATTTCAACAAAACAACAAGGTACTCATATAAATCCGACTTGTCTTTAAGTAATTTTATTATTATCAGACGATCGCAGAAAAAATCTTGGGTATTTATTAGTAGTTGTAAAATCGGGATTCTAGTAAATACTTATTATTAAAATATGGTGTTTTATGTTAAATGCACAAATGAGGCACGAACATAAAAGTTACTGTTTTAAACCTTGGCGTTTGAGAGTAGATGTAAATCTGACGTTCTAGAACACAGTTATTATTGAGGGTTGAGTTAATCAATTTTCAAAGATTGACTGGGGACCCGCAGCCGCTAGTGCTCGTTGCGCATGACGTTTGGTAACGTTTTGTACCTAAACGTGTTCAATCAGGTTCAAGGTCATTGAATAATGATAAAAAAAGGATCCCGACTGTACCAACTTTACGTTGGCGACCAGTCAGGTAAGGAAGGGTCTAACATAGTGCCTTCACGGCCCCGACTGGAAGACCCTCAGGGGTTTTTTTGGGTGGCAGCAAACACATTGCTATAGCCGCCCAGGCTTTTAGGATGTGACGGGAGAAAGGTAATGGGACACAGTTTATGTTTTACACTTTGGAAAAACAATGTTAGCAGTAGATATACGAGTACCCCATGCAAAGCGCAAGCCAAACAGCAGAAATGGACAGAAACGAGAGAAGGCAAGGCATCGACCCGACGGGGCCAAACTGCACCGGGATCAGACAAGCAGCCTCAGCTCCGCAGCAGACTTGTCCAACGGTGGGGGCTGTATTTCCCAGGCATGGCAACAACACCCCGACGATGTCGCAAGTCAGCTCAAGAGGCCCACGGCGATCGGGACGGAAAGCCGCGAAGGTTAGAAGCGATGAGCGCAGTGACCTACACTGTTACTGTGGTATGCGCGAGGTTCCATCCAAGGCGGTTAACACGCAGCTGGGGATGCGTCTTGAAGTGGGATCTCGCCTCGCTTCTTCCTCGAAGATCTCCGCCGTTTCGCTGCAGGTCTTCTGTGGAGGTCTGAAGATGCTTGGCTTGCCCCGGTGCAGTTGGCTCGTCGAGTGATTCCGACTCAGTGTGCGACCCAGTTTTTTCAACTTTCCCGCTGAGTCAGCAGAAAATACAGCCTCCTTATTGGTTACAATGTCTCGACCAACGGGAGACGGGATGTGGTCAACGACTAGCACCGTGGCTCTGGGAGACAATTACTGCTGCTCTGATGCACCTACCATCATGTTGAGGAAGCCTACCCGTCCAACGATGGTCACCCTTTCCCGCCGAGACCCAACTCAGCAGCTGGCCGCCAAGCGGACCAAGTCTGATTTACGACGCCCCGACCTGCAACCATCTGGCGACCGTCCGAGTACAGAGCCACGCAAGCGGGTGCATTTCACCGACCTGCCTCGCCGGATAATAGTTTCCAGCTATGCCGCAGATGCCCACAGCATACTCCGGGAGATTCTTTCCGAGAGTCACGTCCGGAGCGGCCAAGATGTACAAGCTGCACGCTAGTACAGTGCTGCCGACTAGCAACCCGATGATTCCCGAGGACGGCTATCGGATCCCGGTAATTGAGCCTTCGCATCGCAGAGCTGATCGTCACACTTGGTCGACAGCGTTTCCCGGAGTAAGAGGCCACCGCTTTTGGAAGCTGAAGTCGGGACAATATCGACTGGTTGACTACCGAACAAATGGACAGCGCAGAGAAGTTTTACTCGGGCGCGGGAAGGATCTGGTCCGAACTACTCTACCTGTTGGTGTGGTTGGACCATCAGAGACCAGTGCAAACACCTACCTCGAGATTGAAGAGCTTCGAGATGGGCACTGTCGCAAGAAAGTCAGAGCGAAGTGGGTATCAGTATAATTTTACTGGTATATAAAAATGGCCTTTGTAAAGGCCACCAATTGTTCTCGTATTTTAATTCAGACTCGCTAACTGGCAATACCCGATGTTTTCAATCCTTGAATTCAGTATTCCCCTCCTAAGACTATTGCATTTGACCGTGGTCATCTTTAAAATTATGTTAAGACCTCCAATAGTTATAGTTTATAACTCAGTCAAACTAACGACATACACCCGATCCTTTCAAAAATTCCATCAGTACCATTCTGACTAACTATTAATCCTTAATAATTATATTTGACCGTGAATACTGTACACCTGTGGTCAACTTAAAATATATATACCCCTGGAATCTAAAATATGAACTGTAAAAAACGGCCTTTCTAAAGGCCACCGTTTAAAATGCTGAGTCAGTGTCTTTTCAGCACACCAATGGGAAGCTAGCAGCCATGCATAAAACACGTACCGGTTGCGATGTCTCACCGTTCGTTCCAGTGACACTGAAGATAGAGGATGGGCTCCTCGGAGACACCTCGGAAGACTATTTTACGACGCCCCGAACTGCAGCCATCTGGCGACCGTCCGGGTTCTGAGCCACGCAAGCGGGTGCATTTCGCCGCAAATGTCTACAGCGACCCGACTCTGCAACGGATCCTGACCGAGATGACTGCCCTGCCAGCCTTGCTGCCGCCGATCATAGAGCACGACGCGGACAAGATTATTGCCTCGGTCTCCAAACGGAAAATTTGGAGCGGCGATTTTTGACCCCGTTCAAGTTTAAGTTCGCTGGGGTGAAGTTTTACCGGTTGTGGCGGTTGCGACCCGGACACTACGATCTTGTCTGGTTCGACTACATATTTGGCAAGGCTTTACTACAGCGGGGATCCTCGACGCCCATGTTCAAAGTCCGCCTGCCTTTGGGGATGGCGTGGCCGTGGGTGGCGACTCATCTCGAAGTCGGATTTCGGAGCGCAAAACTCGGTCGGCGGATGGCAAGTTGGATTCGCCGCTAGTCTTCTAGCTACATACAAACGGCCTTTTTAAAGGCCACCATTTTGTCACTCGTTTTTAACTTAGTTTGCGTACATCATGGCTGAGGGTTAAATGTTGTAGAATCTAGTTAATCTACCCTACTTTTGATTCTTGCTTTCAGTGGCATCCGCCCTCTAATTAATTCCACTAAACAGTCGGGTTTAAAATTATATTTGACCTCTCGTAAAAATAGTGGGCAGCTCAAAAACTATCCCCCCTGCTTTATAAAAATAACATCGTAAAAACGGCCTTTGTAAAGGCTACCAAGTTGACATCGGTTTCAACTCAGACTAGCTAACATTTAACGCCCGACCAATAGAAAGAGAGTGCTGAGTAAGCAAAGTGTATATAAGGAGAGACAGTTGTCACATGAAATCATTCTTCCTTCGCATCGGCAACTGCTCTCATCGTAGCAACCATGGCAGATGTCTCCGAGCAAGAGCTTGGTAAAGCCGGTGCATCGATCTTCGATCCCCCAGACGAAGCTCCCGCATCCCCCCATCTGATCGGCCCCACGAGTCCACTACGTTTCGGCCCAGCTGAGGACGAGTCGTCCGACGAAGAGACACGGATTTCCATCTCTAAGAACGACGGGTTCGTCCCGAAGGCGGCTAAAACACCGGGAGTAATGTTTCGAAAGACCCCTCGGTTGAAAAATGCCCCGATTTGTAGTGCAACCATCAAAAGGGGAGACAGAAAAGGAGAATTCTGCGGAAACTACTGCAAAATCGGAGAGGAATTTTGCTCCAGACACATGAAGAAACCAAGCATTGACTATGAAACTTTTGCGGTAAAAACTAGCTTTAACTAGCTGAAAGTATCAAAGAGGTATAGACTACCTTAGGCTGCGTATAGTGTCATACTTGAATGTGATGGTCGAATTTTACGGGTAAGACTGCCCAAACCATTATTACCGATACCTAAGACTGGGTACTTGAAGTTTGAGAGAGCGACAAGTGGATCACGTCCGATAGGGATGTGGGAGTAAGTCTCGGATGTAGCAGCACTTTAAACGGTCTTTCTAAAGGCCACCAAGTATTTCAATCGTTTTAAACTCATGCCTTGCCAAAGGGCTTAGTTGTTGCCGTCCACATAACAGTTTATTTGATCAATGAGAAATAAAATGCTTAAGTATAGTTGTTAAGGCAGCAAGCTGAGTCATATACGATTATATATATTGGCGGCCTTAAAAAAGGCCTTTTGTAGCAATAGCGTTTTAATTTAGACCTACTGTAGTAAGTAAAATATTGAGCTTACTAAGTAAATGTATTGTGTCCGGTTAAGCGAATGTTTTTCAATAGTGTTTATTTTTACTAACCATCACCTTTACTGTCAGACAAGTGGTCCTGCGCCTACCAACCTTTCCATTGCTGCTACTGCATCCCCTAAATGTAATAAGATTGTGCTTGAAACTTTGTTTTTCTGGATAGGCTGGTCTTCACTAATACGATTTGAAACGGTGGGGTAGTGGTAGATACTTCTGAGACCTGTAAAGCTTGAGACATCTCTGCACAAGTGATACCATTGAAATGACGGGACATTTGCTTGTCACATTGATGTAAGATAAGATATAAACCATCCAATCAAAAGAAAGTGCTGATGTGACAAATTAAGTAACCAATGAGAAGGTAGCGCTGACGTCAGCATTTGTTATAAAGCCACTAAATGTTGAATTTTATCCTCATTGCCTTATCTACAGCCATAGATATCACATCAAATCATAATTTTGTTACTCCAAGATGTACCAGTGTCAAATATGCAATGAGGAATTCACAGATGAGACTATTTATCACTCTCACTGTGAATTATTTCATAACGTACCTCAAGTAGATTTATCTGACTGTGAGACCCATCCTGATTTTGAGGATTTTCTCAACAAGACAGAGGAAACTCAGCAGTACAACAGACCCAGCGTTATTGCTTATGCTCCTCCAAGAGAGCAACATGAACATTCAGACCAGCAAATCAATAACGAACCTGCAGTAACAGTTGAACTATTGGCTCAAGCTTTTGAGGGCTCAGTTGTAGTAAGACACTATCGAGTAAGGAATAACAGTACTCTCGATTTAGACACATTTTTGGCACGAGTGAAGAATCTTATTCTAGAACGATTGCAGTATGAGCGTAATCGATTACATTTTATGAAATTCGGATTGCTCTTGGATACTACTTTTAACAACATCGATGGAGAGGAATCTAACAGGGGCTTTATTTCTAGAAATCGAAATGTTATTGAAATCACTGATTTGTCTGAAGTTGTGGAAGAATGCATCCAGGAAATAATTCTTAAAATAACGGAGCACGAAGCACGTGGTTCAGGATGGTCCTTGTCGACCGTAAATAGTCTGGATTTGCGAGTGCATAAACATGGATACGGAGATCGTGGGAGTAGTTACATCCCCCTACCCAAGAAGATAAAAAGTACTCGCTCATGTATTAATGTTCAAAATCATGATAACGAATGCTTCCGGTATTCAATGTTGGTAAAATTCTTAATTAACAACCATGAATGTAACGTACACAGGCCAAATGCAAGATTCCAAGCTTATAATAATAGATACAACTTCAACGGTCTGGACTATCCTGTATCTCTGGCAGATATCAAGCGATTTGAAAAAAAGAATCCAGGTGTTTCAGTTAATGTGTTCGGTCTAGATGATGGCAACAATGTATACCCTTTGAAAGTTCTTCCTCAGGAGTTAACCAATCACACTGATTTGCTGTTAATTACCACTGATAAAGTTTCACATTATGTGTATATAAAAGATTTTAACAAACCCGTACATAATCAGTTAACGAAAAACAACAATGCAATCACGGTATGCAAAAGATGTTTCTGTTTCAAAAGAAACAATAACGGAGGTCGTAGATGGTTGGCAGAACACACAAGACTTTGTGGCAACCATTCTGCCCTAAAGGTTGTACTACCTGCAAGAGAGAGATCAATTTTAAAATTTAACAAAGTACATAACCAATACAAGATCCCAATTGTTATCTACGCAGACTTTGAGTCTTGCCTAATTCCCATGGAAAATGAAGATTCTGACGCACCAGACAACGGAAAATACCAAAAACATGAACCAAACAGCTACTGTATTCTGGTTAAATCGACCCTTTCAAATGAATATCTCCAACAATACAACGTCCCAGCAGAACCTATACTTTATCGTGGGAAAGAAGCTGCAAAAAGATTCGTAAGTGACCTTTACAGTATAGCTGAAAAAGTATCATCGTTGTACAGTGTCATTGTTCCAATGAAAGACCTTACAGATTTACAAGAATTATCTCATCAAGTTTCTGACACTTGTTACTTATGCGGACATGAATTTACTGATAACAACATTAAAGTCTACGAGCACGATCATTTGACAGGAGACTACAGAGGAGCGGCTTGCAACGTGGAACGCTTGTAATGTTAACTACAAATTACCCAAGTTTGTCCCTGTAGTTTTGCATAATTTAAGTGGATACGATGCGCATTTTATTATACCACAACTTGGGAAGGAAAAAGGTTATATTGACGTACTGGCCTTGACAACAGAAAAATTTATTAGTTTCACGAAAACTTATAATGATATAAAATTACGATTCATCGATTCCTTGAGATTTCTACCCTTTAGTTTGAGCACTCTTTCCAAAAACCTGCAGAGAGATGACTTTATTGAAACAAGAAAGCTGGTTCCCGACGACAAGATGGACCTTGTGCTGAGAAAGGGAGTTTTTCCTTACGATTATATAGATTCCCTGGAGAGATTCGAAGAAACTTCCCTACCGCCTCCGGAAATGTTTTACAACAAACTCAATGAATCGGAAACTGACCCAGAAGATTACGACCACGCCATGAGAGTATGGAGAGAGCTCAATATGACAACATTAGGAGACTACAACGATTTTTATGTCCGATTGGATGTCACTTTACTTTGTGATGTTATGGAACAGTTTCGAAATGTGTGTATGTCAGCTTATGGACTAGATTGTTTTTATTACTATACCTCTCCAGGATTAGCATGGCAAGCCATGATGAAAGAGACGAAATGTGAACTTCAACTTCTGACTGATATTGACATGGTTCTCATGGTGGAAGCCGGAGTTCGAGGTGGGCTTACAAATGCTGTTACTCGATATGTTAAAGCGAATAATAAGGATCTTCCGAATTACAAATCAAACGAAGAGTCAGTCTACATAGGTTACTTCGATGCAAATAACCTGTACGGTCTCAGCATGTGCCAGCCACTTCCACACGGTGGCTTTTGTTGGGTAGATCCTGATAACCTAGAGGACATTCTTAGCATTCCGAAATATGGTGATGTAGGGTATATTTTGGACTTTGACTTTGAATATCCTGAACATCTTCACGACGAACATTATGATTTGCCCCTACTACCGAGGTCAGAAATTCCTCCCACGGGAAAGTATCAAAAACTTTTAACGACCCTAGAAAACAAGAACAATTATATTGCTCACTACTGGACCGTGCAACAAGCTATAGACTTAGGAATAAAAATTGTGAAGGTTAATCGGGTACTTCAAGTTTCACAGAGCTGTTGGCTGAAGAAATACATTGACTCAAACACCTCTAGAAGAGCAGCTGCAACGTCAAATATTCAAAAGGAATTCTTCAAACTTATGAATAACAGCGTCTACGGAAAATGTCTAGAGAACAAAAGAAATCACATGAATTTAAGACTTGTTAATGACAAAAAGAAGTTTTTGAAATTAGTTCAAAGAGCAAACTTCAAAACATCTATTATTATAAATGACTCTCTCGTGGCTGTATGCATGAATAAGACAAATATTGTATTGGATAGACCTCTCTACGTTGGTATGTGCGTGCTTGATATTTCAAAGACGCACATGTATGATTTTCATTATAACAAGATGGTAAAATTTTACAAAAGAGATCGAATTGGTATCAGCTATATGGACACAGACGGAATCATTTATTGGATAAAGACTCTGGACTTATACGAAGATCTGAGGACCTTCCCTTACAGGGGTGATTTCGACTTTTCCGACTCTCCGACTGATCATAAAACATACGATAAGTCAGTTAACAAGAAAGTTCTTGGGAAGTTTAAGGATGAGACATGTGGAATACCCCTGGAAGAGATTGTAGCACTCATGTCCAAAATGTATGCGTTAAAATTATTTATCAATGATACGTCGAGACAAGTGGACGACGAAGAGAGAGGAGTAGTCAAAAAAGCAAAAGGAGTAAAGAAGTTATATCTTGCAAGAAATGTTAAATTCGAACACTACTACAACTGTCTCTTCAGAGGGACTGAGTACAATGCAACGTTCAACACAATTCGGGGCTTCAACCACAATCTATTTAGTATCAAAGTGACTAAAAAATATCTTTTTCAGCAAACGATGACAAGCGAGTGATCCTTCACGATAACATTCACACTCTTCCTTACGCTCATTATTCACTGAGGGAAATTCATTGAACATTTTGAAGAAAAACACTGTTTGATAGCCACTTAATGCCCTACTTGCTAAATGTCACCATAAAAAGGTCTTTCTCAAGGCCAACAAATGTCACTCGTATAAAACTCACTTGCGCCCCTATGAAAGGCCTTAAAATCATACAACCCTCTGTCAATTTTGTCATTACGCTTTCGTTGTAAATAAGAGTAGTACAATGGATAATAGAAATCTTGTTATTGAAGAATTGCACAAACCTGCCCGAAAAAACTTTCCTTGACGACAGACAGTCTTGAAAGGCATAAACGACCTATACCAAGGAGATCTCGTGGAATTAATACCTCACAGCAGAGAATATAAAGGATTCAAATATATCTTAACCGTTCTTAAATGTTTTACGAAGGTAGCTTATGCTGTTCCTCTGAAAGATAAAAAAGGACAAACAATTACCAATGCAATGGAGGAGGTATTGAAAAAAATTAAGGGACGTATTTTGAAACTTCAAACAGATGATTGGAAGGAGTTTTTCAATAAAGACTTTTCACGGTTAGTGAAAAAATATAAAATAAACCATTACTCGACCTTTAGTGAAAAAAGGCTGCTATTGTAGAACGCTACAATCGCACTTTAAAAACTGCAATGTACAAGAAGTTTTCAGAACGAGGATCGTAGGTATGGTATGATATCCTCCCCATGCTGATAAATGACTACAATGAAAGAAAACACCGTACAATCGGGATGAAACCTATTGAAGTAAAGAAAAAACACGAGTCTGACTTGATAAAGCGCATTAAAAATAAAACCAAACCAGCCGTTGACAAAAGAAAACCTCCCAAATTTGCTATAGGGGATAAAGTAAGATTGAGCAAATATAAACACTTGTTCGCTACAGGATATCTTCCGAATCGGACAAACGAAGTATTTACCGTTTACAGAGTGCAACCTACTATTCCTGAAACGTATATACTTAAAGATAGTAAAGGTGAAATTTTGCAGGGAGGAATTTACGGTCATGAAATGTTGAAATCAAGATTAGGAAATGTTTATTTAGTGGAAAAGATTTTAAAAAGGAAAGGAGATCGAATTTTGGTCCGTTGGTTAGGATTTAATAAATCGGAGGATTCGTGGATAAACAAAAAGGACTTGCTTTAATATTATGTAGTCAGTAGGGAAGTAACACTAGATCGAGCAATTACAAGTTTCATTGTGAAATGGAGGTTATAAGGCAAAATGAAAAACTTGATATTAACAACATAGATCATTTGACTCCAGATAGCTTTAATAACACTGTAAGTAAGCACGGAACTTTGTTTCCAGACTCGGTTAGGTGTATTATCAGCGGACCATCAAACTTTGGAAAGACTAATGTAGTTTTTAATTTGATAACTAAACAAAACGGACTAAGCTTCGATAATATATATATTTTCGAAGTCTTTAAATCAACCAAAATACCTATTATTACAAAGGATTTTAGATGATGTGCCAGACGTTTCATTTTACAAGTTTGATGATAGCAGTGAGATTATGGAACCAAATGAAGCTAAGCCGCACTCAATTTTTATTTTCGACGATGTATCAAGTGAGAACCACGAAAGAATAAGATCGTATTTTTCAAAGGGTAGACATAATCAAATCGATTCCATTTACATTGGACAAACGTACAGCAAGATACCAAAAAAGTTAATCAGAGACAATGTAAACTTTTTAATTGCTTTCAAGCAGGATGAGAAAATTCTTAAACATGTGTACAATGATCACGTTGGAGCTGACATGAGTTTTGAGAAATTTCGTGAAATTTGTGGAAAAGCTTGGAGAGAAAAATACGGGTTTATTGTTATCGACAAAGAAAGACCAATGGATAAAGGTCGCTACAGGATTGGAATCGATCACTTTGTAATTGTACATTAAAAGTATACAAGTATATTTTAATCTTTAGTATGTCTTTCGAAGTCGTGGAGTAAAGAGGACAACAATCATGACGGGTCGAAAGGAGTTGCTAAGTGAAATAAAAGCGCTAAGTGACTCAATACGAAAGAAACATCAAGCATTAAAAGTAGGGCTTAAGGAAAGAAACCGGTTTTTAGAAGAAACATTTAAACCGATTATCGACCCTCTTAACAAATTGAATGATACGTTAAAAAACCATCTCTATTGACAGATGAAATATCACCTAAAAAAGAACTTAAGACAACCGAAACGGAAAGTTCTGCTAATGATACAGAATCGTATAGTAAATCAAGTGACATTATAGAGGAGGAGGAGGAGGAGGAGGAGGAGGAGGAGGAGGAGGAGGAAGAGGAAAAAGAAGGGAACTCAACAGAAGAGGGACATCATGAGCATTCTGAAGATCAACCTGAATCACCAACAAACATCAGTATTTTGAGTCAGGAAATCGGGAATAAAGGACCATTGTCAAGAAAATATATATTAAAAATGTTACACAGTGGTCGTAAAAGTGCAAAATATCACGTGTACGGTGCACGTCTAGAAAACGATGGACTCAGGATAGGTGATAGTAACTTATCTGTTGATGATAAAGATAATATAATTATAAAAGGCCAAACATTTAAAGGTACGGCTGGGTTGTTTGAGTTGATATTCAAACCTATTCCTACAAAGTACTCGATAAATGATTTAAATAACTTCAAAAAATTTGTATACTAACGAATTCTCATAGGAAGGCGTACTCTCCTTCCACCCCAATACACAGGAACAGATCTGAAAAGTACAGAAACATATTCGCAAAGCTGTTTTCTAAATATAGAGGTAAAAGTCGTTCCGCTAAAGGTAAGGGGATGACGATGAAATCAATGTACGAGACTAATATAATTTATTATAACGATGTAAACAAACTGGTTGATAGAATGCGGTTATTGTATGAATCAATTCAGGCTGGACACAATGGATTAGATAGTGAAATGGTAGCATTAACAGAGGAGTTGAAAAGTAGGGGGTTTATAGTGTAAACACTCAGTCTTAAAATAGGTGTGGATAAATTCGGTCGCCACGAGTCGTCTGTTGCTCGTGAAGTTTTAAGAGGTCCTCCTGGTGAAGGATTCTATTTAACGCAGGACGGTCATTATGACCTGAAAAGGAAACGTATTTGTAATTTAGCAGATGCTATTGATAGTGAAGAAGCCGTAAACCTGAAAACTATCCGTACAATTTCCTTGCATTGTGACAGTGACGATGGCATGTTTGATGCTAAAAACAAATTAATAAAAAACGTAGGTACTGCCGTAAATGACACGGACGCTGTAAATTTTGCACTTCTTTCTCGAGAAATAAACAAACTAAAACAAGACCTATACGATAAACTTGAAAAATTGTCATCTACAGTTCCACTTACCATTAGTTCCGTTGCTAAAAGTGACAAAGAAAACTCGAACAATATATACTATGCATATAATGTTAGAAATGAGAAAATTGACGCATTACATCTTCCGCATTCACATGAAAAGCCTCACGTTAATCTCATTGTATAAAATACAATGAGAAACGACAATGGATTCATTTGTTGTTCAACTCCCATGAGAAGAGGAGGAGGACTCACTAGTTCTGCAGTTTCTATTTTCAAAAAAGTCATTGACACTTTTCCAACAGGAAATCTTGTGGACACAGCTATCGACGCCTTGCCAATAGAACTTCATATCCCGGGTGGATATCAGTATTGTGGACCAGGGACCAAAACGTCAGCGATTGGCTCGTGGGGACCCTGGTATTAATAAATTGGACGAGGCCTGCAAGGAACACGATATAGCATATTCGAATTACACCGATACCGAAAGAAGAGCGATTGCTGACAGGGCTTTGGCCGAGAGAGCTTGGCAAAAAGTTAAGTCTAGTGACGCTAGTCTTGGTGAACGAGCAGCCGCTCTAGCGGTAACAGCAGCCATGGAAGCAAAGACTGCAGTGGGAGGTGGATCGAGAAGGAGAAAACGAAATGTACGCAAAAGAAAAGTTTCTGGAGGAGGCAAGAGAGCTAGAAATACTAATTCCCATGGCAAGCGAAAGAGAAAACGATCCTGTAAATGCTCTAAAAAAAAGGTAAACGGAAGAGGCTTGTATTTAAAACCTTACCGTGTGTACTGAGTGAGAAACATAAGTTAATAGTACCAAATAAAGCATTGAGCAACACGGATTTGGAAAGATACGCATTTTGCCTCAAAATTCCATTTTTTAGGGGGGTGTTTATGCGCAATGACTTGCCAAAGAATATTTGGAAAAACGAAACTGCAATTGTAAATCTTGATGATGCCGACGGTGTTGGTACACATTGGGTCTGTTACAAAAAAATCATGGATTCTGTTTATTATTTTGACAGTTTTGGAAATCTTCCCCCACCAATAGAGCTAAAGCAATATTTCGGTGAAGGATCTAAAATCTTTTACAACTATGATCAAAAGCAAAGTAGAGACTCGTCGGT
The DNA here is from genome assembly GCA_035578135.1 of Flexamia atlantica. Taxonomy (NCBI): domain Eukaryota; kingdom Metazoa; phylum Arthropoda; class Insecta; order Hemiptera; family Cicadellidae; genus Flexamia; species Flexamia atlantica. Next base: position 17,709,795 of record JAQJVK010000017.1, on the reverse strand, counting down.
TTGTGGACATTTATGTTTGGAGTTTCTAGCTACTAGCGTTAGTCAACTTCATGATGGCGTCTTGTACAGTAACCATTAATGGTTGTTCGTCAACGTTACGGAGCACCCTTTTCCCACCATTGCAACTGACACCTAACAGACAGTGGGAAGTTGCACTGTTGGATTTTTCTACATATAATTCAATTCCAAACATAATAGAAGGAGTCAACAACAAGCTTCACTACATTCGTAATAAAAATAGTCAAGAATCGTATGGAGAGACTGAGGTTGTTGAGATTACAACCGGTTCATATGAAATTACAGACATTAACAAAGAATTCCAGAACCGTCTGGGAAATGATGTTATTGAACTGCGAGCTAATAACAACAACTTAAGAAGTGAAATTAAGTGCAAATATTTCATCGACTTTACTCAACCGGCTTCGATCGGTTCCTTGTTAGGATTTCCACCCTTTTCATCAATACTTGAACCAAACGTTTATAACACAAGTCCAAAAACTGTAAATATTGTTAAAGTTAACGTAATCAATATATTTTTTTATCCACGCTGGAAGGGAGGTTAAAAATAGCCCTTACCCGCACCGAAATGCGGGCCCTCTACGCCGCTCGCCCAAGAGAGCAAAGTGACGAGCAGGGGTCTCCAACCTCTTACAGACAGCATCAGTGTCAGAGGCCCCGCCTCGAGGCTCGAGGCGGCTAGGAGTGTACAGTTGCCTGTACGTCTCCTTGGGCATACCTGCTAAAAAAAACCCCTCGCGTGCTGTCACCACATCATTGCGATCGACCCGAGCGTCTGCTCATTGCGACATCGCAATGCGTGGCCTCTGGTCCCTTTCAGGACTCCGCGCTGCTGTACCTTTCGGGACTCCTCAGTTGGTGTTCAACCGATCTTCTGCTGTCCTCGGTTCTGGGGTCACTCGAGACACCCGTCTGTCCTCTTCTGGCGCAGGACGGACATGACAAAGTCAGCCACTGCGTTCCAGCTGACACTGCCCTGCAGCATCTTCCCCACGATGTTGTCCGGGGTCAGATGACCGCCGACCGAGTCGGCAAGGGCAGTCCGTTCTTCGTTAAAGCGACGGCACACGAAGAAAGTGTGATGCACGTCGTCTCCGTCGTGTCCGCAGTACTTGCACCTGGGCGAGTCGACCTTGCCCATTCGGTGGAGGTACAGACGGAAGTAGCCATGACCTGTCAGGAACTGGGTGAGGTAAAAGTTCACCTCCCCGTGGTCGCGGCAAACCCACGGCTCCAGATTCCTGATGAGTCGCCATGTCCACCTTCCGGTCGTGTCTTCGTCCCATCGACGCTGCCAGGCGGCCATTGTTTGACCACGGGCCAGGTCAGCAGCCTCTTCCCGATCCATCTCGGGAGCACGCCCCCAGATGGTCTTCTTCTCTTGCGCCAGCAGGTCGATTGGGATGACTCCCGCAATGACCAGCACCGCCGCCTGGGAGACCGTGCGGTACGAGGACGCGACCCTGAGCGCGCCGCGTCTCTGCACCGCCAGCATGCGAGTCCGGTATTTCTTCACCTTCGTCGCATCTGCCCAGATCTCCGCTCCGTAGAGCATGATGGCCTGTGCCGTCGACAGCAACAGCCTCCGCTTCCCCTGACTCGGTCCTCCGATGTTGGCCATCAGTCTTCCGAGGCAGGACGTCACTTCGGCCGCCTTGTCGCACACGCTTCTGATGTGGTCCCAGTAGGTGAGCTTGTTGTCCAGCACCACCCCCAGGTACCTGGCCGTCCTCTGCGTCTCGATCACTTCGGTACCCACCCGCATCGGAATGATCGTGGGTATCCGCCTCCTCGTCAGCATGACTATCTCCGTTTTGGAAAGAGCCAGCTGAAGGCCGTGATCGCGCATCCAGCCTTCCGCCAGGCGCATGACCTGATTCAGCCTCAATTGGGCCAACTCCGCGTTTCGTTCGGTGATGACCGCCGCCACGTCGCGTATCCCACGAGGAACGTTCCGTGTGGCATCTCAGTGCGGAGCAAGCTGTCATACGAGACATCCCAGAGATCCGGCCCCAGCACCGATCCCTGGGCTGCCCCAGAGGTGACGGCCCTGGTTACGAAACCCCGGTCCGTCTCGTACATCAGCCACCGGTCCCTTAGGTAATCTCTCACCATGGCGAGGAGGTACCCAGGTAACCTGAATGTTCTTTCCAGTGCGACCAGAATGTCGCACCACCGTGCCGAGTTGAACGCGTTCTTGACATCAAGCGTGACCAGCAGCACGATCGGACGAGCCGCGTGGCACGCCTGATCCGCTCTTATCACCGAAGCTACGACCTCCGAGATGGCGCTGAGTGTCGAGTGGCCCTCTCTGAACCCGTGTTGTCGGGCCGAGAGGTCCCCTGCCGCTCGTACAGCCTCTCCGATTCTCGGTTTCAACAGCCGGTGGGCCCCGTTTTTTGCTCAGAAGGACGAGCTTGGCCAGTTTCCAGCGGGATGCGAACACTCCCGCTTTCAAGCAGACGTTGTACATGTCCAGCAGGAGCTGAGGGCGGCATTTCGCCACCAGTTTCAGCACCTCTGACGGTACGTTGTCCGGGCCCGGGGCCTTCTTGTTCTTCATGGAGCTGACCGCTCTCTCCAACTCTTGGCGCGTGAACAAAGGGACCTCTTTGGCGATCACCCGCAAAGGGGTGTCGTCTCTGACCCGGTGATCCGGGAAGAGTCCGTCCACGATGGTACGCATCTTCTCAGCCTCCATCGGCACGTACCCGGGTCCCTGCGCGAGTTTCCTCATGACCAGCTTGTACCCCTGTCCCCAGGGGTCCCTGTTCACGTCCTCGCGCGTTGCGCTCCAGCAGCGCGCCTTGCTTTCTCTGATTTTTCTCTTTTTGCCGCTCTGTACTGGCTCGACCTCTCCGCCGCTTCGGGTCTGTCCCGGGAACGCTGGGCTCGCCGCCTGAGTCTCAGGCAGTTTCGCCGCAGGTCGGCGATGCGGTCGGTCCACCAGTACACCGGGCGCTTTCCGGTACGTGCCGACTTGTGGGGCATCGACGCGTCGCAAGCGCGATGAATGAGGCGCGATGTGGCTTCCACCACTGCCTCCGCGTCCGCCCTGCTTGGCTGGTCGTCCGGCATCTGGGGGATGTCCCCCATGCTGTTCTGCAGAGCCTCTGTCAGCCTCCGTTCGTCCATTCTCGCCAGGTTCCAGCCGAGCGGGCGCCGGCTGTTGCTGCGATTTCCTTGTCTTCTTTCCGCCAGCTCGAAGGTGATGTATTCGTCATCACTCCCCGAGTAATCATCCATCACCCTCCAGCCGACGATTTGGGAAGCCAGACCTTCCGATGCCAGGGTCACGTCGGGGATCGATTCCCCGAATCCCGGCCTCCGGTAGGTTGGCGTGTCCCCCTCATTCATTGTCATCAGCCCCAGCCTGGATGCCATCTCCAACAGCAACCTTCCTCGGGTGTCTGTATGTGGCATCCCCCACTCTCTCGCTCTGGCGTTGAAGTCGCCGGCCAGGAAACACGGACCGGCGATTTCTCGGATCGCGTCCTCCATGGCCTCCAACTTCTCCGTGAATCGTGGAATGCTGTCATTCGGGGTTTTCCCCGAACAGCTCACGAACGTGACTCCGTTGCTTGTGATCCAGGCGACATTTTTGACGTTCCCACTTCTTTCGATGGGGACCACGCGCGGGTCGGGCACCCACAGCGCAGCCCATCCTGTGCGGTCAGGGAACCATAGTGGACCTTTAGCCCTGTGAGGCTCGCTCACGAAGACGAGCGATGTCCCCGTCTCCCGAACGATTTGGTCCACCAGGAAGCTTGCCGCGATGCTCCCGTTTAGGTTTCCCTGGATGACCCTCAGTGTCCGCGCCTGTCAGTCGTCTTTGAGACCAGAAGGTCTCTGAAGGTCCGACAAGCGCCGGAGCCTTGGACATGATCCGACGGTCGGCCGTCGGTTGCCTTCTTGCAGGCCTCGCACGAAGGTGCCTGGCTACAAGCGGACGACTTGTGCCCGACACCACCACACTTCCAGCATGCCTCGCTGCGGTCCGGACCTTTGCACTCTCGTCGAGTGTGGCCGTACTCCAAACAGCGGAAGCATCGTGGGATCTCTACTCTAGTTCGCACTCGGCAGACAACCCACCCGACCTTGACCTTGCCCCTTTGCAGGAGCTTCTGGCCGCTTGAGGCATCGAGATCGTCGACCGCCAACCTCTGCTCACGGGCGTTGGGTTTGGTCAGGAAGACCTTGAAGTCTCCCGTCTCCTGGCCCAACTCCCGCTTCAGAGCGTCGCTCACCTCGTCCGATGTGGAGCACGAATCGAGATCCATGATCTCCACACGCAGACGAGGGGCGACGCTCTTGAGCTTGTCGCCGGCGCCGAGCGCTGACTTCACTGGCTCGGCAAATCGGGTCTGAACGCGGCCAGAACCCAGCTCGATGAGTACGCCGCCGTCGTTGGTCCTGCGGAGCCTGCGGACCTCCACACCCGACTGCTCGGGTTGGACGTCCTTCCGCAGCTTCCCAACGACGTCGGCGTAGGAGCGACCTTGCCCCGGTTTGATGATGAGGACGTGCCTCATCTTCGCTCCAGAGCCGGTCGCCCTCGGCTTATTTGCCCTTGCGGGAGCACCGCGAGGGGGCGCCTCTTGGGTGGCAGCCCGCCTCTTCTTCTCCCTCCTCCGGGCGGACTTTGACTTCACCTGAGTGAAGCCATCATCCGCCGGTTTCGGGGGATCGGGAGCTTTTTGTGGGACCGAAGCTTTGGTGTCCCCACCTGCAGCTGCAGGCGTCTGGGCACCCTTCGGTTTCCCACCGTTCCTCTTCTTCGGAGGAGAAGTCATAGAAGACTTTTCCTCCGTCTTCCTCGCCTCCCTCGGCGTCGGGGGGAGCATCTGGGGTGAGGTCATAGTAGACCTCTCCATCCCAGACTTCTGCATCACCTCCGGCGTCGAGAAGAACGTAATCAATATTACCTGCAACATAGTTCAAGGTGCTTATAAGGATGGGTCAAATCAGCATATATTGCATTCGTTTTACCCAACTGTACCGCCAGGATTTAAGATAGTTGAAAAACCACATAACCTAATTTATCGTGCTGAACGTACGAGATCAAGACGGAGACGAAGTAGATTTTAGAGGAGAAGTTATAACTATACGCCTACATATTAGGCAAGTGTTGTTAGGTAACGATGGGTCTTAATTTCGTATATAATACCAAAGAAACTTCAGAGAAGTTCAGTACAGTAGAGTCCCGCAAACCCGGACTTCGATAACCCGGAATTCTGGATAACTCGGAAAGCCTGCCAGAGCAATAAAGTGCACTGAGATTCAAGGCCAGAGCACGGTAGACACATTTAAAACAGTTTTAGTTTTTCCTTAAGTTTTTTTTTGTAACTAATATAGTTTTTATATTTTTTACTATGAAATAAATAAATAATTTCTTATAGAAATAACAGAATCTATTCTTATTTTTTCTTATTTTTACTCATTTCCCGATAACTCGGAATTTTGTCACAAACCCGGACACCGTTCGGTCCACATTAGTCCGGGTTTGTGGGACTCTACTGTACCACTCGGAACGAGGAGGGACTAAGTAGAGAGAACGTGCAATTTCTGGAAAGACTCGTATTTACAGTTAACAAATATGGACATACTGGACATAAAAAATGGTCCAGTTTTCGACGAAACCTTATGGGAGAAGGAGTATCACACACACAACCCTTACGCTTCATCGAAATTGGGAAACAATGATGAGATACGAATTCCAATACAACATCAAGATGCTTATACATTGCCTTGTGAAAGCTATATTAATATCGAAGGAAGAGTAACAACGACAAATGGGGACGCTGGATCAAAAGTGCCTTTCTCTAACAATCCCATGGCTTTTTTATTTGAAGAAATTCGATACGAATTATCAGGGATCGTTGTTGACTCCACAAAGAAAGTTGGAGTTAGCAGTACAATAAAAGGATTGGTTTCACTGTCACCAATTGAATCAAACTCTTTGATAACAAGTGGATGGGTATTGCCAAGCGAAACGAAATTCGCACCAAATACAAATGGTTATTTCGATTTTTTGCGTTCCTTTAAAACTTTTATTAGGATTTGCTGAGGACTACAAAAGGTTAATAATTAATGTTAAGCAAGAATTGGTTTTATTGCGATCATCCTGCGATACGGATGCGATAGTAGCTGACTCTGGAACGTCAACAACAACACTTGATTGGAAGCTAACTCTAGATAAACTTGTTTGGAGAGTGCCGCATGTACGATTGGCTGACGAACGGAGAGTAGAACTATTACAGATGCTCAATTCTGACAGAGATATAGTCGTCCCGTTTAGAAACTGGGAAATGCATGAATGGCCAATACTACCGACAACACAGCGTCAGACCTGGGCTGTAAAGACATCAAGCCAATTAGAAAAACCTAGATATGTGATCTTTGCGTTACAGACCAACAAAAAGTCGAATATCACAGCTAACGCAGGTAGTTTTGACCATTGTAAACTAACAAATGTCAAGTTGTTCCTAAATTCACAATTCTTTCCTTACGACAACTTGAATGTTATGTTTTCAAAGGATATATTTGGAATTTTGTATGATATGTACGCCAGATTCCAATCGTCATATTATGGAATAACGAATTCGCCTCTTCTGAACCCCAAAATGTTTAAGGACATTGCACCTATTGTAGTAATAGACTGTTCAAAACAAAACGAATCTGTTAAAACGTCTACAGTTGATATTCGGATAGAATTTGAGTTGGAGGAAAACATTCCTGAACAGACAACAGCATATTGCTTGAGACTTCATGATACAATCATAACGTGTACCCCCTTGACAGGAGTTGTAAGGAGAATGTTATAGATTTCATTATTTCCCCCCCACCATCAACACCGAGCTCATAAAAGCGAAGTCAATCGTCGGTACATTAGTTTATCTTCTGTCAGCAGAGTGGTAACATCGCATCTAAAACAATGGATAATACATCGTTAGATAGTGCAAAGGAAATCTTAACCGACAAAAACTTGGAGCCGGCCACAACATCCAATGGAAATCCGATGAGTCGTGATCCTAGAAAAATTGTAGCAGACGCAAGTTCGAATGAAAATGTTGATAATACAGATACTAGAGCTCATTCTACAACGACAGTTTTGGAAAACAAGTCTACCGAGGAACTCAACGTAAACGATGATACAAGATGTTCAAAAGAAATCAAAGAGGAACTTCTCGAGTTTATAAAGTTCAATGAAAATAATCCTTCAACAGAAAGGAAGAGATTTGAAGATGAAGATAAATTAATGTTAACAACAGGTATATTTCTACGAGCTATGTACCCGTTGAACGAAAACATGGATAAGACTATCACGGCTGGAGTATTTAAATCGTTGAATTTTAAACCCGCGGTTCTTCTTAACCAAAGTGGAAAAACATCTATAGTGCTTACCGTTGAAATGTGGGACAGATTTACCAAATATATCTCCATTATTGAAGCATATCTTTTCAACAATTTGACTGGGAGAAAAACAGCGATGGGGTTTGACGAATTAGACTTGGAAATCGACAATATTCGACTCAGAGGAACCCAATATGTGAGATTAAGGGACTTGTCCAGACACAACAAAAAGATACTTTTGACTTATGAGGAATTTTGTATCCTCTCCAATCTGACACCTGTAATAATCAGATACTTACAACAGCTCACGTCATACAGTTCGATTATCTTCGACTATCTCGATAGTTGTATGATCAGAAACCCTAAAGTCCCATTGCTCTACGGGCCGTTGGATAGCTCTGTATACAACCGCTTGCCTCAAAAAGTGTCGTTTTACAGAAACACAGAAATTTTGCGCAATCAGCTCAAAAGCGAAATCGTCAAACCGGAAGTCTCTACGACTAACGGCCCTGAAGACAAGAAAGAAGAACCTGCTACGAACGATCATGAAGACGAGAGCAAAAATGAGGCCGATGAAAATAACACTTTGTAAGTGGTAAAGTACTGAAATGCCCGCTTTTTTAAAACGCCTTTTGCATGACCTTGAAAAATAAACAAGGCACGCAAATTATTATTCTTCTCTCCTGTAATAAATATGGTGCAAGTCGAAAACGTTGTCAGTCTTTACTCAGTGATCATGGAGAAGAACTCTCAAACAGGTATGATCAGATACTGTTGTGAAAGTAAGTGTTTTACTCGGCCCATACATGTCAAGTAGATGGGATGGCGTGTAGGCGTTGTGAGAATTTTGGTTTTTGTAAATGTCTTTGCGAATCGTTTAAAGCTGAAACACCAAAGCCTGTCACTCTAAAAATCTACAAGACTCCACATTTTTGGACTTGCCGTGAAGAAACGTGTTCCAAGTTTCATTATGAAGATTTATCGTATCCTTGTTCCACTTGTTTTCCTAAGCCGCTTTGTGAATGTAAATTAAAACATTGTAAAAATAGAAACGATTGGTCCTCTTAAATAAAACAGTGGATAAAACATATTACACTTCCACATTTGCGTCAGTGTCATCAAGTTGCGCAAAAAAATGGACAGGACGGTTACATTTTATGATGAAATTACATCACCTCCCAAACGATGTGCTGTAGAATTTCAAGCATTTAGGAACAATCGAAACCAGTTTGTAATTAAAGAGCTTGCATTTTTCGATATATCAACTAATGTTGTAAATTATTTTCTATTTAAACCGCCTTACCCTTTTAGATTTTTGAACAGTAAGAGTGCAAGAACCAATATTTGGATAACAACACATCTCAACCACATCGAATGGGATGAAGGTTTTACACAGTACAAGGAGCTCCACAATATAATGCGTCACTACTGTCGACAGTACGACGAAATTTACACTACCGGAAGTGAAAAAACCAAATGGATCGAAAAATACTGTAAGTGTAACGTAACAAATATTACACTAGACAAAGATTTTGCAACGCATTTAAACGGTCTATGCATCGGAGTGAAAAATCCTCATCATAAGAACACTAATTGTGCATTATCTCGTGTGTACAAGGTCGGTGCGTTGATGTCCAGTAACTAGTGGAGGGGGAAATACCACATATATACGTAACAAGTATTGTGGTATAATCATTCGTACCCAGATCGCGACACGGGAAACATCTAACATCTCACCATGACATCGATGGAAAAATTGCAATCCCTAGCCGATAAGTTCAACCAACATTCAAAATCCGACCTCATAACTATAAAAAATGCAGCGAACTACCGGAGAAGAAACACTACGCAGTTCGCGCGATGAGGAAAATGGACACATCAGTTGGCGAAGCGGTCCTCGCTGTTCTTGGCGATTCACCGTACAAAGAAGGCGATTCACCAAAGTTCCAAGTCTACCTTCCGAAACGATTTGTCAGTGTGCTTATGAACGAGGACTTAGATGCTATTAAGCCAGGTTCATTCTACTTAGTCTCACACGGCCCTTCAGCGAACAACTCTACCGAGATTACTCTCCATGTAAATAGTTCATCTTAGTTTTACTCATGTTTACTCTTTATGTAAATAAATAATTGTAGTTTAGTTATTTCGTACTCATGTTTATTTCCATAGGTTTAGTTTTTTATGTATTATTTTGCTTTAGCTATATAAAATTACACAGTTTTTTTTAAAAACCTCCTACGGTGACCTTGAAACAGTGCCTGGAGAACACGTACCTCCCCCCCCACCCTCACCCCTCCATGCATAAATACGCGGAGTGCACGTCGCCAGACGCCATTCTTCCCTCGACAGCGGACCTGCCGACATCAGCGATCCCCAAGACCCCGCACCGCCAAGGCCATGCAGTTCCAACTGGTCATTAGTGACGAGATCGATCTAGGAATTCTACATGAGACACTTCTACACTTAATAGCGGACCATCCACCGATACAACTGAAGGTCACCGTGGAGTTCGACAGCAATCTTTGCGGATGGGTAGATTCTTCGTCGTCCTCTTGTTCTCAACACGCCCCTGAATGGTCCCCGGAACCCACAGCGTCACTTACGATTGAAGTATCAACAATCGAAAACGTTCCACAGGAAGAATCAACAGGCACCGACGACGGGACTTCGGTTCCCGTGTACCCGTCTAATGATGTGCCGCAAAACACCGGACCAGACCAAGCAAAATAATTCAACTTACATCTCACCGTGCTTATTGTCGTGTTTTCCGAATTTGTAAATTACTTAGCTATAACTGAAAATTCCGAATTGCAGTTTTGAAAAATAAATGTTTTTTTTAATAACACATCTAGGTGGCCTTGACCTACATTTCACAACAGTGCGGTAAAACCTTAGTTTATTTTTCCAAATCCAAGTTCTCCGTCCTGTATTTTTGTTGCCGGCGGTACGGGAAAAAACTATTTCACTCCCGCGTCTTCGGAAAGTAACAACTCTATTTTGGTGACAGTATAAAAATATAATTTACACCGACGTCGACGATACGCTTAGCGTCAAAACTCACCATAACACTAAGTTCGACTGTACGGTAAAACTAATTCATCGGAAAATCCCTTTCCTTTATATTTCGACTATATCTCAACTTTACGGTAAAACCTCGATTTATTTTCCAAGTCCAAGTTCTTCGACCGGTCGTTTTGACACCGACGATACGGTAACCGCCCGGCACCGCGCAACTCTGACCGTCCCCCGCCGCTACGGCCTCTCGGCGGCCCGGCCCCGTCGCGCCGTCCACCCGATCAACACCTCAAATCTACACATCATCGACTCTGTGACTTCATCACTACGTCACACATCCGTCATCAAATACCTCACCAATACGTCACCCATACGCCTCAAGTACGACACTGTTTTATCATTTTGACCTAATACGTCATAAAACACGTCACCCATACGTCACAATTACGACACTAATTCCCATTTTTGCTTAGCTCAGCTGTTTTAAAACGTACCATCCACATCTACTACAATGTGATCTAATACATTAAAATTTGATCAAATACTTTTATTTGTTTCTTTTGAGTTTAAACTTGTCTGTTGTTATATATTTACGATTTTTAGAATAAGATAAATTGGCTGGCGTAATGGCACTGCGTCACGTAATTTTTAGCGGGAGTTAGTGTCGCCGTTACAGTTCCGTTACAAGGTGAGACGGGAGGTCAGAAAATGCAGATTTTAGAGTTACGTAATTTATGGACTTAATTTAAGGCTCCATCTAAACGATTTATTTAAGCATTTGAAATTCGCTGAGTTTGCAGGTCTGCTGCAACGGGGGTGTTCCAGAATGCTGAAGATCGCCACCAAGGACTTTGTGGGGGTGAGGGAATGTGGGGGGGCGGGACCGGTGGTACCCCCGGACAGTTACGTCAGGGACACGGCGTTCCGCTACTGTCGGGAGTTCCTTCCTGGAGCCTGGCGCACCATCCAGTATACGGACCTTCTGGTACAGAAGATCAGGTGAGCTGTCGCTAAATCTCGCTGTTTACTGATCAAGGAACAAGTACTATACCATTACTCATTTTTCCTCAACAAGGTCATTCACACCCCAAAATATATCCTGTGAGGGCACTTCAGCTATCAGTAAACTCCCAAAGAGGCAGGCAAGGCTAAGCATTGTCGAGATTGTATTGGTGCACTCGGCATAATTATTTTGATCATTTTTAGCTCAATCTGAGCTTCCAAGAAAACATGCTTCAAAATCCTCGCGGAATGTCTCAGCAAGATTTCACTGCACATTAGTAAGGTTTGCTGGTTACTGAAAAGGGAGGAACATCCCTAAATCATCTTCTGGCGCTATTGAAGCAGCTCTTAACTGAACTAATGTAGGGAAAGTGAAAGGAAAGTGGGTAAAGTAGCCACAATTTCAGTCGAGCTTTGACTGAATAGTCAGAAAATGCATCTTAACCGAGAGATTTTTTCATTTACAGAGCTAGGTTAAGGCAAAATTTACTTTGTATGGATTACTTGTCATAATTCATACTTCAATTTAAGAATAAAATAAATTTTTAAATTTACAAAATTATAATTGTATCATTTTGCTTATATCTTGTTGCTTTGCAATGTGATAGTACCTGACCAAAGCCTTAGGTGGTATGTAGGCAATTTAAATAACTTTAGTTTTTGCTAAAAACCACCATTCTTGCTTCTCCTCTATGTGTGTAAAATCCACCTTGGGCGGATTTCTGGGGGTGCCATGGGTGCCCGGCACCCCCTGATTTTTGCTGGTTTGTTTATAAAAAAAGAGGAATCGATTTTCAACATAACTTTGAATGAGCTATATATAAATTACAACAACCGAACAGATATTTTTTGAAGTGTGCATGCAAACAGACTATTTGATTAGGAGTTTGATGTTTAAATTTGAGCATGCAATACTTCTTAAGTGTGGTGACCTGGCACCCCCAAAAATTAAGACCTAAATCCGCCCATGAAATCCACATCACATCTTTTCATCTGATTACATAAATTTGGTTTATTTGTACATTTTCTTAAGAGGTTAAATTGGAATATTTAATAACCTATGGGTGATTTCCTAATTTTAAGAATGGGAACATGCCTAAATGTGTTATTCAAGGGTTAGCTATTTATTAAAGCTATTTACATACCAAATATCAGGTAAATGGGCTTAATTAAGCTGCTGGTTTGTTTAGTTCTGTTGATTCATTAACTAACAAACTACAAACTTTCAGATGTGTAGTAGTAGAATGATTGACAGGGCTGTCATGTGGGTGGGTATGCACCGCAAAAGCGGCCGCCAGCTTATTGGTGCCGCGGGTTTTTGGGTCTGGGGGTTATCACATAAAAATTAATACAACGGAATTTGAAAAAATTAAGTTGAATTTTGAATATTACATTGCGTATGCATTTATTGAAAAAATACGTACTTTTGAGAAATCACTTTATATATTTGCATCATTTTCCCAAATTAAATATTTAATCAAAATTGAGTAACTGGATTAATTTGTTTCTATTAGTTTAGTAATAATAGCCTAATAATTAACTCGACTACAGGTGGAATTGAGGGCCTATCCCAACTTAATTATCTTAATTAAAGCCGTTTAGGTGTCTCTGATGGGCATAAAGGTGAGGCTATACTCATACGCATCACATCACGGCCGGAATTGAATGCTCTGAGGAGCACACATGATCGAATCAGCTGAATGTTGATATGTTGAGCTTTGCGTTGCATACAGGGGCGAACCCAGGATTTAATTTTGGGGGGGGGCATATCCTATAAGAAGGGGAAGGGGGTATTAGGTACTCACAAAAACCCGTACTATTGTGACGGTAGGTGAATATCGCGTCCCAATAGACGAATATGGACGTCGCGGTAAACAAATATCGTCGTCGCGGTAGACGAATATCGTCGTTGTGGCAGACGCCACGGTAGATGATTATCGCGTCGTGGCAGGGCCGGCGACGGGGGGGCAGGGGGGGGGGGGCAAATGCATAGGGGCCCGGGCTCGCAGGAGGCCCGGAAAGACCAAAAAGGGCCCAAAACACCTGAAAAAGGGCCCAAAAGCACACGAAACAAGTAAAAAATATATATATCACCAGACCTAAGGGCCCGGGGTTGAAGATTGCACAGAGGCCCGAAAATCCTGTCGCCAGACCTGCGACGCGGTAGACAAATATGGTCGTCGTGGAAGACAAATATCAATGTCGCGGTTCCATTCCATTCCATTTCGAAGGGCGGACCGTAGTCCCATGGCGCTTCAGCCGCGAGGGCTTGTTGCGCACCCTTTTACCTAGAAAGAGGTGTTTTCAGAGACTGCCAAGGTCCATATCCCTGATGAATTTCTGCAGCTTACCAACAAGCTCCTCTTGAGGGAGGTATCTGGCCCTCTCCATGGTTCCGAGAGTTGCCAGCCTTACCTCAGCAAGCTTGTCGCAGTCAAACAGCAAATGGTCAGCAGTTTCATCAGACTGCCCGCACTTCCTGCAAGAGGTGTTCCCATTGTGCACCCCGATCGTGTCCAAATGCTTTCTCAGGTGCCCGTGTCCAGTAACGAGTCCTGTGATTTGTCTTGCCTCCTGCCTTCCCAGACGCAGAAGGTCTGATGCCACCTGACCAGATGGAGATTGGAGAATGAGCTTACTTACTCTCAGCTGCGGGAGTCCCACCCATCTCCTTATGTTCCTCGCGGGCCCAGCCCGTGATTGAGTGGTTCGCATTGCTGCGTGAAATTCCACAAAAGGGTTCAGGGCCCATGAATGCCCCAGATGACCCAGCATTGGCCAGTCTGTCAGCCTTTTCATTGCCCTCAAAGCCCATGTGGCCAGGAACCCAACAAAGTGTTACCTGATTCCTCCTCCCCAGGCAAGAGACGATTTTGAAGCAGTCCCACACAGGTTTGGATCTGAATTCTCAGGCACTGAGTGCTTGGAGCGCAGCCTGGTTGTCTGTGAAGATGGAAATGCGCTTCTCACGAGTGCCTCGACTGAGGTTCTCCAGCGCACATTCCATGATTGCAGTGATTTCTGCTTGGAACACTGTGGGAAGACCTCCCATGGTAAGGTAAATACCAACCCCTTCCTGCTCCCCCCACACCCCAGCCCCGGTGCCTCCCCTTACCTTGGAACCATCCGTGTACCATTCGAGATCACAAGGCGGTAGAGGATTCCCTTCGGTAGTCCAAGCCTCTCTTGGTGGGATGAGCACCTCAAAAGACCTACCAAAGGCAAAGACGGTAGACATGTGGTCCGTTGGCATATCGAGAATGTCACGGTTGACCACATCCTTGATTCTGGCATGACCCAGCGGTACAGCAGGGAACATCCATAGATTTTCACACTGCAGACGATACGCACACCTCCTGGCGGTTGCCCTGATGTGAATGTCAATCGGTATGAGGTCCAGGAGGCAGTCCAGGGAGGCCCCAGGACAGCTGCTCATTGCACCTGTGACGATGAGACAGGCCAGTCTTTGAACACTTGCCAGACTCGTCACAGCCGTTTCTGAACCCACTTTGGTCCACCAGACAATTGCACCGAAGGTCATGGCAGGCCTGACCTCCGAGACATACAGCCAATGCATGAGCCTAGGCTGCAGCCCCCAGACAGAGCCCACCATGTGCCTACAGGCAAAAAAAGACCACTTACCTCGGTCAATGACCTTCTGTAGTTGGAGTCCCCACTGAAGTGTCCGATCTAGAGTGACACCCAGGTACTTCACCTGATCCTTCAGGTAAATTGGTGTTCTGTGCAGCATCAGAGGTCCAAGTCCCAGCAGGTTCCTTCTCCTGGTGAAGGGAACCGCCACAACCTTTGAGGGGTTGACTGAGAGTCCGACCTCCGAGCACCAGCCAGCTACCAACCTCAGAGCTTGATTCATGAGGTCAGTGATTGTTCCGTGAAACTTACCGACCACCAGAATAGTTACGTCATCAGCATACCCCTGAGCGAATTACGCCGCTGTCGTTCAATGACCTGATGAGATCGTCAGCAACGATGTTCCACAGGAGGGGCGAGAGGACCCCCCCTGTGGACACCCTCTTGTGGTTTGTGCCACAAGTTCCTCTCCATGAAGCAAGAGTCTTACCTTTCTACTGCAGAGTAGATCATCAATCCACCTGCAGACTGTATCACTGAACCCGCGTGATCTAGCAGCCCTGGTGACTGCCTCGGTTGCAGTGTTGTCAAAGGCCCCCTGAATGTCAAGAAAGGCACCCAGAGCAACCTCTTTCTGACTGAAGGCCTTGTCGATCCTACCCACAAGTTGATGTAGGGCAGACTCACAGGACTTACCAGGAATGTAGACATGCTGAAACCTATGTAGGGGATTAGCCTTGAGAGCAGCATCCCCCAGATACCTCAGCACCAGTTTTTCCAGAGTCTTCAGCAAAAAAGAAGATAGTGAGATGGGACAGAAAGACTTGGGGTCGTAATACGTGGTCTTCCCCGGCTTCGGGATGAAAACTATCCTCGACGAACTCCAAGCAGTCGGGATATGCCCAAGAGCCAAGCTTGCCCTGAACAATCCACACAGTGCTGGGAGAATGATGTCAATACCCTGCTGAAGGCACACCATTCTAATGCCATCAGGCCCAGGTGCCTTGAAGGGTCTGAGAGTACTGACAGCCCACCTGATTCTTCCAAACGTCACCATGCGACACGCATCCTGCCACCTGCTTGCACAGGCCCGCCCAGCGACGTCGCATGGATCGTCCGGCACAGGTTGCTGCAGAACGACACATTCAGGAAAATATCTACTGGCCATGAGTCTCAGTACTTCCCGAGGATCGTGAACCAAATCCCTACCAGGCCCCCTAAGAGACCCCAGACTGGAGGACTTGTCCTTTACCAAAATTTTGTAGATTCTGGAGGTGTCCCTCACATTCTCCAAACCTCCACAGAAATTTCTCCAGGGCGATCTTTTAGCCCTCCTGACAGCTAGATTGTACCTGGTGAGTTGCCTGTGATAGGCCTCCCAGTTGTTGTTGTTTTTAGCTCGTCTGAAAAGTGACCTAACGCTTTTCCTCAAGTTGGCGAGCTCCGAGTTCCACCAGCTCTTCCGGCCCCTACCCGCAGTACTCAGCGGACAGCACTCCTCAAAAGTGGAGAGGATTGCACCACCGAGCCTGAGGGCAGCCCGGTCCAGCACAAGTGTGTCTTTGGCCTTAAAGTTCACCCCCCCCAACTTTGGCCGTCCAGGTCTCCCTGAATTTAGTCCAGTCAGTTCTCCTTGGATTCCTGAACTGTGCCAGCTCCGGGTTGAATTGTCTCATTTCGAAAATGATGTATCTGTGGTCAGAGAGGGAAGGTTCCAGAGACACACGCCAATTGGTGAGTCTCCCCATCAGGCTCTCTGTGTAAATGGTGAGGTCAATAACAGATTGACCAACCCTGCTAAAGAACGTTGGCTCTGAGCCTTCGTTGGCAGTCATTAACCCCTTAGATGCTATGTACTCTAGGAGTGACTTACCCCTAGCGTTGGTTAGCCTGCAACCCCACAGAGTGTTGCAGGCGTTAGAGTCACAACTCACCACCAGATCCAGGCCGGAGTCGATGGCGTAGTCAACCAGATGTCTCACCTTCCTTGGTGGAGGATGAGGGGAGTCCTGCGGCATGTAGGCTGACGCCAGCAGAAGAGGTCTTCCAGTGGACATGCAAACAGACCTAACAGTCGTGACGTCCCTGGAACAAAATTCTAAAACCGGAAAACTAACAAATCCGTGTTTTACCCAGATACAGGTCCTGAGATCCCTGACTGGCGGCGCAACAGTGGAGCCCCGTGCAAGCCCCATGCCCGCTACCCCGCCATCCTTCACCCAGGGTTCCTGAATCAGGGCGAAGTCCACAGTAATACCCGCTGTGTGGGAGCAGAGCGCTGCCGAAGCCGCTCTACTGTGTTGCAGGTTCACCTGAATGATCCTGGTCATCCGGAGGCTTGGTGCCCGACGGCCCTCCCGAAAGCACTCTGAAAGAAACCTTCGCAATGCCGACGCACACCTGCCAACGCCATTCCTGTAGCGCCCTGGCGCTTCGCTCATCGATTCCTAGGACCAGAGTTTGCACCCCTTCCTCCCGTTTTCGATCGATGATCTGCCAGTCCTCAGTACAGATCTGATTTTGTTTCTGCAACTGAGATAGAATCTTCTTGGGGTCAACGCTCGCCAGTAAGTCTTCCAGCCGCAAGAGAACCTTGGTAGTTCGTAGGAGATCCTTGTAATCCCCCACGACCACCGCAAGCCCCTCACGGACTTCCAACCCGCTGGCTACCTGTTTCACCCAAGCATTAGTTTCCACGTTGCCACAAGTGACGACGAGGGCACCTCTTTCCTGATATGTCTTCAGGATCTGCAGCAGCTCTGGCGTTCCATCATCGAAGACGAGCGCCAGAAGCTTCTCCTGCAACAGTCGACATTCCTCGTCAGAGAGCCTGACTTCGGGGTACAACGCAGGAATGATCGCCAGCTTGCTGGAAGTGAGCTGCTCTTTGAAGCTTGGAGCCCCAGCAGCAGCTTGCGGAGGCACGTCCCAACGCCTGGCTCGCTTGGGACGAGTCTGCTGCTCCGCAACCTTCTCAGGTTCCCTGCGCATTGGAGAAACGCCATGGAAATCCTGTTGCTCATCAGAAGAACCCTGAGCAGCTTCCGGTCGTTTCCGCTTGGAAGTCCCCTGCTGCTTCAGCTGCTTCCGCCATTCCTTCGGAGTGAGCCAAGTGCCCTCCGCCATTTTCTTCTCCTTGATGAGCCTTCTGCGCTCTTTCATCAGGAGGTGTCGTTTTTCCTGTTTGTGATCTACGACAGTCGTGTTTTCATCAGTTCCGGTGAGGTCCATGCTCTCCGTGCCCTGAGCACTTGGGGAAGCCACGGACGAGGCCACTGAAGTGTCGAAAAGGGGAACCGGCACCTGTGAATGTGCTTGTTCAAGCAGCGACAAGTCGCTGTGTGGGGGAGTCCTCTGAGTCTGACCGCTCCTTGCAAATGCACTGAGCTCCTGCTCACGACTTCCTCCCGTTGCCAGAGACGTGGTGTCACCTGTAATCAAAGGCTGAAAAGTGCCCTCCCCAGAATCCGCGGGCATGTCCTCTGATGAGGAGTGGGATTGAGCACTGACGTACCGACCCACCTGGGGTACAACTTCCGTTTGTTTTCTATCAGCCATATTGTACCTGAAACACCTACAAAGTTTGCAGTTTGACGACCATCCGTGGACTATCCACTCAGCCCGCCAATGTCCGGTGCTGGACCCTTGTTGAGGTTGGACCTCACATCGTCCCCAGCCCGGTATACTGGAACCGCTGCGCACATACCAGTTACCAGTAAGCAGTACATCGGCCGTCTGGTGAAACTATCACCTCGCCCGCTGCTACCCTACCCAGGCCTTTGAGGCACCCACCGCCTGTGCCCTGGGTAGTACAGAGGTCCCTGCTCACGACCTCGGGGTCCTTTTTTTCGACAGGACCATAAGTCTAGATCCGCTGCCTTTGGCTAATGAACAGAGGCACCCCGAGTAGGCTGCAAAAGTGCAGTACGACTGCAAGGTGCAGTCGATTCACAGCGGTCTTGAGGATGGCTCTTGAAGAGAGCCATCCCCCTGAGGGCCTTACGGACACCTCTCACCTCCAATGTCGCGGTAGAAACATATCGTTTCCAAGCCGAATAAGATCGGTAGTTGCGATCTTAAAAAAAATCGGTAATGCGATCTTAAAATCGTCGTTGCGGTAGAAGGATGTCGTCGCGGTAGAAGGATATCGTCGCCGCGGTAGATAATATCGTTGTCGTATTAGACGAATATAGACGTCGCGGTAGGCAAAGATCGTCGATGTGCTAGATGAGTATCGTCGTTGTGGTAGACGCCGCGGTAGATGAATATGGCCGTCACGGTATACGAATATTATTGTCGCGGTAGACAAATATCGTTGCCACGTCGCCGTTGACAAAAATCGTAGTCGCGTCGCGGTAAAACAAAAATCGTCTTCGCGTTGTGGTAGACGAAAATCTTCTTTGCGTCGCGGTAGACAAAAATCGTAGTCACATTGCGGTACCCGAAAATCGTCGTCTTGTCCGAAATTTCTGTTCTCCAAAATTTTGGGGGGGGGATATATCCCCTTTATCCCCCCGTGGGTTCGCCCCTGGTTGCACAAGTGAATGTGAATGTGAATGAGGACGTCGTACCCTGCACGAATGCCAATATGTAAATCACCCCCTCCAAAATCGCTGAATACGGACATTATGTGACGTGTTTGTCTGTATAGCAGCACCTCAAACCCAGTTAATGAAAAACCCACTACACAACCTTGTAAAAAGAGTATCGCTGATTGTCTGTGTGGAGCGGGGTGCCTGGCAACATCTCGCCCCAGGCGCCAATAAACCACGCGATGGCCCTGATGATTTACTCATGTAAAATGGTTTATGGTTCTTAAATTTTCTAGTGGAGGGTTGAGTAACCTGTTATATTGCTGTGAACTGGTCGACCATGTGATTTCAAAAGAAGGTGAACCACGTAGAGTCCTAATTCGCTTCTATGGTCAGGTAAGAATGAGAACGAAGTCTTTTTCCCCCACCTGCTATAATTAGTCACATTTTAACCCTTTCCGGACTATAGGGGGATATATCCGATAATAATTTCACCTAACGAACGGTAAGTAAAAATTATTATTATATTTGCCGACTTCTTTCAGCTTTCCGGAATTTAGGCGGATACATCCGCCGATTGTCCTGAGAAACACTAATCCAATTTTGGGCATTATAATCACTTTTTATGAACAATAACTATGGAAATCAAATATTATTAGTTACTTATGACTCGTAGGTACCTTTTACTTGATTAAAAAGAAATTTATGTTTAGTCGGTTGGCTAGCCTGGTACATGCATTATAATCTTCATATTTCAGAATTACTTATTTAAAACACACCCTCAAACAATTTGTTTCCTCATATTATTAGATTGTTTTAAAAAATAACTGTAAAATATATCGATGTGATGAAGACAGCCTACAGATATATCCTCTAAACTTTTTTGCACTACGGACAATAGGCAGGTATATCTGCCAATTTCTTTATAGATAATTTGTAACAAAAAATTATTCGAAGGCAAAATACAGTATATATAAACTGTAAACTAATAAATAAATACTAAAAACACAAAAACATTTAAAATTTTTTTCACCCGTACCTATTTTTTTAATTGTTTTTATAGCTAAAGGGGTCAGTCCGGGAAGGAAAAATCCTTGAAATGAGTAAGTAAAACGATCCTTCGTCTCCTGCCAGTTGACAAAGTAAAACCATAATAATAACATTGAAATCAATAATTCAAAATATCGAGCGCCTTCAAGTTTTTATTCAGACATACAAATATGTTGAAGCTCACCGGATTATAGGCACTAAGATCAGCAGGAATATCAATTGCAACATCCAGTTGATTATTAAACATGAAAGAATGGTGTAACAATTAGCTGATCGCTGGTGCATAAATGGCTGTAGCTACCTGAATCGCAGGTGCTAATAACTGAACAAAACAAAATTAATTTGTTGTGTGTCGGTATAGGACATGCTACAGCCAAAATTAAAAATCGTAGACCTTGATCTTGTTGCCAAATCAAAGCTTGGAATCTCATGATGTGCACTATGGTGGTTGGGTTTCGATATCTTTTAGGGCTTAGGCACAGGATCGTTCAAAAAGGACCCATGTCAAGGATTTTAGAAGTGCTTTAGGTTTTATTTGTTCATATGTTATCGAAACATAACATGGTTTGATTTGAAGTACCTACAATGATTACTAACAGAATGCAGTACTTACTAATGCAACAAGAAGAAAATAATCTCACGAGCAAAGCTAGTTGGTGGGGTAACCAGCTGGTTTATAATAAAGAAATGGATGTTTATTGATTGGGTATTTATTTATTATTGCAAATAGGAGAAACATGTTGAAATGAAAAATTGTTTATTTATACAGGCAAAGTTAGGGCCTCTTGGCCCTTTCTTACACTTAAGAGGAGGCTAAAGGCAATTCGGTGTCGCCCTCGCGTCGAGATACGTACTAAAATTACTCCGCGATAATAATCGGAAAATATAGTGTGACGTAGTAAATAATCAGTTATTCTAAAATTATGGTCTTAACTAGCATATAAAGTTCTCTTTTCCACTTTTAAGTCCAAAATATAGCTTCAGAGGCTGATATAATGTCGTCGCTCATTTATATAAGTGCTCATTTGTATAAATAATGAATGTAGTTCACGAACCTAGTGTTGAATTTATTTGTCTTCAAGGTGCAATAAAATTATTTTTTCAAAATTAAAATTTATCGCCGGAAAATGCGAACGCGTGAACGTTTACACGCGTTGATCGCCGACCCCGCAGAGGAATATTTACTACATTCGTTACTGTTTGAACACTTAAATAAATGAGCGGTGACATTATATCAGCCTCTGTAGCTATATTTTGGACTAAAAAAGTGGAAAAGAGAACTTCATATGCTAGTTAAGACCATAATTTTAGAATAACTGATTATTTACTATGTCACACTATTTTTCCGATTACTATCGCGGGGTAATTTTAGTACGTATCTCGACCGCGAGGGCAACACCGAATTGCCTTTAGCCTCCACTTAACCTGATATAATAGAGTACAATAAATACTTATGCAACATATTTACAAAATAACTTAAAACTATATTTACAAAAAAGGAAAAAAGAAATCAATTTTACTCAATCACACGACCTTCCATCCATCAGCAACCATGCACAAAACACACCCCCTAGGACGCACCGGCCAAGGACATCCGCTGAAAGTAAAATTCTCTCAGCGCCACCACAAACCGACGACGACTTTCCAGGGACTTTATGGATTCTGGCAAGCCATTCCAGAGGCGACAAGCAGTAACGACAAAACCGCGGTCATATATTGCCGTTCTATGATGTTGTGTGTATTTCGAGAGTAATGTCCATTGTCTCCCTCATGAAAATTGTCTCCCTTGGCAAGCCTCAAGCACCAACATTTCACTCATTAACACAATATGTTGTACTTAACTCACTCAACACAATACAGTAACTATTGTCGAATAGGTACTGTATAGTTTACATAAAAAATTATCAGATCAAAACTTACTTTAAATCGTTAACATCAGAAAGTAACATTGTGACTGAATTTACTGTATGGTTGAGTTATAAAGAATATCATGTCACTGAATTTATTGTTTGGATGAGTTAATGAATATAATAATTTACATTAAACTCTATCTTAATTGACTAAAATTTATTTGAATCATAAGAGTTATTTATTTATAGGGAATTAGAAAATAAATTACATATAAATTCAGATATGGATGAAACTGTGAAGGACAAGTTAAACATACTTATTTTTTACTCCCAACTGTAATTTCAGAGGCTCAGGCCCTCAAAGATTGAACTGCAACGTTTAAATTAAATTTAAGAGGTTAAATTGGGAATTTCAACACAATTTATATATATAGATGTCTGCGTACAAATACTATTGAATTTTAGAGACTGAGCCATACTGTAACTAAAAAATAAGAAGAAAAATTAAAAGAAGAAGATAATTAAAAATAATTCTTTCAATCGTCGGAAATAATTTTTTTAGTATTATAGGTTTTCCGGAGGTAACAGACATAGTTACTAATCATGAAATTCTTTTTATTTGTAGATAATTGAATTAGCGTAGTAAAATACAAATTACTTGCTGTTGGTAGGTAAACAGAGAAAGGGCTCTAGAGACGCTGATCACGGAATGTGTGATTCTCACTTTACTGTCGGAGCGTCAGCGAGGCCCGAGGCTCTACGGGGTCTTCCCAGGCGGCCGATTGGAGGAGTATGTTGCTGTGAGTTTAATTTAAATCCAGATTCTTTATTAGTACAGAGTGATTCAAATTTTGTCTTACTCTTAAAACATTATTTATTTTCAATAAAACCCTTCAACATATTCAGTGGTAGATGTCAAATTACTTGGATAACAGACAATAGACAAATATTCTTTATCAACTTATTCATCGAGAATGATAGCATCAATTTACAAATTTTTTTTTAATTAGCAAAATATTTTTTCTTGAATTTAGCTGTCAAAGATTGCTGGTGGTATTAATCCAAAGTGTAGAATGAACGGTCTGTTAGCTGTTTGTGCAAAGTTTAAGGTCCTGTTTGTACTTGCTTCTCAAAGCTGGAGATAGCTGGTTGTGAATTCTCATTGCCATGTACAATGGTTTCCTTTTTTTTTGTTAAAAAAACTCAACTGCCCTTCGCCATGGGCCAATAATTCTTTGCGGCAATCTAAAAACAATGAAGCACCGTGACGGCAATATTCACTTCGGCCAGCCAGAGGTGATCACTCATGATGGAACAGGAGTCGCCCGCTGTTGGAATCGAACCAGCTACGTTTGACACACACGGCAAGCGCTTTACCTCTGAGGTACCGCATCAGCTCTGAGGTTAAAATTGTGTGCATCGGATCGCCTGGTGAAGTTACATTTTACTGTGTACATCACAACTTCCTGCATGTAAAGTGTTACGACATTAAGCACATTTAGTGATCTAAAGGCTTCCCTGCAGCTGTCGGAGTCTGTGGAGTCCAGCAATTATTCTGACATTTTTTTTCTGTTGTTAAGAACTTTTGCATTTTACTATTAGGGTTTCCACCCCACGCTTCAATTCCATTTCCCTTGTGGGACTGGAAAAGTGCAAATAAGTTGCCATCTGTTGCTTTTTTTCATCCTTAAGTGCTTGGGCTTAATTTTTTGCAGAGATTGTCCAAGTGTGGGGTCCAGTTTAAGTTCTTGTCTAGTGTGACGCCCAAAACTTAACTTTATCTTGTACCTCTATGTGTGGAGTTTGTGGCACTTCAATGGATTTTCTACCAAAAGCTAATTGTGTTGTTTTTAAGTGTTTGTTGAACACCAAAGTTGTGTCATCCCCATATAGATATTCAAACATTTCAATTATGGCTGTTGTTGTGAATTTTCCTTCTGTAAATCCATGTTGAAAGTTGTTTAGTAGATTGTGTTCCACACACTGTTGCAGAAGTCTACTCAGGACAACATCTTCATATAATTCATTAGATTCATAAATTATTTTACATTACCAAGTCTTTACATTTATTTCAGCTTATTATACTGTAAAGCTTAGAAATTCATAATCATGCAACCCAAAATATTTCAAAATTAAACTTACTACCATTTAGACGTAGTGAAAGTATTGACAGCCATCTCTACATGCAAATAAAATTGTTTAATAAACTTTCAGCTGAAGCTCTCACTGCAAATACAAACAAGTTCAAATTCTCTCTAAAGACTTGGTTAATAGATAAGGCTTTTTACAATCTGGATAGCTTCATGACAAGCCCGAACACAGACCTGCTTATCTTCTTTTTCTTTTGTTTTTTAATCAGCATGTACTAACTACTTTTATTGTTATTGTTTGTTAATTTTGATTGGCCCATAATATGCATTACAATGTGCAACATGTTGTAAATATTCACTTTCTCTGACCTAACAGACTAGTTATAGTTTAGATATTAAGAACCACATGTAAATTCACGATGCCTATTACAGTATTGTAAACTGTTAAATGGAAAATAAATTAAATGAAATGAAATATTTTAATATTTTATTTTAAAGTAGCTGAAATTTGAAATTATTAAGAAGTTACTATAAAATAGTGATTAATAATAATTAGTAATTATAAAATTGTTTTTATTAGATTCTAATAAATTATAAATTATTGATGCATTATTATTTTTTTATTATTTTGCTTATCCAGTTTGGATGAATAAAATGTATTTCTTATTGGGCCTAACTATACTGACAAATCACAAGGTATGGACTGGGGCGTTCTTTTAAAATTATTTGCAAAGTAATTAAATCTCATGTCATATAATATGAAGTAAACTAACTGTCCATCTAAGTTAAAAAAATCACATTAAAAATACAATTATTTAATACTGTATGAACATTGTAATGACTGGAATTAATTTCAAAAGACTATCATTGGTCCAGCATCCATTGTATTTAATTGTTTATTTAGATTACCCACAAAATTATCTCTTTGTGTATGAATTTGCAAGTAAATATATGTGATTTTGACTGTTACTATAATAAGTGTTGATTTATACACTGCCAATGGAGTATTGATAGTTGACACAGTGTTTTAAAAAGTTTTTCATTACCAATTAGTCTAAAAATAAACTTTTGATTGCCAAAACCAATCTGTTCTCAACTATGTAAGCTAAGCAGTCATTGTGTCTGATTTTATAATGTAATTATTAAGTAATCATATTTATTTATTTATTTATTTATTTATTTATTTGATAATGTAATTATTAAGTCTCTTTTTAGCAGACTTTAGTTCATTCATAGTAGGATTAGCACATGTTGAATTATCTTTATGGTTGCATTAAATTAATCCGCACGAGGTTGATTGACCTTGTCGACTGTCAATAATTAGAGATAATAAATATTATTTATCAAATGTTTAATGCGCAATCAGTTGTATCCCCACTTATTCTTTCATAGACATAGTATAACTTTATTTTTAGACTTTTAAAACAAATTTTTCCTCTAATTTTAAAGTGTAATTATGATAAATGCGTAGTCTCATAGCTCCGAATCTCTTAGCGCTGAAAAGTGGATTCTGTGATATAGCGTGGAAAGTAAAAATTTAGCACAGTGCCAATTCATTCTGTGTCGTCACACAGGATGCCACTTCTTTCGGTGCTATGCGAAAACTTGACATTAGGTGCCATAAGATTCTGTACCATAGAACAAATAACAATAATTGTAAATATGTTGCATAGGGCAGAAAATACAATCTGTGTTATAACACTGAAAGTGTTCATTTGCCTTATAGTACATAATCTCATAGCACTCATTGGGGAGGATGTGCATGCTGTGTAACTGCCAGGGCCGCCGTCAGGCCATGTTAGCCAAGTCTGAAACTTGGGGCCCGGGCTCCGAAGGGGCCCGGGTTGAGCGGATTGTTTTTTAGATTGAAGAAATATTGGTATCGACTGTTCTTAAAAATAAAATTAGGCCTTCATGTTAAAAAATAAAATGTCTAGCTTTATCAAATAAATTACTTTGACAATACAGTATTTGATAAGGGCAAAAACGAGTGTTTTTCTGTCTGTACTCTTGTATTTGCGATTGACTGTAAATTACGGCGCGGCGGTGGCGGCCTGCCCGCGTGGCCGGTGGTGCGGCGCGGCGGTGGAGTGAGCGTGAGTGACTCATATATAGGCCTACGTGTGGTTTGCGTAAATTTTCACCAAAACCTTGCACATTTTGATTCAGCTTAGCCACTTGGTATGTGTATAGAAGATCAGGACTACAGAATAGAAGGGCTGCTCCACTCCTTTCATCTCAGCTAAAAGCCGACAGTGCCCAAACTCCCCTCCCTCCCCCCCGTAGTGACGTGGCGGCGATACACAGCTGTCGGCGGCTGCTACTTGTCTGATACGGGTGGCTTTTCTATCGCTGTTTTTCATGTCCAGAAGTGAGATATTTGGGTGGAACCTTATATATTTATAATCTGTATAAATTGACGAATCTTATGGTGTAAATATTTTCCAAATAAGACTTACGAATAATTTTTTACAATGACTAACTTAACGTATTGTCGTAAATTGTGACTTGAAAAAGTTAGTCGGCTACTACTTTTTTATTTTTTGGTCAGGTAAGTTTCGTCTGCACGAAAGTTGTAGATAATGAAATGAACTTTACACTTTGTATTTAAACTTTTTTTCTAGCGCGGCTAGTTTTCTCAGAATCGCAGGTTGAACAGACCGGAGAGCGGGCTGATAAGTGGAGCGTGCGAAAAACCCGGGCGGCCGCGTCTTAACTCGAGCTACTGCTCCAGTTTTTCCACTTTAGGGATTCATCCCAAAGATGGGATATGATATGGGACAATACTTAAAGAAATGAGGGATAAATTGGGAATTTTTGTTTTTCGTGGGATATTATCTTCCCGGAAGATAATATCCCACGAAATTGTGTCCAATTTACGGAAGATTCTTCTGTAAATTGGACACACTGTTTTGCTCGTACACACTGTTTCGCGCGCTTACACTCTTATAAACAATTGTTGTTTGTGTCGATATAAGTGTATTATTTGCCTATTTATGTTTAGTTTTGTTTGATAAACTGTTTATTAGTTTAAAATGTGTTTAAATGATGGTGGCCTGTAGTGTAGCTTCTTGCAGAAACCACTCCCGAACTTAGAATACTATTTATTACTATTTAACTATTTATTAGAATTAGACATCTAAACAACAAATGTCAGTACATGAACAAGAGGAAAATCACCCAAAAGAATGAAAAATGGGCTAAATCACGAAAAAACTAATTTCAAACTGTTGTAAGTTATTGTTTTTAGTTAGTTTGTAAGAAAGATTCACATGTGTACTTATGTATTGAAATTACGATATAAATAAAATTAACTTATGTTTGTTTTTTTTATACATCAAAGGTTTAAAATTGTTTGATGGTAGTTATTTGTAAGACATAATGGACAATCGTAAATAATTATGATGTACATGTAATTAATTATGCCAGACCCAATGACGGGTCGAGTGTGGCGGCAGGCGCGTCGCGGGCTCGCGGCCGAAGTAGTCTCCTTTGTTCAACCTGAGTTTCTGGGAAAACTAGACGTGCTAGAAAAAAAGTTTAAATGCAAAGTATAAAGTTCATCTCATTAGCTACAACTTTCGTGCAGACGAAACTCACCTGACCAAAAAATAAAAAAAGTAGTAGCCGACTAACTTTTTCAAGTCACAATTATGACAATACAGATAAGTTTTTCTTCATAAATAATTATTTTTCAGTCTTATATAAAAATTTACACTGTTAGATTCCTCAATTTATGCAGATTATGAATATATAAGGTTTGACGTAGACATAATTTTTTAGAAGCATAGAGGAGTGAGTAAATGAGGCGCGGTATACACTGGCACGGCGCGTTCGCCGTAGTGAGTCTGTATCGCCGTGACGTCACAGCCACTGCCGGCTGGCATCACTTTTTGACTCCGCACGGCGCAGCCCTTCTATTCTGTAGTCCTGATAGAAGATACCAGTAAAAGTATTTTTGTTCGAAGAACCAACCTTGAATTCATGTAGAACACCCTCATATCAGCCATTAAAGATGGCCGCAATTACATTGATAAATTGCTCTAACTACGGTAATACTATTCCGATCTTGATAAACCTTTTTTGTTTGAAAGAGAGTTTCAAAATAAAACTTTTTTGCATTTAACATTTTTTCTAAAGTAAATAGTTTTCATTGTATATTTGAAAAACGAAATTTTCCATTTAATTCCATTACAAAGTGTAATTCCTCAATAAAATGCGTTTTGAGGGGTTCAACAAGGCTATATAGCTGAATGAAGTATGTTCTCTAGGTTAAAAACTTATACTCACAGAAATTCTATTCCAATTGGTCATCTATTATCAGAATAATGGCCTCAAAAAGATGATATACGCACAGGCCGTTTTCCGGGTTAGCCTAGTTTTTTCGATATTTTATGGAGTAAAAAACTATATTGAGGCGAAACCTAATAAAAACGAAGAAAAATAACTATACGACCGAAAAAATCGATCATCATAGTATAATTCTATGTTTTCATCCATTTTGAAGGTCCAAAAGTAGTTTTTGGTCGCCCCATGTTAAGCATAGGGCAAAAGGACAGGCTCTGGCTTTTTTCGTAATAAATATTTTATTCCGTGGAGTTGTATAGCTAATAATTTCATAGCCTATAATGTGATATTTCGTTTCATAGCTTATAATGTCAAAGAGTTGCATAGCTCATAATGGCGTAATGTGGTATAACACATAATCTCACTTTCATTTTGAGCTATGAAACAGTTTGCCAAAAGCATTATAAGCTATGCAACTGTTGCGCATTTTAAAATAATATTTAAAAACAGACAGATTCATAGCCCATAACATGGAAAATCGTTTCACAGGTCATAATGGCAAACAGTTTCATAGCTTATAATGAAAATTTGTAAAGAGTTTCATAATTCCTAAAATCACGATAGTATCATAGCTTATAATGAATTTCACCAGGGCCGCCGAGAGGCCATGTCAGCCAAGTCTGAAACTTGGGGCCCGGGCTCCAAAGGGGCCCGGGATGAGCGGATTTTTTTTTAGATTGGGAAAATATTGCTAACGACTTTTTAGAAATGAAATTTGGCCTAAATGTTAAAAAATAAAATGTCTAACTTTATCAGACAAATTACTTGATAATACAGTATTTAGTTAAGGAAAAAGCGATTGTTTTGTCTGACTGTCTGTTTTTTTATATTTGCGGCTGACTGTATGTACACTAGCTATGGCGGTGGCGGACAGCGAGTTGAGTTGTGAGCGTGAGCGACTCTACTCCCTCTCCATCCCTTTGAATTAAAATATATTAACTTAAATACGTTAGGTAATTATCCACGATGGTAGTCAACAAGAGCACAACATATATTGCAGTAAATGAAGATGGCCGGAAAAAACAATCGTGCACACTGATCGCGAAAAAAACGGAAGAGTAACTTTGTGAGTGGAACGAACGCGGAAGTTACGGGAAAGAGACGAATGAATGGAAAATGCAATAGTGCGGGATCGCTGATAATTTTTAAGTTTTTGATTTTTAATCAGAGTAGACTATTTTCTAAGTTCGACCGTCCATTCAGCCTCAGTTGGTTCGGATTATTGTTTTTTTTCGGAGGTTCGGATATATATGATGTTCCACCTCTAGACTGCCTAAAAACTCGAGTTTAGAGACCTAATATTCAAAAATTTTCTGGGGGAGGACCTCGGACCCCCCTTTCGCTGGGGGGTATTCCATACCCCCCCATCCCCCCGGAGGGCCCGTGCTGTGTGCAGACTTGGGGCCCGACTTGGCTCTCGGCGGCCCTGAATTTCACAAACTGTTTTATAACACTTAACGCTTTTGGAAAAAGTTTCATAGCTCATAAGTTCAGGGGCCCTATTTTTGAAACGGTTGACAGTTGAGTAGTGAGTCACTCGTCAAGTCACCTAACAGCTGATGGTAGCATTGTTTAAACCACCACGTGGGATGTCAACGTTTCAAACTATACATCTGTCAAACTAGAAAGCCAAATGTAAACATTGACCAATTTAAGGAATTACCTCATTTTTCGTGGCTTTAACTAGACCATCTTGGTATATTTATAGGTAAATTTAGTTGTAAGGCATTTTATAAATGGTTCAAAGGCTATCTGAAGGCTATCTTTTTAATTATTTAGTATTAAAAAGTAAACATAACCTAATTGGAAAAGCTTTCCATGATTACTATTATTACTTCCTCCAAAAGAGGAGAAGAAGAAGCTTGTTTCCTGTCAACTCACCCGTTTTTACTCAACAGCCTATTGCTTGGTGAGTAAAAATGGTTGGGTTGGTGAAATACACAATGTATATTATGTCTCTATTAAAATTATGATTTTTTAAGAATAAGTACCTATTGAAATGATATTCACGGATATTGTGGGGTTGAATTCATAAAGTTAGATAGGAATATTCTTATTTTTATCTGTGAATTAATTTTATGATTAGAAACAAATAACTTGAGGAATGAGTGACTCACTCAACCGCCGACTCACCCATTTCAAAAATAGGGCCCCAGAGGTGCCCACCCCCCCCCCCTGGGCCTATGACTCACCCCCCCCCTGGGCCTATGACTACCCACCCCCTTAACTGCGACCAACCCCCTCCCCACATCCGAGATCTTTCCGAGGGTTTTCGCCCACAGCGGGAAAACTATCATTTTTTTTGGAATCGGCTCAACATGTCCTTCATTAAAAAAAAAACAAATTCTTGAGGAGTAGGCCTACTGAAAATACTGGATATTGTACCATTTGTAAAGAGACCAAAAGGAATTTTCCAAATTACCTGGATGAGCAGGGTTCATCCAGTTCTCCATTTGTGTCTCTTTCTTCGTCAGTTTTCCTACGTATCAATGGTTTCCAAGCTGACTTGCCCATTTCCTTTTTCTCGATTATTTTAAAATTTTTTATTCAAGCCATTCTTAATTTTGTACACGTTTCTTTCTGCAATGCTCTGCCACTTATCGTGGCGCACTTTAGCATTACACATAGGTTCCAAATACTTATATTTTAATAGTTTTTGTTTTTAGGCATTTTAAATAGCTATAAGCAAAATACAAATATGCTTAATCGGGTGATAAAGCCCGATGCACTCCGCCATGATTACATCATACAATAAACTACAGTAGACCTAAACCACAAACTAAATATTTTAAAACATCTATGATACTCAAAAGTCATAAAACACGCAGGTGTCAGGTGTATCGACAGGGCCGGCTCAAGAGTTTTCGGCGCCCTAGGCGAGAATATTGCCCGGCGCCCCGCTCTAAATAAAAACAATAGGTATCAAACAAAAGTACTGTCATATAGCTGTTAATTTCCTGCCGTATGTTTTTACGTAATTTAATTAAGATTAATAAGTGAAGAGCGACACTGCACATCGAGAATTCAAAGGACATGATACCATTTGACAAATTAATCTCATAAAATAAGGCTCGATGTCTTTTTTTTAGTCGATTTTTTTAAAGGCAAACTGGTATTTTATATACCTAGTTTAGATACTTAAAGGTACTGTTTAATAAAGTATGATTTTGAGAAAATAATGTATTAAATGTATATCATTCAACAATTAAAACACTTAGGCAAAAATCATTATGAACAAAGTTTTAAAAAACAAAAACATGATCCTTTGACATGAAGTGCCTTGCTAACATGGAGATTTCCCCCCATGTTGATCCATAATCTGTTGTTATTTTTGGTGTAAAAAACCGGCCTGACTCACGTATATTTGGCATTTGGCTAAAAGTCCAAAATCAAACTAATAAAGACGAGGGTGCCAAGAGGACGTATAATGACGGGTGTTAATTATTGGTATAAGTGAAATAATGATATTTTGATTTATTCCTCCAATAAGATACAATTAATTACAAAAACTTAAAATTTACCAGTTGATTAAAGGGCAGGTTGGGGGGTTCCCACCACTGGGGATATTATTGAAGTGATTTAAATAGTAACTACACCACCAGAGCATGTAGAGCTTTTCCTGAATTATCACCTTATAATTTAAACCTAGAATTTAAGTCTATAATTGGCGTTCATATTTATTATTTTATTTTTGCGCCCTGCTATTTTACAAATACGACCATCCAGCGCCCTCTTTGGCGCCCCTCGTAGGCCCCGGCGCCCTAGGCGGTCGCCTAGTTTGCTTATATGGTAGAGCCGGCCCTATGTATCGGATAGCAAGAACTAACCAGTACAGTAACCACTGACAGACAGTACAACTGCAACTGCCACAAGATCGAAGGAGTGGGAGTGAACGCATGCGCCGAAATTCTCCGAACTACGAGTTCATCGCGCCACCGCGCGAGTCTTGTTACCATAGCAACCACTAACTCAACGTTGTCAAACTTTCATTGTCACTGCCCAGAGCCTACACTAAGTTTCGTAACCCAAGAGCCTAAGACCTCTTGTACATCTTGGGTAGGCATCGTTCTGCATATATCCAAAGTTCTAGAAATATGGGTTTTAATTTAATACTGAAATTGAATTTCTTAATTTCACGTTTTTTAATTGTTTTATGATGACCCCCCAGGCTGGCGAAAAAGTACTATTTTTCACCCCCCCAGAAATTTCAATGACGCAGTTTGCGACATGACACCCCCTGTGGGCACCCCTTCATAAGTTGCACAGCTTATAAGTTATATAAGTCATAATGTGGGGAGGATGTACACTCGGCGTAATGGCAAGGAGCGGAGCTGTTCTATTAGACAGTAGTACCAATCCAGTTTTGTGGTTTACCCTATTCCCTGCCATAATTTCCCACCATTACAGTACCCACTACACCACTGTAGGGCTGCGACCGGAAAACTGTTTGCTGAACGTTTTGTCGAGTCATAAACGCAGTGATTAATGCCGTGTCGAGGCCAACGTGAACTCTAATCATCAGAGATCTAAAATCCCTACATCACGAATTACCCGTGATTGGCAACATTGGGCATAGTGATGCAGTTTCGGACACCTACGGCTGTTCCGCTGCGTGAACTCCCCCCCATTATGAGCTATGAAACTGTTTGCCATTATGAGCTATGAAACGATTTACAAATTATGGGCTATGCAACAGACTGTTTTTAGCAATTATTTAACAAATACCAAACCGTTTCATAGCACATAACGCTTTGACAAACTGTTTCATAGCTCATAACGATATTGACATTAGGTGTTATACCACTTAAATGCCATTATAAGTATGCAACCTTTTGACATTATAGGCTATGAGACGTAATGTCACATTATATGCTATACAACTTATGAGCTATGAAACTTTTTGGCAAATGCATTATGTGTTATGAAACAGTGTGTCAAATTCGTTATAAGCTATGCAACTGTTGGGATTTTAGGAGTTATGAAACATTTTAAACATTTTATTATGAGCTATGAAACTGTTTGCCATTATGAGCTATGAAATTTATGGCCTATGAAATTATGAGCTATGATACCCCACCACTTTATTCGGCGTCGGTAGAAATGAATAAAAATTCAAGAACATATTTAACTTAAACATTTGAACGATATACCATGAAAAAATCTCAGATAAATAATCGCTAAACATAATTTATACGTGTTTTAAAATGAATTTTAGTGGTAAAATTAAGCCTCGCTGCTAGCACCCTCTGTGGAATTCGGCGCAAGCGTGGCTGGTGCTAAACACACGTATTTGAAAGAGCTACGCCGAATCCCTTAAATTAAAAAAGCATAATAATCATGAAAATAATTTTTTAAAGCCTTGAAAATGTTCAACAAATTATTGTAAAGATATATACTAAATTGATCTAAAATAAAAGTTAATTTCAGCAGCTTAATTGAAGAGATTTGGTGCAGTGCTCGCAAACACGCATAGTCGGTGCCAGGCTCGCTTGCGCCAATTCCACCGTGTGGCCTCATAGCGTCGAATCTCATAGCGCCGAAAGCCGATTTTGTGTTATAGCTCCGAAAATACAAACGGTGCATAGCGCCGAATGGATTCTGTGTTATAACACAGAATGCCATTTCTTTCGGCGCTATGCAACAATTTGGACATTCGGTAAAATGAGATTCTGTGCTATAGAGCAAAAATAACAATAATTGTAAATATTTTGTATAGGAAAGAAATGACGATCTGTGTTATAACACCGAAGTGTCCATTTGGGTTATAGCGCAGAATCTTATCTTACCGAATGGGGAGGATGTGCGTGCTGTGGAACAGCCGCCCAGCGCAGCGTCGCAGTGTTTCCATTTAGCGGGAATTAATAACCCAGGGAATGAAACGAAATATCCCACTTTATCCTGCACTCCCTCATGTCACGAATAATTATTTAATTATTAAAAACTTATTACTTTACAAGTTTATCAGATCTGCTCAGTTTGAAAGAAGAACTATTCTCCTGATGCCTGACAAAGGTAAATATCGTAATAATGAAGCACAATAACAATTGATTTTACAAACAATTATCCCAAACGCTCGAGAGACTGAGTCCAAACCATCTTGTGTAGTTTTAGACTGATACTAGATCTATGAGCAGCAATGGCTGTGCACAAGATGTCTGAGAATAATGGAATATTTATTTATTAACTTTGATCTTTATTCAAAACAAAATCATATTTTATCCGTTTATACACGTCGGCCACAACAGCATTAATATTGCATCAGGAAAAAATAGTGAGATTCTTAGTTGTTTATGAGTTATAAAGTAAAAAGTAAAGTGGCTTCCATTTCAAAAATGATACATCGTTGACGGAACAACAGAAAATTGAAACTCAATTAATTATTAAGAGGTCCTTCAAGACCTCATTCAGTGTCGAGGTTTATAGGGTGGATTCCCTAAAAGGTTCAAAATGAGTGAGTATGCCAAATTATGTTTAAAAACCCTTTATGTACATCCTGACTGACTGAATAAATAGGTAATAGGGTTTTTTTCTATATTCAAGAAACCTTACTTTTGATTATTACCTTACTTCTTATGTTTTGAATACTATTATTAACGTTATAAGAAACAAACTTAATGACTATCGGAGATTCATTAAACAATAACAATATTAACAAACATAAAAATCTTTAACATTGGGGCATTGACCAATTAGGTATTTATCACAATCATTGTGATAAATATTTGCGATAAGCAACAACAAAAAATCTTACGACTGTCAAAGCTACACCATGAAATTATGGATTTTGAGTAATTAACTTTTAGTTGAAATAACATAATGTCGGTTACTAAAATTTACGTGAAAAATAAACACTCAACCCGGACACAGCGAACGCGAAAAACGGGATCTACGCAAGTTTGGAGTAATAACAAGTTTCCAACGTGTGACTATGAAGTATCGGCGGCGATTTAGGTCGCGCACCAACGCGAATCGTTCCGTTACAAATATATATATAAATCACACATAGACTCTCTGAGATAAAATCTAAAACAAAGCGCATGCTCAAAGTAATTTGGACCATCATTGTTAATGTAAAAAATATAATACTAGTGGCTTGAAGGGGCTAAAAGCCCCTAATGAGGACAAATTTAAATAATTCTTATTTTTTATAGTACAAAATACCTTCATAGCAAACTGAATCTACCTTAAATTGATATCTAGCCTACCACATGGTTTTCAATCAAGTATCAGCATCACATGTTTTATGTAAACAAAGCTGACTTGTTAAGATCCCAATGCTTATTAAATGGCAGATATTTTAAGTTATTTCTCGTTTTCTGGTAAATTTCAAACAATTTCATTATTTTTCCCGCCATCACGGAACAGAGACCTTTTTGAGCCCTATCCTATCTTTCTACGACTTCTTAGACGCCCACAATTTTGACGCAAAGAATCGCCTTACGAAATTAAATATATGATTTTATAGTTTTCAAGAAAAAAACAATGAATCATTGTGACTTACCTATGGTAATATCTTTGTTGACTTCCTCTTCCTTCCTTTTAAGCCACGAAGCAAGCAAATTGTAACCACGTTGAGTTGTCCGTATCCTTTCCTTGGCCTTTCCCCGAAAGCCAGAACCATACAATTTTTCCCGGGCACAGGGGCGCCCGACAAAAAAATACTTCCAAGCAAAAACAAAAAAAAAAACACTGATATTTAATTTTTATGCTCATACCCTTCAGGGCCGGTGCATATCATGCGGAACGCGGTTGCGTGGGGCGCCAACAAGGATGGGGCGCCGGCAAAGTTGGCTAGTTGTCGCCTCCGCATTTAAATGGGTCTGTAGCAAAACTGTGTTTTGACGGAGATTGCCGGTCCCCGTGGATTTTTCAATCTGTTCAAACTAATAATTATACATATATGTATAAGTATAAAAGAGGATGTTGGTATATATATATATAGAGCATTGATAAACTCGAACACCGCTGGACCGATGGCCACGAAACTTGGTAGATACATGTAGAATTTCATGGAGTAGGTTTATACACCTTCAATTTCGTGATAACTTTCAGGGCTTAGCCCTGGGACCGTCTTAAAGGTACCCATGTCAAGGATTTTGAAAGAATTTGAGTTAGATTTGTTTACTAACAAAACATGTGAAAGTAAAATCTAAAACAGGTGATGTAAATTAATGGTATTTCTTTCTGCTATTTAATTGTATTTGTTTACATGAATATTTGTTACTTGGTGCCAGATGGTTAATGAATTAAGACTTTTGAATATATTTTAAGTGCAATACACTATATAAAAAGATGGTATGTAGTATAAAATAAAATAAATAATTGATATTACTGAAGGACTTCTGTGATCACTGATCACTTATACTTGAAGGACTTCTTTTTGTGACAACAAACTACTGTTTAAAGAGGAAGAGTGTGCTACTGTAAAGTATTAATTTTATCTACAGCACTTTAAAAAAATTGCCGGGACGGCTCATTCAATCTTTTTGTTCAATATAGGGTCTAAAAACGTAAGACGGCACTTTTTGATAATTGCTGGAGTGGAATTGTAATTTTTTGTTCAAGGTAGACCCTAAAACCTTAAGAAAATGATCTTTTACAGTGAATAAAATTTCAAGTCATGTTCTGTGGTTCCTCTAACACGTATGCCTTCATGAAGTAAAGAAATAGGATTTCTAATACGCAGGTCTGCTGCGACGGGGGTGCAATAAATTCAAATTAAGGGTAACTGTGCTCAAGGCCCCACAGTGTGGCCTTGCTATGCTACATATGCGAGCAGATTCAAAGCCGTCGAAAAAGCCAAGGGTGCCATTCCTTATATCGTGCCCAATGATCATCATCAGGGCAAGCTCAGATACCGTGCGTTAAGCAGAAACGACCATAAAATTTTCTCGGCGTTTGTCTTGGGTGAGCCAGTCTCTGTAAATTCGCTTCTTGAGTGTGTGAGCGCAATCCTCTTCACCTGATAGCAAGATCGACTGGACAGCCGATACAAGCAAACAGCACTTGCAAGAGGAAGGACCGCCGATAATGGGCATGAGCCTACCTAGGGCAGCAACACCATTTGGGGCTTTGTCGGTGGGGCGCTGGATATGGTCTCATTTCTTATATAGACAGGCAATCCTCTTCACCTGATAGCAAGATCGACTGGACAGCCGATACAAGCAAACAGCACTTGCAAGAGGAAGGACCGCCGATAATGGGCATGAGCCTACCTAGGGCAGCAACACCATTTGGGGCTTTGTCGGTGGGGCGCTGGATATGGTCTCATTTCTTATATAGACAGGCACTTTAGGCAGGAATAGAATACACCCGTCGTAGCATATGCGTACTAAGAGCAAATTTCTAAAAAAACTTTTTTTTGTTTTATAGTACATTTGATATGTTTAGAGAAGTAGATTTTACAACAAGAAAAATAAATGGGAAAGCAAAACGATATAATTGATGGGTGATGTTTAATTTTTATCGTGAGCGAAGCCACGGGTTCTTCTAGTACATAATAAATGACTTGAAATGGCGACCTACCCATGGTAGGTATTTTAAGATGATGACCGAATACTGCTCCTATTGAAAGTACGTAATGAAAGTGTGCAACTACATTGTATGTGTCATGTAGAATAATATCAATTGATGAATTTGATAGGATGATTCCTGTTAATCCCCCTCCCATTAGGTTATATGAATTATTTATGAGAAAGTATGTGTCAGTTTCCTGATACCGTTTATTTTAATTTGCAACAAAACGATTTACTCTATCTTATCCGTGCCCGAATTTCGACACTTGGAAAGGCTGTGCCTGTGACACTTGTCGCTCAATGACAAAAACCAGTTGTCACGCGAAATTCATTGAAGGGATCATGTGTCAATCACGTGTCAGGGATGTGAGGGCTGGGCGGGGGTGGAAAGGAGAGGGTGTTTTGTTCTCAGCGCGCGCTCCGTGCTCCCTACAGTATCGTCCATCGTACGGAGCTCGTTTTGGCGCGAATAAAAATCCGATGACTTTTCTGCATAAAGATTGCGCTTCTTATAGTTTCTGTATTCATTAAGGCCGACGATGTGTCGAATGGTCGGGGTCAGGCCAGGCCTGTTGACAACCTCGGCCACGGTGGCTATAATATAAGCGCGGGAGTCGAAAGTAGAGCGCACCCATCAATGAAGGAGTGAATAATTATAATAAGCTTTGTGCGCAACGATTACCTACGCTAAAGATAATTCCATAAGAGAGTATGGATCAACAAATCAGCTGATAAATAATACTGTAAATACTAATGATGTAAATACTGTATTCTTTAACCTATTCAATGATTATCAAAACAGTTATCTATATATATAAAGGAGAAGAGGTTTTCTATCGGACAGCAAATCTCCAAACCTATAAGACCTAAACAGTTGAAATTTGGCACATGTGCTCTCCTTGGGTCTTAGATGCACACTAAGAAACGGTTTTACAAAATTCCCAAAGGGTTTTGCCCTATGGTACTTCAAAGTTTTAAGGTTAAATTATAGGGAAGGATATAAGGTTGTCATGGCAACCTTAAGAAGTCTGACAAATTAAATCCTAAAAAAAGACAGGGGAAGTTTTTATGTTTTCGACGGGTGAAACCGTGTTGATCAGCTAGTATTGTTATATATATATCCATTATATATAGCAAACATATTGTAAACAAACGTTCAACGCGGAGATTTGCCAGTTTGAAGAAAGAGTAAACAAATACCATTTGTTACAATACATTTGTTTCAAACAATGTTTCAAGGCGACTTGGATATAAAATGTCGATGAGCTGTATTACATATGCTTTGGCCAACTAAGACGAAGAATACTGGACAGTTTCGATCCTGTTATTACTTTTTTTTTATTTAAGTGGCATGTAATATACAGGGTGTCCCGAAATTATGGTAAAATATTTTAGTATATGATAGTACAGGTAAAAATAAGAAAAAAAGTTCATATAAAAATAGGTCCAAAAGTGCTTCGTTTTCCGTCTGTGTGTCTGTTTGTGATTTTTACATATTTAATCATATCTCATAAACCTCTTAACGTATAAACTTCAAACTTGGTACATGGATGACCACTATTAAGACCTATTTTTGTAAGAAGTATCAAATTTCTACTTTGTACCATTTCAAAATGGCGACTGATTTTTGTTTTCAAAGCTAAATATCTTAAAAACCGTAAATTTTAGAAAAATTATACAAGAGACAAAAAAGTTGTGAAATTTAATCCAATTAACGCTGGTATTAAGATTATGATGATCGGACTACTAATAACGGAGAAATATTAACTTTTCTGAATAAAAACATGGTCCTTTAGAACAAACTGTCAGAAATTTCCATGTTTTTATTCAGAGAAATTAAAATTTCTCCGTTATTAGTAATCCGATCATCATAATCTTAATATCAGCGTTAATTGGATTAAATTTCACAACTTTTTTGTCTCTTGTATAATTTTTCTAAAATTTACGGTTTTTAAGATATTTAGCTTTGAAAACAAAAATCAGTCGCCATTTTGAAATGGTACAAAGTAGAAATTTGATACTTCTTACAAAAATAGGTCTTAATAGTGGTCATCCATGTACCAAGTTTGAAGTTTATACGTTAAGAGGTTTATGAGATATGATTAAATATGTAAAAATCACAAACAGACACACAGACGGAAAACGAAGCACTTTTGGACCTATGTTTATATGAACTTTTTTTCTTATTTTTACCTGTACTATCATATACTAAAATATTTTACCATAATTTCGGGACACCCAGTATAATACCCCCGTTGCAGTAGATCTGCATACGCAGCGAATTTCAAGTGCAAAACAACATATTTCAATCCAACATAGCGAGATTTGACATGTTTTTGTAAGCTCCATAAGAATAACATGGGGAATGAGTATGCAGGTTTGCTGCTACAGGTATGTTTAAACTGGTCGGTTTTAATTCAATATTTAGTAGATCTGAACTAGAAGAAGCCATTTACCAAGTTTTATCAAGATATGTTGAGAAATAAGCGAAATATAGAATTTTACTTATTTCTCATAAGGTTAACATTGAGACAACGTACTGTGTTTACCACTTTCAATATCTCGGTAACCAATGGGCATAGAGCAGTAATTCAAATTCAAATTCAAATTCAAATTCAAAAATGCTTTATTCATATTTTGTACACTGTACAATGAATGGTGTCAATCTTTGAATAACTATATTCAATACACAAATTAAACAAATATAGTGCAATAGACATTGCAAATTACAAAAACATTTTTACAGTCATGGAGTATAAATTAAAATAAACATTTTTTCAACTCTGCTCCAGGAACTCAGAAAAAGAGTAAAGGGACAAGCTTATTAAATATTAGTGTTTTTAAATATATGTGTCTCAAAATACCAAATTGTTTGTTTTTTTGAGCTGAATTCAATGGTGCCAACATAAATTTGATAAATTTTATTTTTCTATGTTAAAAACTTAAAAAAAACCATTTTTGGGGGGGTTTATCCCCCTTTACCCCCCCTTCCGGTGGTCCGATTGGGCTGGTTCACGAACTCGTCCGAGTAATTACCACTTTACACGTCTGTACCAAATTTCATTAAGATCGGACCATATTTACGGCCGCTATCGTGTTAACAGACATATATATATATATATATATATAAATTCGAACGATTGGTGTTTTTTTGCTTCTGGGGACCCCAAAATGAAAAGTTAACATGGTCTCGGACTTAGGTCTTACCATGAGTACTACCGTAATAGCTTATTCCTTTAAGGAAATTCACTAAAAGCTACATTTTATATATGATTAATGAAGGTTAATGCATATTTGGTTTTCGTGTCACATGAATCATGTCGATCAAGTAAATAAGGTTTTTTCTTGTAGTTTATAGTTTATTAGGGCTAAATTGTATTTCTATTATAAAAATAGTTTTCATGGTTTGACGCAATGGTAGATAGCTCATTTACGCACTTATTGGTCCATGGCAATGGGCAAATATGGTTTAAAAATATATCTAGGGGATAAATGGATGAAGTTTAGCTTTAAAATATAACGATCCCATATAATTTTAATTTATAAACTCATGACCAAAACTATGATTTAGCTTTGAATAGGACTTTAAAATAGTATAAAAACCGTGTCGGGGTTTTAATTTTTAGATAGAGGAGAAAACAAACTCCTCATTAATCCAAAAATAATTCCCTTGTTGCCTAAAATGATATGGAGTTTTTAAGACGAACTGTTGGATAAAGACAAATTTTCATACTGTTCAAACGCAGTGGGCCATTTGATGATGTTGGTCCGAGTGTTCTTTTAGATAAGTTAACAGCATGCGTGAAGGCCGCGGCATTCCGGGGCAGGCAGGGCTCCGGCGCCGCTGCAAAAACCATGGTACGATCATGACTGCGGCAAGGCTAGGAAAAAAAGCTTTAGACTTCTTAAATGCTATCGCAAAGTCAATGCCGATTTTGCGCATAGCTTATATGTAGAGGCAAACCAAGCATATAAAAATTTGTCGTAAGTTAAACAGTTACAATACAATGGTGACCTCATTGAAAAGAATGTTAAAAATAATAATGAATTTAGGGGTGCAATCAGACATCCGAAAACACAAAAAACATTTCGTGGGCGCTAACCGGGTGGAACACTTTAAAAGGCTACTCGATCCGGTACGGTACATCGTTTTTTTTATTGTTGACCCACTGTTGGACAAAGGAAATCGAGTTATCTGAGCCAAAACAAGTTTTGAAGTTTGTAAAATAAAAATACCCCCGTTGCAGCAGACCTGCATACTCAGCGAATTTCAGATGCTACACAACAAACGGTATTTCAATCCAACTTAGCGAGATTTTACATGTTTTGTAACCTCCATAAGAATAACATGGGGAATGATTATGCAGGTTTGCTGCAACAGGTATGTTAAAACTGGTTGGTTTTAATTTATTATTTAATAGATCTTAACTAGAAGAAGCCATATACCAAGTTTTGTCAAGAAATGTTAAAAAATAAGTAAGATATAGAATTTTTTTATTTCCCATAAGGATAACATGGGGAATGATTATGCAGGTTTGCTGCCACAAAAATTGAAATTTCGGGGATTTTAGACTAAAATACATTAGATCTCATCTACACGAAGCCACAAACCAAGTTTTATCCAGATATGTTGAGAAATAAGCGAGATATAGAATTTTACTTATTCCCTATAAGGTTAACATTGGGACAACGTACTGTGTTTACCACTTTCAATATCTCGGTAACCAATGGACATAGAGCAATGATTCAAAACACTAAATTGTTTGTTTTTTTGAGCTGAATTCAATGGTGCCAACAAAGATTCGATAAATTTTATTTTTATATGTAAAAAACTCAAAAAACCCATTTTTGGGGGTGTTTATCCCCCTTTACCCCCCTTCCGGTGGTCCAATCGGGCTGGTTCACGAACTCGTCCATTCGATTACCACTTTACATGTCTGTTCCAAATTTCATTATGATCGGACCATATTTACGGCCGCTATCGTGCTGACAGACATATATATATATATATATATATATATATAAAAATTCGATCGAATGGTGTTTTTTGCTTCTGGTGGCCCTAAAACGAAAAGTTATCATGGTCTCGGGCTTAGGTCTTACCATGAGACCTACGGTAATAGCTTCTTCCCTATAGGGTAAATTCGCTAAAAACAGCGGGTTTCGATCGCATACCATTCGTGTTTTTTTACGTTTGGCCCTAATAAGTTGTCAGAACTGTTAGTTAAATTGTTTAACGCTATTCTTAATACGGGAGACAGTTTTGAAAAATCTATTATCTATCCTCTTCACAAGAAAGTAAACATTGGGGTGGTTTCAAACTATCGGAGAATTTACTTTAAGGATGCAGTATCCATTGTGGACATAATTTTGAAGTGTTAAAAAATTTGGGTTTCTGATAAAAATATACTTCGTGAATATCAAGCGGGTTTCCACAAAGGTTACTGTACGGTTGATAACATATTCTCTCTGTCAGCCATGATTAATTTAAGATTATCTATTAAAAAAGGAAAATTATATTCTTTTTTGTGGATTTTCCGCAGCTTTTGGTCGAATTTATATA
Organism: Flexamia atlantica; assembly: GCA_035578135.1. Taxonomy (NCBI): domain Eukaryota; kingdom Metazoa; phylum Arthropoda; class Insecta; order Hemiptera; family Cicadellidae; genus Flexamia; species Flexamia atlantica. The sequence goes on along the minus strand of JAQJVK010000017.1, from coordinate 17,665,869 downwards.
GGAACCCTTTCTTTTTAAACTGTGCAGTATAGGAATTTCGACTAAGAATGCAATACGTGTTTTGCAAGCTTTTTATATTGGTACGTTAGCGGCTGTTTGGTGTAAAGATGGCGAGTCAGAGTGCTTTGAAACAACCAAAGGCAGGGCCGGAACTCAGAAATTTGTCAGGGGGGGCAAAGCCGAATTTGCCGCCCCCTGTTTCCCAATATTAAAAAAAGAGACCAACGGTAATGGAGGGTACAACATATTATTAAAAATGATTGGAAAGTTATTGGAATTTGTGATCATTCTCTTTTAAGTTTTATACAAATAGAAACTTATACGTTTTAAAGAAAATTAGTAACATTTTATGGCAGCTTTAAAGTGTAATCAGATTCCAAAATTCATTCGGGGCCTTTCACGTTACGATGTAAATTTGGGAAAAATTAGGCTTGAGCTTACATCAATTTGAAGACTTAAATCCTTCTTATTTTTCGTGGAAAGTAATAAAGATAATACAACGTTTATTAGTTTTAAAATATTTTTAACATTAAATCAAAAACAGCAAGATGGGCGCCGCGCCGGCGCCGGCGCCGTTCCCGTTCACAAGGTATTTACTGTGATTTCCCCAGAGTTTACACATCACGCCATTCAACTGCTGCTGACATTACAGTATATAAAATAAAAGAATAATATAAAAATCGTTATCATAAAAAATAAACATAAACTTGAAATCCGTGTCTGACTTAACCAACGACAGTAGAATTAATACGGCCAATACTATGTCAATTTTGAGGTTAGAACAATAAACAATACCCCCTTTTCAGCAGACCTGCATACTCAGCTAATTTCGAATGCAAAACAATATATTTCAATCCAACATAACGAGATTTGACGTGTTTTGGCAAGCTTTATAAAAATAGCATGGGGAATGACTATATGCAGGTTTCCTGCTACAGGTATATTAAACCTGGGTGGTTTTAATTCAATATTTATTTAGTAGATCTGAACTAGAAGAAGCCATTTACCAAGTTTTATCAAGAAATGTTGAGAAATTAGCGAGATATAGAATTTTACTTATTTCCCATAAGGTTAACATTGGGACAACGTACTGTGTTTACCACTTTCAATATCTCGGTAACCAATGGACATTAAATATTGATTTAAAATGCTAAATTGTTTGTTTTTTAGCTAAATTCAGTGGTGATAACAAAAATTGTTTTTTAGCTAAATTCAGTGGTGATAACAAAAATTGTTTTTTTTCTACGTAAAAAACTTCAAAAACCCATTTTTTAGGAGGTTTACTTGCCATTACCCTCCCCCCCCTTTCAGTGGGCCGATCGGGCTAGATTACGAACTCGTCCGAGGGATTACCACTTTACATGTCTGTGCCAAATTTCATTAATATCCGACCATTTTACGGCCACTATCGTGCTCACAGACACATATGTATGATAGATATATATATAAATTCGAACGAATGTTGTTTTTTGCTTCTGGTGGCCCCAAAACGAAAAGTTATCATGGTCTCTGGCTTAGGTCTTACCATGAGACCTATGGTACATAATAGCTTCTTCCCTATAGGGGAATAGGGGAATTCGCTAAAAATTGTCAAATTTTGTCTTCTTCAACTTGCAATGTAGTAATTCGAGATTATAAATTGCAATGAGCAACCCAGTTAGTTGTTATTCAACACTGTTGTAAACATTAATATTGTTTGAATGACGCTGGAAAGTCTTCAAATATCCTATAATAAGGGAACAAAGAAAGAGAGAGAATACAAGAGATGTGCACGCACACGCATTTTGTCCTTGAACTAAAAGGCTTCTATTTTTTATGTACATTTATACTCCATCCGCCTCCATCCAGCCCACAAATAATAATAAACATTTTTTACGGTAAAAATTCATTTAAGATCATATACATTTTGAAACCACATCACTATATTTATCTGGAACTTTTTGCATAATTTTTAAAAATATGTTATAATTATAAATTTTGGTTATTTACTTAATCTTTTGCCGCCCCCCCAAAATCTGCCGCCCGGGGCAGGTGCCCCCCTGCCCCCCCCTAAATCCGGCCCTGAAAAGGCTTGCGCCAAGGATGTCTGGGTAGTCATTTGTTTTATCCATAATTTTTCAACGAATTACCCGCGCGAGGTCTTAGAAAGGATGTTTTATTTTTGGGGGTAATAGGGTAAAAGTGTTATTATACGCAGATGACATTGTTCTGGTTTCGCCTTCTGTGGTTGGTTTACAACTCATGATTAATAATTTGCAGTCATTCTGCGACATGTGGAATTTAAAACTTAACCTGCACAAGTCCAAAATAGTAGTTTTTAGGAATGCGGCAGATTGAGTGCGGACGAGATGTGTCGTTATAGTGGACAGTTAGTTAAATGTGTTAATGTATAAAAAATATCTTGGGGTAATTTTTTCATCAAATTTTTCCTTTAAGATTCATTTTTATGCAAAATTGTCTTTATCTAAAAATGCAATAAATTCAATGTGGTTAAATGTTTTTTAAACAAGTATATTTCCGGAAAATCAAAATTGGAATGTTTCAATGCTGTTGTAAGATCGATTATGTGTTACGCCACTCTGGTGAGGGGATTTAGGCAATACGATCTTGACGAAGAGTAATTACGTTTCTTAATCAAAAAGATAGTTGGTTTACCCCGAAACATACCGAATTACACGTCTTCACCTTTGTAGTTTGCTACAAATACAGAGGAAATGCATTTAATGATGGCATAGAGTGCCTATTCTCCCAGCAACATACGTCGGAAGTCCGCGACATATGCATGAGTAACGCTCAGGATGCTAAGTTGTTTATTACGTTCACGAGAAATTCAAATTGGTCAGAAATTCTACAAGAATTATTTCCTGGCCAATCTCCCGTTGATCGCCATATTACCACAAGAGTTTTTAAAAGAAAGTCAAAGTTACCCATGGATTTTATTGTTAACCATTGCGTGTTCGGCGAGACGCATTGTTGGATGTATTCAGTATAGAATGGCAAGAACACGGGTTGCCACACGCCCACATCCTTGTTTGGTTGGTTGAGGGGATAAAACCGAATGAAATCGATTATCACTTTGTCCGCGTAGGACGTCTTTAGACGTCTTCGATTCATTGATGAATAGCTGAGGACGTCCTAAGACGTCCTTATGCAAGGTTTATCAAACAGACTTACTGGCGACTCCGTTTTGGTAGTAGGGGATTGAAACTCTGTCAGCCACTGGGGGACATACTATAGTTTAACGTCATCACCGTCGCTTGCAGTTTCCGCTCTTCAGTTAGTGGCGCTCCTAGCGGCACATGTGGGATTCTTCTCATGTAATCAAAGCAGTTTGGCACGTGCTACCATCCTATTTTAACGTATTCCTGTGAGGATTTTTGTTAGTTTGCGTGTGTTTTGTTTATCTTATAGATAGTGCGTAAATAAGATGAGTAAATTTTGAGATTTTGAGTTTTTGTGTGTGCTGTAAACCGTAGGACGTCTAAAGGCGTCTTCTTTTTTTTCACGATTTTATGTGGTATATGGTGACATAGTAGAACTTACAACTGACTAGAAAAACTGAACAAACCAATATTTGTATAGTATATTCATATAAACCACGTAAAAAACTTTTTTTATATTTTTAATCCAACCAGTGAGGCTGAAGACGTCTAAAGACGACCAAATCTTTGACGTCATCCTACAAACCGGAAGTGGCCCGAAAAAACATTTACTCGCCATGACTGACCTTCCATAACCATAAACTTTGTGAATTAGCAATAAACCTTTACAGCTATGTGGCGGTATATTAAAAAAATGTTAGCAGTCAATGTGTTATGTAATATCAGCTAATATAATGATCCCGAAGATGTACGTATTCCACGGAACGGAGTTTTGCCTGGTTCATCCTGAAATGCCAAATCTTTGACGTCATCCTACAAACCGGAAGTGGCCCGAAAAAACATTTACTCGCCATGACTGACCTTCCATAACCATAAACTTTGTGAATTAGCAATAAAACTTTACAGCTATGTGGCGGTATATTAAAAAAATGTTAGCAGTCAATGTGTTATGTAATATCAGCTAATATAATGATCCCGAAGATGTACGTATTCCACGGAACGGAGTTTTGCCTGGTTCATCTTGAAATGCCAATGGTGTCAATTGTAGTTGGCCACTGGTCCAGCACATACAGGGGTTTCATTTTTAAACCTAAAATAATTGCAACTGCTGAGACACAATGTTTATTGAGCCAACAGCAACTACTAGCAGTAAACTGTAATCAATCGTCGCGTTATAATTGAACGCAGCTCAATGGGGATTGAATGCAAGATCTTCTCGTTGATGGTTTAGATTAAATAAAGCACGTTCATCTCCATTTCGAGCCTCGTTTTGCTTCTCATTTTGACTTGCCCGAAGTGTCTTACACTCACAGCTCTGCGTTCTCTACGGCCGCGTCGGGTTGTTGCGTCGAGGGTAAAGTGGCAATTTCAAGGATCAGATTAATACTAAATCCATGTTATAATAAACTTAAAATATAGTCATGATTATGGTGAACTAAAGCTCAAACACTTCTCAACCTCTCTGGTCAAATAAAAAACTGCAGTTTTCTACTCATACTAGCTCGCAATAAAAAAAAACCAAACAAAACTATGAGGATTTATCTTCATTTCTGTAAATTCTATAAAAGGTTAGTTAGATAAAAAGGTAGATTCACGTGTCATGTAATCAGAATTCTTCAAACACAAAAATTAACTTTTGATTTAACATTTTAGTTTCACAAAATCCTTGAACTCTAATAATCTAGTCGTAAATAATCAAAGTGTAAATAAATAAACACATATTTCAAATTCACATTTGTTTACATGTCAACATATGGTTATAATTTCAAATAGTTTTCAAGTTCACAGAATGCATACATGTCAACTAACCTTATAGGCCAGTAGGACAGAGCCCTAAGGTCGAATTAAAAATTTTATTTTACACAAACCTTGTCCTAAAAAATACAAAGAAAACAAAACAAAATTATCCAGTTTGGTGCACAAATAAAAAGGTTATTGAATTACAAAGAAATAGGATTGTTTTTATTTATATAGATAGGTAAGGTTAACATTGGAACAACGTCCTGTGTTTACCACTCGTGGAATTGATTTTTTTTATATAGATAGATTAGGCCTAAAATTGTATTTTAATTATATTTTGAAAGATTTGAAGATGCCTGACATCCTATCTAACGTCCTGGCGAGAAACATTTTGCGTAAACGAGTTTTCTGGTTCAGAGAATAAATATACGGTGCGGTTATTAGTAGACCGGGGGAATTTGGACGAGACAAAGAATCAGCTTGATAAGTTAGTGTGTGTTTAGTGAAATAGAGGACTGTTTCATTTTGTTGCCAGGTGCCCTCTGTTGCGTGAGTTTGATTTCCTTGGTTTGGGTCCATGAGCTTTCCCGCGATTTGTTAAAAATTTACCGGAACGGGTATGTTTAGGAGCGGCTTGTCCGATTTCTCCAACAGCTTTGGTAGTTTGGATGTAATTTGATTCAAGAATATAATTTAATGAACCTGTTTTTTCCCAAGCAGGTATCAAGTTCCTGTAACAATAAATATATTCGGAGGGAGAGAGATTGGAAACGATTCAAGGCTCGGCTCAAGCGGTTTCTGGTCCAGGGAGAATTTTGCACTACGGGCGAGTTTTTGGCTCATTGTCGGTGAGGGTCCTTGTGCTCCTGAGGGCGCAATGCGGCGGTATCCAGGCCGACCAGCTTGGTGACGTTGGTCTTTTGCACAGAGAAGAAAAAAGACAGAGGACGCATCTAATGTTTCGCTAAATATGTGTCGAACAGTGCCGTAGAGTGGGCGCGGGGGGTAGGGGGGCGCCCGGAAGTCTATTGTCTCCCTATTGTTTGGCTTCCTGTGTGACGAGCAGTTACCCGAAACACTACTTCCATAAGAATGCGTACTCTGCTTATTTGTTTCTCTGTGGCTTTTGAGGAAAATAATGTATTTTTTTGTTATTTTATGGCAATTTATGTATTTTTGTACAATTTATTTTATGTACATACATTCAAATTTCGCTATGTACTAAACATGTCAAATCTCGCTATGTTGGATTGAAATATGCTCTTTTGCATTTGAAATTCGCTGAGTATGCAGGTCTGCTTCAACAGGGGTATATATCATTAAGTTATGCTATTTTGTATATTTGCCCCTATAAAACACGTATATTTACTCATTGAAGTGATTCGACGCGATTCATAACGTCGTAGATTAATTAAAACTAGATAACATAGGCCCTATAGGTTGCTCGAAATCGAGCAAAACAAAAATCATATTGTAAAAGATTAAAAAATGAACAATTTACTTATTACTTTTAAAGTGTAAACCAAGAGCTAAAATTAATAACAAAATTATGGCTAAATTACTGAAATTTTTAAAGTTTATTTTATTCACCGCAAAAGTTCCGACTAAACGATATTTTTTGTTGTAGTCCCTTGTTCGGTTTTCTTCATTTTCCGGTTTTCTCTCGATCCTGAAATGTATATTTTAATACCGACAAAAGTTGTGCTCTGTTTATAGCAACAGTTGTTGAATGTTATCCCAAAGGTTTCTGGATCTAAGTCTAACAGCCCAGGGCCAAACTAAAAGTATATAGGCCTGTTTTCAGATCAAGAGTTTTCTTTAATGTCTTGCAAATACAGCGAAATCCGCAAATTAGACAGTCAGTCTTTGCTGCAAAATTTTCTTTTTGGCAGCAAAGGGTTAATGATATTGATGCATTATCTCTACCTCTCTTCTTGAAATGCAAGCCGCCGCAATGTAAACATTTTAAGTTTATTGGTTCGCAAGGAGCTCCACGACGATCTAGTGATACTGCTCTGCACCCATCAAACGCATCGGGTGTGTGATACCAGCAGTTACGTTCGTAATTCCTCCGTCCAGTCATGTGCGTCTTCTTATAACTAACTGAACCAATTATGAAATCATAAATTGGCTGAAGTTAATAAAATCACAAAAGTACTATGCTGAAATGTATTGATATACCGTAAATTACATTGTAAGACGATAAACTGGTAACTGAACCGAATAAAGCAATTAAAACAACTCTTCTGTGGTAATCAAGGCCAATATTATTACCTTAAAAACGATAATAAACAAACTAAAACTGTTGAAAACAATTTCTTGTCGCGTCCCAGAGAACCCAAAGCAGCTGTAAAAATAAAAAATCGCTCTTTTCGACAAATAAATTGTAAGTGCTACAATCTGTGATTTACCAGTAGAATTATTTCAGAGCATGATCATATTTCGGTTGTAAACATAGTAATCTTAACTTTGTCAAACGTCGATGGATAGAGCTTCTGTTCCAAAACTTTAGCCCTTTACTGTACTTTAGTGGCGCCCTTTTTTTAAAATTCTGAGACGTATTGACAAATTTACATAAAAATCCATTTAACGTTAAGGGATACCTCAAACGTTAAAATCCGTCCAGCCGTTATTGAGGTTGGACTGTGAAAAGAAAACCGCTTGCGTATTAAATATACGCAAGAAGAACCTATTTCACTAGTCTCGTGGTAAAAGTTAAAGGTGCAGTATGATAGACGTTAATTTAATTTATTCATTCCGTACATAATGAATTAATTTCTTTTGTGAAATTTCAAAACAAGACACGAATTAACGCAAAGTACACAAGTTGTAAAACAATGCTATTTAAATTTGTCAAGTAAAATTATTAACACTTCGACAACCATTTAATTATTTGGGTTGTTATAGGATGAGTAAGTTATGTAACTTACATTGAAAAAATGAACTAAAACTTCTAAAATATTCAGGTGATTTTCAGCATAAAGGATTTCATAGCCGCTACAAATATTTATACTAGGTTTAAAATATCTACCTAGGTAGATCAGCATTTCCAGGTAAAGTATAACATAAAAGGTATAAATATATAGGCAATAGCAGTTTATTTAAGAATTAAATACGAGAAGTCGCCCCTGGTTTTTATTTTCCTCCCCGCGAGCGGCCACACTGCATGGAAGCAGTGATGCTCCCGGCCAAGGACGGGCACATGCGGTTCTCGCTCCTCCTGCGCTGTTCCGCCGCGCGTACATCCTCCCCATTAGGTCAAATGAAGCAGTTTGCCATTTCTGCGCTATGCACCAGTTGGGCGATTCGGAGCTATACCACAGTTTTCGATTTCGGTCTAATAACTTTCGGCGCTATGCAACAAATTGTAAAACTTTCGGAGCTATAACACAATCTTACAATTCGGTGCTATGAAGCACTTTTATATTTTTCATTCGGCGCTATGCATCATTTGTACTTTCGGAGCTATGACGCAAAATACACTTTCGGTGCTATGAGATTCGGTGCTATGATACCGCACCAATTCCACAAGGGGACGCCAGCAGCAAGGCTCAATTTTATCACTAAATACTGTTTTGCGATTATTTTCCCACAGGGGACGCTAGTAGCAGAGATTAATTTAACCTCTAAAAATCATTTTAAAACATGTTTAAATTCTGTTTAGCGATTATTTATCAAAGATGTTTTATGTTATATTGTTCAAATGTTAATGTTAAATATGTTCATGAATTTTATTCATTTCTACCGACGGATAAAGTATTTATTACGAAAAAAGTCAGAGCCTGTCCTTTTGCCCTATGCTTAACATGGGGCGACCAAAAACTTCTTTTAGACCTTCAAAATGGATGAAAACATAGAATTATACTATGATGATCGATTTTTTCGGTCGTATAGTTATTTTTCTTCGTTTTTATTAGGTTTCGCCTCAATATAGTTTTTTACTCCATAAAATATCGAAAAAACTAGGCTAACCCGGAAAACGGCCTGTGCGTATATCATCTTTTTGAGGCCATTATTCTGATAATAGATGACCAATTGGAATAGAATTTCTGTGAGTATAAGTTTTTAACCTAGAGAACATACTTCATTCAGCTATATAGCCTTGTTGAACCCCTCAAAAACGCATTTTATTGAGGAATTACACTTTGTAATGGAATTAAATGGAAAATTTCGTTTTTCAAATATACAATGAAAACTATTTACTTTAGAAAAAATGTTAAATGCAAAAAAGTTTTATTTTGAAACTATCTTTCAAACAAAGAAGGTTTATCAAGATCGGAATAGTATTACCGTAGTTAGAGCAATTTATCAATGTAATTGCGGCCATCTTTAATGGCTGATATGAGGGTGTTCTACATGAATTCAAGGTTGGTTCTTCGAACAAAAAAACTTCTACTGGTATCTTCTATACACATACCAAGTGGCTAAGCTGTATCTAAAAGTGCAAGGTTTTTACCTTGCACTTTTAGATACAGCTTTTTTTTTCTTTTTTTTTGATAGATTTTTCTCAGTCGTATAGTTATTTTTCTTCGTTTTTATTCAAGGTTTCACCTCAATAATAGTTTTTTTACTCCATAAAATACCGAAAAGAACTAGGCTAACTCGGAAAACGGCCTGTGCGTATATCTTTTTGAGGCTAATATTCTGATAATATATGACCAATTGGAATCGAATTTCTAGGAGTATAAGCTTTTAACCTAGAGAACATACTACATTTAGCTATAGCCTTGTTTAACCCCTCAAAACGTATTTTATTGAGGAATTAGACTTTGTCATAGAATTAAATGGAAAATTTTGTTTTTCAAATATTCAATGAAAACTATTAACTTTAGAAAAAATGTTAAATGGAAAAAAGTTTTATTTTGAAAGTATCTTTCAAACAAAAAAGGTTTATCAAGAATGGAATAGTATTACCATAGTTATAGAGCAATTTATCAATGTAATGGCGGCCATATTTAATGGCTGATTTGGGGGTCTACATGAATTCAAGGTTGGTTCTTCGAACAAAAAAACTTCTACTGGTATCTTCTATACACATACCAAGTGGCTAAGCTGTATCTAAAAGTGCAAGGTTTTTACGCTAACCATACGTACTAATACTTCTCTCTTCTCTCCCCATCCCTCTGCATTAAAATATATTGACAGCAATTTAAATATGTTATGATGAAATTATCCACAATGGTAAACAGAAACAATTCAACATCTGTTGTAATTAACGCAAATTGCCATAAAAAATCGTGCGCATTGATCGTGAAAAATCGGAAGAGTAACTTTGTGAGGGGAATGAACGCGTAAGCTATGGGAAAGAGACGAATGACTGGAAAATCCAATAGTGCGGGATCACTGATAATTTTCATTTTTTTATTTTTAATCAGTGTAGACTATTTTCTAAGTCCGACGGACCATTCAGCCTCAATTGGTTCCGGATTTTTGGAGTCCCTATGTATGATGTTCCACCTCTAAACTGCCTAAAACCGTGAGTTTAGAGATCTAATCTTCGACAAATTTCCAGGGGAGGACCCCCGGACCCCCTTACGCTGGAGTGGATTCCACCCCCCCAGACCCCCAAGGGCCCGTGCGGTGTGCAGACTTGGGGCCCGACTTGGCTCTCGGCTGCCCTGGTAACTGCTGCCCAGCAGTGTTCCCATTTGTCAGGAAATAATGCCTCAAGGAATGAAATTAAACTCTCACTTCATCCCGCATTACTTCATAAATTACTTCTTTCAATATCCCTCAATTTTTTATCTATATTTATAAAATGGGATGTTGTTTGTACTATACAGGGTGAGTTTTATTTGTCCCCCCCTTAAGTTTTTTTACATTTCTAAAAATAACTATCCCAGACCCCACCCAAACCTTATTGGGTAGTAAGTACCTCGTTTTGAGGGGGTACTCATTTTCGGCCGCCATCTTGGATCCGCCATATTGGATCCAAAATAATTTTTTCAAATGTAAAAGTGGTGTTGTGACCCGTCATTTCAAGCTAGATTTTTTCACTGATTACAATGCCGCAATCCGTTTTTTAATATCTCGATTCGTTCTCAAGATATGAGTACTTTTAATTTATTTATTTTCAACCAATTTTAACATTACAAATTGATAAAATATGCCCATAACCACAAAATAATGCTAGATAGTGACAAATAACTACCATCAGTCATTGTTGAGCGATTTACCCTTAACTTTCACCAATGTAATTTTTTGGCCGTCATCTTGGATCCGCCATTTTGAAATGAGGTAAGTTATTTCAAATATGAAGTTGGTGTTGTGACCCATCATTTCAAACTAGATTTATGCGCCGAATTCAATGCCACAACCCGTTTTTAATTATTCTGTTTAGTTTTCAAGATATTGACAAATTTCTAATAAAAATCTAAAAAAATATGAATTTTTCGAAAACTAAATTTTATAGTTAAAAATGGGTTACGGCATTGAATTCGGCACAAAAAAATAGTTTGAAATGATGGGCCACAATATGGTATTGGTATATGTAACTTCATATTTGAAATAACTTAACTCATTTCAAAATGGCGGATCCAAGATGGCGGCCAAAAAATTTACATTGGTGAAAGTTGAGTGTGAATCGCTCAACAATGACTGATGGTGGTTATTTGTCACTATCTAGCATTATTTTGTGGTTATGGGCCTATTTTATCAATTTGTGATGTTAAAATTGGTTGAAAATAAATAAATTAAAAGTACTCATATCTTGAGAACTAATCGAGATATTAAAAAACGGATTGCAGCATTGTAATCAGTGAAAAAAACTAGCTTGAAATGATGGGTCACAACACCACTTTTACTTTGAATAAATTATTTTGGATCCAATATGGCGGATCCAAGATGGCGGCCAAAAATGAGTACCCCCTCAAAACGAGGTACTTACTACCCAATAATGTTTGGGCGGGGTGTGGGATAGTTATTTTTAGCAATGTAAAAAAAGTAAGGGGGGACAATTAAAACTCACCCTGTATACAGGGTGTCCAACTTAGCTGTGCCACCATTGGTATCTCAGAAACTATTGGATTTAAAGAAAACTTTAAATGGGGGACTTCACCTACTTTTTTAAGACATTTAAGAATATGAATTCAGTTTTTTTTCTAAATGGCCGCCATTTTCCAATATGGCAGACAACTTTGATTTTTCTTATGGAACACTCTGTATTTTATGGTGTATTTGGATTTTACGCTTAATTTTAAGAACCTTTTACTTTTTGACATTTTTTCTTAAACCCAATAGTTAAGAGGATATAAACCGTTAAAGTTTGATTCTTCCCCATAAGAAATGCATTTTGTAATTGTTGGTACTCGGTATATTGATAACAGTTGGGATAAATAAAAAAAGCCAAAGACCAAAAGTACTTTAAAATGTGATTTTAGTTTAGATTCAACCATAGAAATAGTTTTTCGTTAAGATTCATTCATAGAAATGAATAATTTTGAATAGTTTTGGACCCCATAAGGATTGCATGGGATGGCCCGGTTAAAATGGACAAAATGCATTTCAAATGGGGAAAAATCAAACTTTAACTACTTATATCTCCTTAACCATTGGGTTTAGGAAAAAATGTCAAAAGTAAAAGGTTCTTAAACCTAAGCGTAGAATCCAAATACATCATAAAATACAGGGTTTTCCATAAGAAAAATCAAAGTTGTCCGCCATATTGGAAAATGGTGGCCATTTAGAAGAAAACTGAATTCATTTTCTTAAATGTTTTAAAAAAGTAGGTGAAGTCCCCCATTTAAAGTTTTCGCTAAGTCAAATAGTTTCTGAGATACCAATGGTGGCACAGTTAAGTTGGACACCCTGTATATTTGAGGTTTTTTTGACTCGGACACCACTTGACCGTTTAACATGAAACTTGGTAAACATATGTAAAATTGAAAAGAGAAGGTTTTAAGCCACCGGTTTCATCCTAACTCGATTGGGTTCCTACCCAGAGGACCAAAACGGTTCCCATAGCGGTATCTACATCTGTCAGTGTAGGGGTTGGTACTCAGGACACATTTTCCAGTATCGAGAAAAAATCAATTTTAAATTTACTACTGCTCTAATTTTTAACATACTTTATGTTATGTATCTAAGCCTATGCAGCTTGTGGTTGTGTTTCAATCTGAATATTTTGACAAAATCTATTGTAATTGTTTATTATTATACAATCTGTTGTAAATTATTTGATGATAAATGTGACCTGCCAAGGGAAAAGAGACCTTATCTTCCCAGACAAAATTTTACACGACAACAAGTTTTAGAGGTTATGGTAAAAAAAAATTTTCTGATTTTTATTGTTTCTTACTCTATAAAAGTTTCTGAACAATGTTTGGTCCATCTTAAACTTGAATTTAATTTGGAACATGGTTAAATTATTTCTTTCCTAGACCCTTGCAATCTGGAGAAAGGGGACCTAACTTTCCCAATACTATTCAAACGGTTTAAAGTTAAGAAAATCAGAGTTCTATGAAGAATAAATTGAGGACTTGCTATGCCCTGATCCAGGAACCAGAACCTGAAAATGAACAGAATCTTCCAGAAGAAGTATAGTTGACGATAAAGCTTCTAGTACAAGTGAAGTTTCACCATAAAAAAATAACAAAAGGTAAATAAGTGAACTACAAGGTATTTGCCAAACCAATCCGTGCTACAAGTCATAAAATATCAAGATTGAGTTGTTAGAAGCTTTTTGCAATTTTTGTAGTGAATTGGTAGTGCACCTTGTTTTAGGGTGTCAGCTTCGGAACCATGGCTGCAATAACATGGACTTGTATCTCCTCGTCATCAGGTACTTTTAGCAGCAAGCCCCTACTGTCCCCGTGCCTTTCAGTACTAGCTCACTCCTGTTTTGCTTTGATAACTTCCATGCACAGGCCTGAGGCCTGAGGAAGCAGGGGGGCTGAAGCAAAGTAAAAAGAGGCTGTCAACATCTTATAAGAAATCAAAAAACAATATAATATAAGGAAAACATTTTCTTACTAACCAGGTCCATATATTTCAGGCAAGACCATTGTTAACGAAGGAATTAGCTCATTCAACGATCTCCCGCAGAATAGCAGAGAAAATGGCCACAATTCACCTGATGGAAGTCCCAATGAATAAAAGTCCAACTCGCATGTGGGAGTACATGGAAAGGTGAGACAACTTTTGTCAATGGTCTCAGTTATTGGATATCACAAATTATTTGGTCTAGCATTATACACAACATGAAATTACTCTCCTGCAAACTCTACAAATAAGTTGGTCTTGTTTTAAAAAATTAAAAAAGTTTGTAGCAAACTTATGCATGTTTGCTATTTCATACCAAAAGTAAAGGTTACCTTAGACATATTTTATAAAGGTATATATATTAGAGTATTAATAAATTAGTCAACTTTTTCTGGTTTATTTACATTCTAAGAGGAGAAATACATTTTAGTACAATCGATGGTAGTGTTTTTTTCAGGTGTAGAAAGATTAATGGGCTTTTCAGTATAAAAATGTAACCTTAACATAAAAAGTTTTTGCATATTTCCTACCATTTCCATTGAATCCTTAGGATTGAATTTATGCTAAAAACAAACTAGGCCTAATCGCAAATTGCCAATACCCATATCCACTGTCCACCACAGTGCCAAAGAACATAGCTGGAACCCAAATTCCATTGCAGTATAACATCATTGTCACCAGTTTTCATTGGTGTTTTAATCACACCCAAGCATTAATTTAAGAACATGCTTAAATTTTAAAATTTTTGTAAACTACTTAAGTCTTGGTTATTTGATGTAGCTGATGTAACATATCTCAAGAAAATATTAGTTTAAATTAATCTAAGTTAGTTGTAAGGAAGCCTTTCTGTTTACTTTTACTATCAGTTTTAGATAAGCTCTCTGTTTTTGTTTGGAACGGAAGAGATAATTTATTTGGACTGGACTGAAATTAAAGTTTTTTATAATTGATATATATAAATATATTATAAATCCTGGTCATGAATACTGGACAATGTGACCAGTTTTCCAAAGAATTTTATACTTTTTTGTAAATTTACTTATAAAAGGTGGAAATAAATCATTATTTCATTATTTTTTTAACCATGACAATTATTTTTTACCAAGAAAACTAAATATCCTCAACCTTATTATAATTTGTGATTAACGAGTAAGTCAGTATGTCAAAGGTTAAAATTTTGGTGGTAAAAAGTAAACAGCAAGTGCATGTGTAGTTCTGGACTTGCAAGAAAGATCATACACAGAGCTCCATATTTGCTTTTTGTGATCTACTTTAAGCCTTTTAATACACTAATAGCGCACAAATCCAAAGCAAAAGTGAAAATTCTGTGCAGATGGCTGGAAAGAGCAGAGGATCTTGTGGAACAAGGGCCGAGTGACAACGCTGACTTGACGGCCATGATAAGTAAACTGAGTCAGCTTGATGTAAGGACTGAGTTCAACTGGCTCAAGTAAGACAAATTTACTTCTTCAGGTTTAAAAAGCAGTTTCTTAATTCTTCTAAGATATTATTTTCAGCACTGCAGAAATTTTAATGTCTGTGATTGCTGTATTTTCTCATGAATGTAAGACGTTTTAGATTGCAGGACCTATGAGGTGTTTAATGGGTTAATAGGCTGAGCTTTTCAACCTCTTACACCCTTTTTCAGTTTTTTCATTTTATTTTTTACCGTCCCACATTTTCATCCCAGGACGTCAAACCTAACCTGGAACCATTTTTGCACATTACTTCGGACTAGTGGGTCACGGGTATAATCACGCAGCAAAAAAGCCATTAGTGATTGGCGGGATTTGAATTCGGGCCCCCTCAGACCGAAGTGCCGTATTCTAACCACTTAACCAGGCTTGACATACTTCAGCATTAAGAGAGATATTCATATTCTTCTTCAGCTATCACAGGCATTAAAATGTCGGTGAAGCTGAAAATAATCCCTTTGGAAAAGCTATACTCTCAACTCCAAATAAAGAATAATTATGTCTTGTAGTCTAATGTGGCCTTAAATGTAAGCATAGATAGATATGTGTTTATGTTTGATGTCATCTACAAATTCGCCTGAAAATTTTTCAGCAATCCACAAAACTTATAGCAGCTTTATCCAAAAGTTCTGAGGCTGTTAGGAGGATACTATTAACTGTATCAGTGCGGAAACAGAAGATTTACAGATAAAAAACCTTTAACATTCATCGATGTGTTTGTTTTGAATAGCTTAATAATAATTAATTAATACCGTAATATTAATAATAATAAAATCTTTATTTACCAGAAATACAATTAGTGAGGTGGCTTAGTGAAATTACCGTTAGGTGGCGGATAAAAGCATCAAATTTGGAGTGAAGGTACCTTATGGTGTACTAATGAGTTTTAGCTTAGGAGCCCTTTTGAATTTTAAGAACTTTCCACACCTGGCACCAAAATCCGTGTGTGGGATGTTAAATCATAATTAACATACGATCATTTTTGAAAAAAAATCGTACTTTACTGCATCTTACTTTACTGCATCTTTTACTTGCCTTTTTTTAGATATTGAATTGGAAACAAAACCTATCATTGTTAGGTGGTTAATCTTTTTTTTGACAGTATAACAACTTTCGGCCGCCATCTTGGATCCGCCATATTGGATATGAACTCAATTTTTTTATGTAAAGATGGTGTTGTGACACATCATTATGAACTAGATTTTCACGCTGATTACAATGCTGAAATCCGTTTTTGAGAATATGCATTCGTTAAAAAGATATGCTCAAATGAAAATTCATCCCTATACATTTCTTATGGAAAATTCGTGTTTTTTGATTTTTTTTATTGTTTTCTTATACCTCCCATTATAATTAAGATATGTAGTTAGTTTCAGTCTTAAAATACTCAGTGAAATAGCGGTTCTCATTTGAGATGTTAATCATCAACATCGGACAAGTGACAGATGAGCTATAAGCCTCAACGTAACTTAAAAATCAATTTTTGGAAATTTGTTTTTTATTAATTATCTATATCTCCGGTTCTAAATGAGGTATTTAGTTCATTTTGGTCTTAAATCACTCAGTAAACCATCAGCTTTCAAGTGAGCTTACTCTCAATAAAATCAGATTAAAGTGTAGGTGGACTTATGAGCTTTCACTCAACATAAATTCGTTTTATTTGCATAATTTTACAGTTCTTGAAAGATTTCTCTAGTTCCAGAGAAGACTCAAAAATCGTAAAGGTCCTGATTGATTTCTGTAGCCTATTGGCTTTCATTTGAGTCATAAAATATTTTTATAGATTGAATTTCAGGTGAGTTGTGAATCAAAAACCCACATAAAATTAAATATTTCAGAAATGTTTGTTTATATAAAGACTGATATCTCCAGTTCGAAGGAGATATGGAGTTCTGAATGCTTTCAAAAGACTCAGTAAAATATTAGCTTTATTTTGAGACTACGATCATTTAATTTGGACAAGTTTGGGGTGAGATATAATCAACTATTAAGCGTAAAATTAATAAATAACTAATCTTTATGTTGTAATGAGCCTTAAAATCTGTTTTCAACCTATCATATTAACGTATCAATATTTAAAACTAAAGCCAAAGTATCACTGCGTATTTTATGACCAAAATCAACTAAATACCTTATTTAGAACCGGAGGTATAAATACTTGATTAAAGACAAATTTCCGAAAAATTGATTTTTAAGTTACATTGAGGCTTATAGCTCATCTGTCACTTGTCCGATGTTGATCATTAATATCTCAAATGAAAGCTGCTATTGTACTGAGTATGTTCAAGACTAAAAACTAACTACATATCTTAATTAAATGAGAGATACAAGAAAAATAATCCAAAAAACGCTAAAAATATGAAACGTCCTTAAGAAATGTATAGGGTGTGAATTTTTATTTGAACATATCTTTTTAACTAATTCATATTTTCAAAAACGGATTTTATCATTGTAATCAGCATGAAATCTAGTCTGTAATGATGTGTCGCAATACTACATTCATATTTAAAAAAAACTATCTTGTATCCAATATGGCGGATCCAAGATGGCGGCTAAAAATTAATACCCAATCAGAATGAAGTATTTACCACTCAGCAAGTAATAGTACCGCGGTGGTTTCAAATTAATATCTTGGGAAATATTAGCTTTGATACCCATAAATAAAACTTTTGTCCATATATATTTCTGTATTTGTCGGCCATTTTGGATTATGGTGCCGTGTATGGAAATTTTTAAAAATTCGTGAGGGCTCCTAAGCTAAAATTGATTAGTATACCCTAAGGTACCTTCGTGCCAAATTTGGTGCTTTTATCTACCTGGTAACGGTGTTCTTAAAATAAAGCCCTAAGCAACCTCACTAAATACAGTGCAGTGCATGCTTTTAAATGGTAAATACAGTGGAAAATCACAAGAAATTGAAATTTAATCAGCCATTAACAGTTCATTATAAGCAAAATTTTGTCACTAATCACTATTTGTTTAAGAAAAACAGATACATTTTGGTAAATAAACGGGTTGCCCCCTAGGCTTAAGCCCGAATGAGGTCCCCTTTCATATTAATCTTCACAATAAGGAAAGCATATTATTTGCCTCCAGAAGATATTAAGTACATAAATAAATTAAAAATACATAAATATTTTAATAGAAATTCAGTACAAGCTTTGCTGCTGATGTGTTTTTAGAATGTGATCAGAAACTCTTATGATAAACACAATCTTACAAACAATATTAAACAATAACAGACACAAGGAACATTCTTAAACACAATCATCATTTCAGACCAATCATAGTCAAAGATGACAAAAAAGGAAAAACAAATTCAATTTAGATAAAGAGTCTCAACAGATCTTTAGAATTTTAAACTTTCAAATAAAATCAATATTTATTTTCCAGAAAAAAAAATACAAGTTACAAATATTTTAATTGGAAAAAACCTCACATAGGCATATCTCGCCTGTGTGTGAGGAATGAGTCCCACTAGATCAGCTTCATCAGCAGACACTGCAGCACTTACAAACTAAAATAACATTACTTTATTTAGAAAACTAAAAACATTGGAAATATAGAAGATACAACAAGTATTAAGTAACTGATAGATAAAAATATATAACATTATTTATTAATTTCCGCTAGAAACCTGGATCTCACAAGCTCACGCACCCATTCCCAGCCCCCCCCCCCCCCACCCCCCGCAACTCACACCATTCCAACCCCTCACCACACACAAACACACACGCCATACCCACACACACACACACACACACACACACACACACACACACACACACACACACACACACACACACACATACACACTCGCATGCACGCACTCATACACATTCACTCTAGCAACTTATACACAGTCTATGAATACAATGAGCTGAGGTAAACTATCAATTCAATCTCTACCGACTATCAATAACCAGTTATTTACGTGTTTCTTATATGTAGCTATACTGCATTGATTAGGGTGTTTTAAAAATTTTGGAAGCTTTGAAAAAATTATACCTGCTAAGTAATGTGAGGATGTTTTGTTAACTGTTCAATTTATTTTTGGATACTGAATTTCAACATGAAATTCAGTATCCAAAAAAACTACTCTCAATAAAACTATTAACCGGAAAAGGGATATTCACAGCGGATCTGGTTAAATAATTATGATTAAGCTGGCTGAATATAGTTTGCTTGTTTTTAAAAATATACAAAATAAGAGTTCTACTGTATAACTGAGAAATACTAAAAACTTTGAAATCATCAAAAAGTTGTTCAGTAGGATATCGGCGTGGTTTGCCAAGAGCAGCTTTAATTACAGATTTCTGAATAATTTCAAGTGGAGAAATAATACTTTTAAAACCACATGCTAAAATCTCATATTGAAGCAATGAATGAACGTAAGCAAAATAAATTGTTTAAGAAGAGGCAAAGAAAGTGATTTTTGAATGGTTCTAAAAAATAGAAATAAATTTACATAGTTTATTTCTAATATAGCTCACATGCTCAGACCATTTCATGCGGGAATCTAATACCACTCCTAGATACTTGTATTTATGCACACACTGAACACTCTCACACGTTACGCATCCATTCCCAGCACCACAAGTATGCAACCTAAGACTTAAGTTAGTCGGATCAGAACAGGCTCTTAAAGATATTGGCATGCACTTGGTTTTAGATAAATTTAAAGTCAGCCCGTTCTGATCAAACCAACGCTTGGCAGTGAGCAGGCCACACTCCGCGTCCCTGTAGACACCCTCCCAACTGTCGTCTTCAAATAGTAATGCGGTGTCATCTGCATACAGAAAAATATTTGCAGTATCCAAATTTGCCTTCCCAAGATTATTAATATAAATAAGGAAAAGAAGAGGTCCTAAAGTCGATCCTTGAATTACCCCATAATTATTTTTTTGGGCGAACTATTAAGTCCATTAATAGAGACAACTTGGTAATGATCTGTAAAATAACTTTCAAACCAATCGAGTGCAATTCCTCTTACGCCTACACAAAAAAGTTTTTTCAATAAAAGCTTTCTATCTACTGTATCGAAGGCTTTCGCTAAATCTATGAAATTTAAAAGAGGTTTTTTATTGTCCCCAATGGCGTTGTGAATACTTTTAGTTAAATCGTAGAGGTCATCGTTCAGATTTTTGTCTCTGCGGAATCAATACTGTTTGTCAAAAAGAATGTTGTTACTTAATAAATAATGCTCCAATTGGTTTCTGACACATTTTTCAAATATTTTAGAAAGAACACTTGCTAAATTAATAGGACGATAGTTAACATACTGCTGCTTAGCCCCTCCCTTATAAATAGGAATTACTTTACCCATCTTGAAAGAATTTGGAAAAATACCATTGGCCAAGCTACGATTAATTAAATTCAAGAGAGGCAATTTAAGCCAATGAATATTCCTCTTAATAATTTCAGCAGGAATGCTATCCACACCAGGGGCAGATCCTCCTTTCAGTTCACTGACAATGTTTATAAGTACCGCCTCGCTTATTGGCGACAGTCGGAAAACAGAGTCAACAGTGAAGACCTCATCATTAACAATAGGATCCGTCACGGGGGAAACAGCATGGGCTAGGTTGGCTCCCACATTTACATAATACTCGTTAAAATCGTCTGCAATTTCCCTAACTTCCTTATATCGAGCTATCCTTATACCTGAGCTATCCCCACTCTCAATAAAACTATTAACCGGAAAAGGGATTCTCTTTTTATTCAATCCAGTAATGTCAAAGATATTTTTCCAAAGCAATTTACTATTACCTTTTGAATGACTTCTTGTTTTGGTTAGTTCTGACTTTAGTGACTTCTTACTCCTGACTTTAGTGATCCAGGATTTTAAATTCCTTAAATATCTAGTTCTATCATTATCTAGTAATTTTTAAAAGATTATGTTCAGTGAGCCTTAATGTTAGCTAACCTGCTTATTCTGCTTACGTGAATATCAGCCTACATAGAGATGTTCTTTCCTTAAAACAATTTTGATTTTTATTTGGGAAATTAATAAAATTTTTTTGTTACACCACTACAAAAACGGCAGTTTTTATCCAGTGCCGGCCTTAAGGTAGGGTGACAGGGGCGGCTGCCCAGGGCCTCACGCTTCTGATAAATGTTTTTCTTTGTTTAAAATAGGTGACAACAAATAATATTATTACAATAAACGGCTCAGAGATATTTAATAAACTATGAGAATTTATTTCTAATATTAAAACTACATAATAATAATTTTTACTGAATCTATCATTAGTTGGTTAAAGGAGCTTATATTTTCTTTTTTTAATACTTCATCATACTATAAAATTATTTTTGAAAACTTAATGTAAACGTAACAAACCTTTACGAAAAAATGTTATAAAAAGAGAACGAAAATGAAAACGTAAACGAAAATGTAAAAGTAAACCTTAACAATTTTTACATTTTTTTGTCATTTTAATTAGAAAAGGTGCTTTTTCAGTTTTATGTTCAAATATTATGTGTATAAGTATTTTTCATAATGAATTCAAGTAATGTCACTGACTAGGTATTATCCAGCTGGAGCAGATAGTCCAGGTGATTATTGCCATATAAGTGCCAAGCACACGTGCTATTATTTTGTCTCTAAGCTATCTGGTAAATAAAGGCACTTTTTCATTCATTCATTCATTCATTAAAACTTCAATTTAAAAAGACGGCAAAGTGCCAAAGTCCTTAGGTGGTCAACTATGATTTCACCTTTTAGGATATCTGATAAGGTATTTGATTGAGTGTACGGTTTGCGCGAGACCTATACAAAATTTTAAGGTGTGACCCACTGGAAGTATTCAAAGGTGGGTACCAAGGGGAATCAGTATTGAATTAACTCCTTTAGTTTTATACATTGATGGTTTCATCAGTTCTATGCGGGAACATTATTGCGGGAGAATGACGAAGTGTTTCACAGTAGTCGGGTTGTTGTCATGCGACACAATCAGCTCTCCTTGTTGTAGGGAGAGGAGACCACCTGAAATCCTCAACTTATGTCCATGAATTTCCCAACCCTCTTACTGAAATTTTCCAATTATAAATGGCTGAATTTAATAGTGTTCAACAGTTACTAAATTGACAGATTTGTAAAAAAATAGAGATTTTTATTCTATAGAGTTAGAAATTTGTTTTACTTTTTGTCTAAACTAAGTCACAGATGCACTGAAGCAGACAATGTAATGATGTTCACTCTTGAAATTAGAAACTGCGTTACTGTTCTAGCATTGTCAGAGATGATATGGATGTACGTTATGAAGAAGTTAGTTTGCATGGCGCCACATGTATGGAAGTGAATATCATGCTTGGCGGCGAGCGGCTGTATCTGCTCGCGGTGTACAGGAGTCCGTCGAGTGACCTTGGGCTATTCGTAGACGAGCTCGAGTCTTATCTAGAAGACAGATGCAGGGGTGGGACGGTCTGTCTGATAGGCGACTTTAATTGCTGTATTTTACCACGATATTAAGTTTGTCACGATATTAAGTTTTTGTCACGTAAATATCTCGACATTTTATACGGAGCCGGGTTTATAAGCTGCATTAATAGTCCAACGAGAGTCACAGAATTTACCAAAAGTTGCCTTGATCACATTTTTATAAATATAAAAAATATCAATTTAACTAACTCCGCTGTAATAAAATCTGAGATGACCGATCACTATTTCACCGTTGTCCAATTTCAGTCTGAAACTAAAGTAAATTTAGCAAAATCAAACAGTTTTGAAAAAAATACTTACGTCGACCTGGATGTAGCTTCCCGTCTTGTCTCTGTCTGTGAGTGGAATCAAGTTTTTAGCACTAATAATGTAGATTTGAGCAGTTCCATTTTTATTGAAAAGCTACAAAATATAATAAGCATATCAACAAAACCTAAATCTTTTAATACAAAGTATAATAGACTGAAACCATGGATGACGGCAGGATTTA
The DNA here is from genome assembly GCA_035578135.1 of Flexamia atlantica. Lineage (NCBI taxonomy): Eukaryota > Metazoa > Arthropoda > Insecta > Hemiptera > Cicadellidae > Flexamia > Flexamia atlantica. The sequence goes on along the minus strand of JAQJVK010000017.1, from coordinate 17,642,643 downwards.
TTCATTCCATTCGTACCAGAGACAGGATGGGAAGGCGTTTAAAAAATCAACCATTTAACAGAACTCTGAAAGCACGCTATAAACTATATCGTAACATTTTAACCAAAACAATTAGAGCAGCAAAAGAAATTTTTTACCGAAATAAAATTATGGAATCAAGAAATAACAAACGACATTTATGGGGAAATATAGCAGAGGTAATGGAGCTGAAGAAGAATAAAGAGGCTTTCCCAATAGAAAGTTTAGTACATAATAATGACAAAATTAATCCTGACGATATAATAAATTTAGCTAACAACTTCAACGAGTACTACGTCAGTGTGGGGGCCAATCTCGCCGCGGCCGTCCCCCCTGTATCCGAGCTGGTTGTGGACGACGAGGATTACCGACTGGACTCCACCTTCCGGCTTGAGCCTGTCACAGAGGCTGGATTGTCACACATTGTTAACTGTCTCAAAGGCGGGTCGGCACCCGCAGTAGACAATATTCCGACATCGCTTGTTAAATTATGTTTCGATTACCTTAAATATCCTATTCTTCATATTGTTAACAGCAGCATTGAACAAGGTATTTTTCCTAAATGTTTTAAAACCGGAAAAGTCATCCCTATTTACAAAAGTGGACCCAAAGATCTTTATGTCAGTTTTAGACCGATTACCTTGACTAGTGTTATAGGAAAAATTATAGAAAAAGCAGTAAGAACCCAGCTGGAAAATTATTTAATTAGAAATAACATTTTATTTAAAAATCAGTTTGGTTTTTAGGCCAGTAAAATTAGATCAAAAATTGGTCATGCCTGGACAAAATTCCCGGAAAGCTGGAAATCGCCTTAATCTTTCCGTTTTACATCCAAGTATATGAATTCGATGTTTGTCCCATTTTTCCTGGTGTGCTTCCGACCTGGGACCACAAAAATAGCAGAGTTTTGGGCCATTTTTTATTATTTTGCAAATAAGTAAAAAACCGTTTATTCTACATAAAAAGTTTAAATACAAGAATTGTAGAGGACAAAATTTTGCGTTTATTGAGTACCTTCTGATAAAGATACTTTGAATAGTAATTGATTTATGGTAAGTTAAATAAAAGGTTTTGGCGAATTCCTCTTTTAGGGAAAGAGCTATTACTGTAGGTCTCATGGTAAGACCTAAGCCGGAGACCATGATAACTTTTAGTTTTGGGGCCCTCAGAAGCTAAAAACACCATTCGTTCGAATTTCCATAAATATATATATACTTATATATACGTATATAAATATACAGTGTGTAAATTAAGTATGGAAACAAATCTGTATTTTTTCATCCGAAGGAGATAGAGATATTTTGTTTGTGGCGTTGGTTGTTAGTCCAGGTTCCGGATTTTTTGACATCGAAAATTTTTTTTCATCCCCCTCATAGGGTGGGGTGTAAGGGGTAACTTAATTTTTTCAAATAGCAACCCCTATTGAGTGACCCCTCATCTTAAAGGGTTTGTCAAAATAAATAAAATAGCGCAAACCCGAGGTCAATACCTCAACCCAAACCCAAATGGCAGCCATTTTAAATTTTGGGATGAACACACGAGATTAACTATGGATACCTAAATTTACCTTCTAAACGGGTTACAATGGGCAAGTTAAACTCTGGATACCATTATTAGATGGAAAAGTGGACATTTTTGTCTTATTCCTGATTTTGCCTCATCCCCCAAAATTGGGTGTTTTGGGGGCAACCCCCTAAATGTTAATGCAAACCCCTGCTGAGTGACCCCTCATTTTGAAGGGTTTGTAAAAACATAAGCAATAGTGCAAACCTTATGGTAATATGTCACCCCTAGCCAATGTGGCAGTTATTCAAAAATGTGATTGGGTAAAAAGCACCTACTTCTTTTATTTAAAATTATGGATGTCTTTTTAGGATCGACGGATATTAATTTAAATCATGGTTTTAAGTTTGTTAAGGACTATAAAATGAGGGATGACTCAATATGGCCGCTATAGCAGGCATTAAATATTTTGAAAGGTGAAATGGGTGTTTTTTCACCCAATCAAATCTTTGAATGACTGTCATTTTGGCTAGGTGTGATATATCGACTTTAAGTTTGCACCACTGATTATGTCTTAAGAAACCCTTCAAAATGAGGGGTCACTCAGTAGGGGTTTGCATTTGAAATTTTGGGGCTACCCCCAAAACACCCTATTTTGAGGGCTGGGGAAAATCAGGAATAAGGCGAAAACATCCACTTTTCCATCTAACAATGGTATCCAGAGTTTAACTTGCCCAATGTAACCCGCTTAAAAGGTAAATTTAGGTCTCCATAGTTAATCTCGTGTGTTCATCTCAGAATTTAAAGTGACTGCCATTTGGGTTAGGGTTGAGGTATTGACCTCGGGTTGGCGCCATTTGATTTATTTTGAGAAACCCTTTAAAATGAGGGGTCACTCAATAGGGGTTGCTATTTGAAAAAATTAAGTTACCCCTTACCCCCCACCCTGTGAGGGGGATGAAAAAAAAATTTCGATGTCAAAAAATCCGGAACCTGGACTAACAACCAACGCCACAAACAAAATATCTCTATCCCCTTCGGATGAAAAAATACAGATTTGTTTCCATACTTAATTTACACACTGTATATATCTATATATTTGTTAGCTCGATAACTCTCGTAAAAATGGTCCAATCTTCTTGAAATTCGGCACAGACTTGTAAAATAGTAATTATTTTGACGAGTTAAAAATTCAGCCGGATCGGACCATCGGAAGGGGGGGGGGGGGTTATGGGTAATAAATCCCTAAAAATGGAGTTTTTCGGATTTTTCATGTAGAAAAATCGAAATAATCTGATTTTGGTTTACACCATTGGACTCAGCTCGAAAAAACAAATAAATTAGTATTTTGAATCATTGCTCTATGTCCATTGGTTCCCGAGATACTGAAAGTGGTAAACACAGTACGTTGTCCCAATGTTAACCTTATGGGAAATAAATAAAATTGTACATCTTGCTTATTCCTCAACATATCCTAATAAAACTTGGTATATGGCTTCATCTAGTTAAGGTCTAATTGATTATGGCATAAAATCTACAAATTTATATAATCCTGAGGCAGCAAACCTACGTACTCACTTTCCCAATGTTAACCTTATGGGAAATCAATAAAATTGTATAGTCTGCTTATTTCCAATATATCTTAATAAAACTAGTTATGTGGCTTTATCTAGTTTAGGTCCACTTGATTTTAGTCTCGTTGAAACTCAGTACCATGTGGCTCAATATAGTTTGGATATTTTGGATTATACTCTAACGTCTGCTATTTTTACATTTTCCTTGTCACGAAACCTGCATACTCACTTATACCATGTTATTATGTTGAATACAGTGATGCCAATAATACCAGAAAACGAAATTAAAACATAAAAATCTTACAATTTTTCACAATTGATGATAAAACATGAAAAGTACCCCTGTTGCAGCAGACCTGCATACTCAACGGATTCAAAATGCTCAAATAAGTGTTTTAGATAAAGCCTCGTACCAAATAAAATCAAATTATGTCCGTAAATAAGCATGCAAACATATTCTCCATAAGAATAACATGGTATAAGTGAGTATGCAGGTTTCCTGACAAGGAAAATGTAAAAATAGCAGATTTTAGAGTATAATCCAAAATATCCAAACTATATTGAGCCACATGGTACTGAGTTTCAACGAGATATGCTGAGAAACAAGCAAGCTACACACGTTTATTTTTCTCCCAAAGGTCAACATTGTGGAGATGAGTACGCAGGTTTGCTGCCTCAGGAATCTATAAAATTGGGGATTTTAGACTATAATCAAGTGGACCTTAACTAGATAAAGCCACATAACTAGTTTTATTAAGATATATTGGAAATAAGCAGACTATACAATTTTATTGATTTCCCATAAGGTTAACATTGGGAAAGTGAGTACGTAGGTTTGCTGCCTCAGGATTATATAAATTTGTAGATTTTATGCCATAATCAATTAGACCTTAACTAGATGAAGCCATATACCAAGTTTTATTAGGATATGTTGAGGAATAAGCGAGATGTACAATTTTATTTATTTCCCATAAGGTTAACATTGGGACAACGTACTGTGTTTACCACTTTCAGTATCTCGGGAACCAATGGACATAGAGCAATGATTCAAAATACTAATTTATTTGTTTTTTTCGAGCTGAGTCCAATGGTGTAAACCAAAATCAGATTATTTCGATTTTTCTACATGAAAAATCCGAAAAAACTCCATTTTTAGGGATTTATTACCCATAACCCCCCCCCCTTCCGATGGTCCGATCCGGCTTAATTTTTAACTCGTCAAAATAATTACTATTTTACAAGTCTGTGCCGAATTTCAAGAAGATTGGACCATTTTTACGAGAGTTATCGAGCTAACAAATATATAGATATATATATTTATATACGTATATATAGGTATATATATATTTATGGAAATTCGAACGAATGGCGTTTTTAGCTTCTGAGGGCCCCAAAACTAAAAGTTATCATGGTCTCGGGCTTAGGTCTTACCATGAGACCTACAGTAATAGCTCTTTCCCTAAAAGAGGAATTCGCCAAAACCCTTTATTTAACTTACTATAAATCAATTACTATTCAAAGTATCTTTATCAGAAGGTACTCAATAAACGCAGAATTTCGTCCTATATAATTCTTGTATTTAAACTTTTTATGTAGAATAAACGGTTTTTTACTTATTTGCAAAAGAATAAAAAATGACCCAAAACTCTGCTATTTTTGTGGTCCCAGGTCGGAAGCACACCAGGAAAAATGGGACAAACATCGAATTCATATACTTGGATGTAAAACGGAAAGATTAAAACGATTTCCAGCTTTCCGGGAATTTTGTCCAGGCACAATCTTAATTTTATTGGCCTATTTAGAAAAGACAAAAGTTTAAATGACGACCTTTATGCATTGACAAAACATATACATAGTGCTGTAGAATGTAATAAAAAACCGTTTTTAATTTTCATTGATCTGGCCAAAGCTTTTGATACCGTCGATAGAAATTTACTTTTTTTTAAATTGGATCTCATAGGAATAAGGGGTATAGCTCTCAACTGGTTTACTAGTTATCTTAGTGTCAGATCCCAAATAGTTACAATAATTAAAGGCTATGACAGCTCAAAAAGAAATATAGACTATGGAGTTTAGCAGGGCAGTTCATTGGGTCCCCCTCCTCTACTTAGTTTTAATTAATAATTTGGGTAAACTAAATTTAAATAAAGGACATATTTTTCTATACGCAGATGACACAGCTCTGCTGCTCGAAGGCGACAGCTGGGAGGAGACTTTCCGTCTTGCGGAGAACGGTTTGCTCGCGGTCAAGCGGTGGTTTGATCAAAGCCGGCTAACTATAAATTTGTCCAAAACAAAGTGTTTACCAATATCGATTAAAGCCGGCTGCGATCCTATAAACCATGATTTGCGCTTGCACGCATGTGGTGGCCAACCTGGATGCATGATGTGTGAATGTGTTGAGATTGTTTCGGAGTATAAGCAGTGGCGGCTCGTGAGTTTATGTACTAGGGGTTCACAGTTAAAAAATATATACATGATATCAATGTATTATACTAGAGTTATCGTCTTAAACTAATCGGTATTGAAGTACGTCATACGCTTAAAAGACCGCAGAGCCTGCATTTCTTGAGATACCTGTTGTTATACACAAGTGTAATGCTTAAAGTATTAAATTTAATAAGGCACCACCCTAATTTTGACGATTATGAATTGTATTTTGCTACTATTACACATTAATATGATACTAACCCAAAATTAAACATTAGTTAATTCTTCACTAATTTTGATTGACCGTAATTTTTATTTTTAATATTGCACATAAAAATAACCATAATTTTATTTTAAAAGAGAATCATTCAGAGCAAACATATAAATAATGCTTAAACAGCCTTACTCATTTATTCATTCATTATATTAATTCATGTTATTCTTTTATTTTTTGCCTTAGAGCATTTATTCATGCTCTTCATGGTTTAGTTGAGCATGAATAAATGCCTGAAACCAATTTTATTATTAATCTGTAGTCCTGAAATATACTGAGATAATTAATATTATAACAATAAATCTGAAAACTGAATGTTTTTTTAAACAACTAACTGTGATCTGAGGCCTACAATTATTATCTTCCTTAATTGATTAATGCTCTCCTTGATTAATTCTTGAAAATAAAAATCATTAATCTACGATGAATTACGACTATACCTTGATTACCGAAAGAAAACGCGGCCCGGCCATGCAGAACTGACTCCTTCTATTTCATTCTGTTGAACTAAAATATTTTGTTACAAGTTTTAATAAATTTTATTCGTTTAAAAAGCATAATACAAGTTTTTTTTAGCAAGTTTTAATAATTGTACACACTTTTAGTAAATTTTATTCGTGTGCAATAGTAACGCAAGTCTTTAAACAATTTGTATTTAATTCCTACCCTAAAAAATATAATTTGACATTGCCAGTTTATATTTTGACACGAATAACAATACATTTGCAATAAATTAAATATGCCATTACCATTAGTCAGGAGTGTAATAAATATTCTTGCAGAGGGTCAGCTATCGCGCGGCCGCTACGCCAATTGTTTTCTTTCGATAATCAGAGTATATCATAAAACACCAAACTACATCACTGAAATATAACATATTTATCACTAAAAACAACATTAAAACACGCAATATTTATATTAATAAACTTTAACATCATCCGAACCAAAAACAACAAGTGTATCCTCGTTAAAACGCACGTGGGCACACTAGGAAGCTGCTCCGAGGGAAGCTCCATAATAATGCACCATGCAATCATGGTTCCTCCCCCACCGCTGCCACAAATGGACTCGTCCTACGTCTATAGTAGCCGCTAGGGGTGTGCGAATAGTGAATTTTGAACTCGAGCCGAGCCGAGCCGAGCTTTTTAACAAGCACCAAATTATGAAGCTTGATTTTAATTTTAACATATACAATAGGCTAATGATTGCATACCTTAAGTGAACGCCAGCCAGCTCAAAACTAGAAAGCTTATCTCCAAAACATGTTAATGATCTGATAGGTTCATCAATATTTTGTATTATGTAACATAAAATTCATCAAACTGGCTCAAAAATAATTTATGTAGAAAAATAACAAATTTAAAATCTACATTTATAATTTGACTCCCCAATTCCACAATACTTTCACTTTAAAATAAATAGTTAAACTTACATAATCATTCTAGTTACATCGAGGTAGGTACTACAAAATTAATTTCAAGAGTTGGAAGGAGTTGATGGAAAGGTTTTAAAATGGTTATATCTTTAAAAAATAACATATTTACACTTAGTCAAACAAAAGATTGATTTTCTTTATGTTCACAAAGTAAAGATGATTACAAATAGCAGTCCCAATCGTGGCATAATATTGATGGCAAACTTATTATTTCAGAATATGAATAAAATAATATTCAATGACAAAAATAATTTATTATTGTCATCCTAAAATTAATTGCATTTCTAAGCTTTAGCGAAAAAAATAATGTACGTTTTAAGAAATTTAGAAAGAAGAAAGATCAGAAATTAGAACGGAATAGAGAGAAAGAAAGAAACAGCTACCTCTCTCTCTCTCCTTATCAGTGGCCAGGAAGGGGGGGTGGAGGTTGTTTACTCCAAACCCCTGTCCCGGTTTTTTGTCATTGTTGACTCAGTGCGTGCGCGTGAGTTAATTAGGTGATAAGGAATCCTTACTACAAAATGCAAAAATACAAACTACTTGTCATACAGCTATAAATGACGGCTCATATTTTTGTCTTATCTTTATAAATCAAATGAGACCAAAATGATAATTGTACGATATACCATTAAAGAGATAAGCCATGATAAAACAATAGATTTTGTTGCGGTATTTTGTGGCTTTCCAAGGTCAATTAAATATAGCTCCGATTTCCGTCTAAAGCCCGCCATCCACGAGCGAACTTTGTCCGGGAGAAAGCACTGATTTTGTCCGCGCGGACAATGTTCGGCAGAAGTACGCTCGTGGATGGGCTCTACAAGCGCTGATTTTGTCCGTGGCGTACAATGTCCAGCGGACAAATTGTCAGTGGTCTCGGCTAAAAACCGCGGGCGGATTTTGTTCGTGGCGGACAATGTTCGCTCGTGGATGGCCAATCCCAATTTTGTCCGTCTCGTCGTCAAGTTTTCTCCCATTAAAAACCATTTAAAATATATTATACAACACCACCAAGCGGGTACATACATACATACATCCATAAATATTAAATAGCATATATAGTTCAGGGGCATATGTAATTTCGTGGGATTTTGAAGGAAGCAATTGTACGATTGGTGGCGATAGATAGTTAATGGCATGTAGAATCGTGTACTACAGGGTGTTTTGCCAGAAAGTGTGGCCGAGCTGGTGTATGACGTCATACTTCCAAAATGGCCGCCAACGGTCACATTGATACCTTTATAGCGCTATAACTTTTTTACGGTTAATTTTATGAAAATATTTTATAGGACATTTTATACTAATAATAAGATAAGGAACAAAAAAGTCCGTACAAAAATTTTGATATCTCTTACCAATGTTTAGATATAAGTTGATAAAACAAAGTATACCGGGTAACCCATAATAGTCCTCCCTCTAAATTTTTCCTATATTTTTCCAAATCTCAATTCTACACCACCGCCAAACATTATTGGGTAGTTAATACTTCATTTTGAGAGGTTACCCAATTTTGGCCGCCATCTTGGATCCGCCATGTTGGATCCAAAATATTTTTTACAGTATAAAAGTGGTGTTGTGACCTATTATTTCGAACTTAATTTTTTCACTGATCATAATGTCGCAATCCGTTTTTCAATATCTCAATTGGTTCTCGTGATATGAGCACTTTTAATTAATTAATTTTCAACCAATTTAAACATTATAAATTGATAAAATAGGCCCATAGCCACAAAATAATGCTAGATAGTGACGAAAAACCACCATCAGTCATTACTGAGCGATTTACACTTAAATTTCACCAAATTAAATTTTTGGCCGCCATCTTGGAATCGCCATTTTGAAATGAGGTCAAGTTATTTCAAATATAAAGTTGGTATTGTGACCCATCATTTCAAACTAGTTTTTTACGCCGAATTCAATGCCGCAACCCGTTTTTTATTATAGTGTTTACTTTTCAAGATATTGACATGTTTCTAATAAAATTCTCAAAAACATAAATTTTTTGAAAACTAAGTTTCAAAGCTATAAACGGTTTGCGGCATTGAATTCGGCGTAAAAAACTATTTTGAAATGATGGGTCACAATACCAACTTTAAATTTGAAATAACTTAACCTCATTTCAAAATGGTGGTTCCAAGATGGCGGCCAAAAATTTAAATTGGTGAAATTTAAGTGTAAATCGCTCAGCAATGACTGATGGTGGTTATTCGTCACTATCTAGCATTATTTTGTGGCTATGGGCCTATTTTATCAATTTATAATGTTTAAATTGGTTGAAAATTAATTATTTAAAAGTGCTCATATCACGAGAACCAATTGAGATATTGAATAACGGATTGCGACATTGTAATCAGTAAAAAAATTTAGTTCAAATAATGGGTCGCAACACCACTTTTATACTATAAAAAATATTTTGGATCAAACATGGCGGATCCAAGATGGCGGCCAAAATTGGGTATCCCCTCAAAATGAGGTATTGACTACCCAATAATGTTTGGGGGTGGTGTAGAATTGAGATTTGAAAAAATATAGGAAAATGTTAGGGGGGGACTATTATGGGATACCTGGTATACTATGTTTTATCAACTTATATCTAAACATTGGAAAGAGATATCAAAATTTTTGTAAGAAACTTTTTTGTTCCTTATCTTGTTATTAATAAAAAACCTCATTTAAAGAATTTTCATAAAATCAACCATAAAAAAGTTATAGCGCTAGAAAGGCATCAATGTCACCGTTGGCGGCCATTTTGGAAGTATGACGTCATACACCAGCTCGGCCACACTTTCTGGCAAAACACCCGGTAGTACACGATTCTACATGTTATTACCTATCCATCGCCACCAATCATACAATTGCTTCCTTTAAAATCCCACGGACTTTCCTATATTTACAAATGCCCCTACACTAATAAGTACTAATGTAAGTTACAGTATACGTGCAAATAGTTTTACTTGCAATATTTTATTATTTTATTTAACGTTAGTTAAAGTTTAATTACTGTACTGTGTTAAGTAGTTTACAATTGCTTTATATTATTATTTCAAATTGGGACAGTGTATTTTCTTCTTATAGTTTCTTGGAAGATTGAAACTTATTGCGATACGTCTAGGGTTCTCAATCCCGGGATTAGGGATCCCGGGATCCCGGGATCCCGGTCGATTTGAATACCTGATAATCCCGGGATTAGAGTCTCACAATCCCGGGATTGACGGGATTGCAAAAGAATAATTTTTGCTAAGTTTTTGCGTGTTCTGAATGTTTCAACAACTGCAAAAGTCGTCCTTTCAAACCTATAAAAGAAAATTATCTTTTAGGAAATTAAGATTTCAAATAGCAAATATATTAATATTTTGCTATTAATATTTCAATAGCAAATACCGAGCCCAATGTTTACTTTGTTAAAAATCAATATTCAATTCAACAATAACTTTATTCCTGGAATTTATTGGGACAGTACTCAATGGTTTCCTTGTCGCTCTGAACTTTTGTTGCAGTTAATTCCGGACTTTCGTTGCAGTTAATTCCCACACGATTCGACGTATCTTAGGGCCACAGAGGGGACTTTATTTTGATATTTTTGATCTTACTGAATTTTCATATCTATCTGATCACTAACATTTTCAGTTGCCATCGGGCTTTCGTATAGCGAACATATAAGCGAATCGGGAAGATTTTGTGTAGGGAGTAGTGAGTTTTTTAGCAATAACCATGCGTGATCTGTGAATTATTTGTGATGTGTGAAGTAATATTGGCGACAGAAATGTTCTTGTGGCCCATTCGAAGGATTGTGATGTTTCATCCGTTTGTTATTATCGTCTTACTCAAAAGGACGTGAAAACAGCACAATGTATAATTCGCAAATTTGTTTAAAAACATAAGACGGCTCCACGAAGGGACTATACACTCATTTGTCAAATACACACAGCATGAAAGCCATTGAAAATTTTTAAACAACAAGGTGAACAAGCCGTAAACAAGCCCACATTTGCCAAGTTTGTAAAATAAAATTATAGTTAGTTGTAATAAAAAATGTCATAAGTGTTGTTCTCACACAGCAATATATTCTAGGTAGGCCCAAATAGAAAACGGGAATCCCGGGACTATCCCGGGATCCCGGGATCGGCTTTTGTCAATCCCGAAATCCCGGGATCGGAATTTAGGTCCGGGATTGAGACCCCTAGATACGTCGCTTCGCGCCGCGCCGTTTCCGGTCCCACAACGGACCAGCCGGGACCAGCGACCAAAGAATCGCTGACCGGGACACCTGCGAGTGCACTGATAAAGTTCAGTCGCTCAGTGATCATCAGATTGAATGTACATCTAGTTTTAAGCTCAGTGTCGTGGAGGTCGTGGTGTGATAGTGTGTATTGTGTTGTCTGTTGTGGACTGTAGTGTTTACTGTAGTGTGTTGTTTACTACTGTTTCGTATAAGCAAGCCTAGTTATGTCGGAAGCTCCGGAAGCGAACACAAATGATAGAGTCTTGGCAGAGGAGGTTCCAAAATCAAAAAAGAAAAAAGACATTGAATTAGAAAATGAAAAACATTTAACAGCAAAATTTATGACCCCTACATTTTTGAAGGAGTTTATCGAACTATACAGAAACACCCCTTCTTTGTGGAAGATAGACTCCAAAGAGTACCATAACAAACAGAAGAAAGATGCAGCAATCACAGAACTATTGCTGTTTACACAGCAAACATCCCCAAAGCAACACCGAATTTTTTGAAAAAAAAAGAATCGAAAACATGAGAGCTTGCTTTAGAAGAGAGTATGGTAAAGTCCAAGCCTCCAAGACAAGCGGTGCTAGTGCCGATGACGTTTACCAACCAAAGCTGTGGTACTATGATTTGTTTGAGTTCATTGTCACAGCTGAGACAATTAAGAAAGGCAAATGTACAATTTCCCCTAAAAATAACGATGCTGCCCTCCCCCCTATAAATAACAATGCTGATGACGAAATTGGGGACATTCAGCAGCTTGAGGAAGAGGATGGAAATGAAGACGATATCTTGGACATCGTAAACACGGAAGTAAGTCAAACTGATTTTAACCAGTTACTGTATTTCCAATTAATTTAGCATATATTAACTTACCAGCTGTAGTGCCCGCTCTTTGCGCGGCTAGAAAATAACTGGAAATTAACAATAATTTCCCAGAAAACCAAATAATAATTACCAAAGTAAAAAATATGGCAAAATTTGTACTTCAAGGAAAATGATTAGCAGGACATGGATCACTAAGCTTTGTTCTAAGTACTACCCTGCACTATTTTTTACAAAGCCTATATTGTATGAGAAATGAACGGGGAACTAAAAAATATTATCTGCCATATTTTCTTATCGTAAACAGATATTCCTTTATTATTTTCTTATTTATTATTATTATTAGGGTGTCGATGAAAAACGTTTCAGGACTTCGGGATGTGATTTCTTCGGGATGTGAAAAAAGTTTATATGAAGGTATGCAAAGGCATGAAGGTATGGCTTAGGGCATCAATTGGCTATTTTTATTTAAAATACGATGTCTCGCAGGCTAAATTCGACCACAACTCAGTTATTTTTGAACTGACTTTCATAATTTAGGTACCACATGGTTGAAAATTACATTAACTAAAAACTATTAACCTTTATAATGTTTTTTTGAAATGTACCAGTTTTACAGAACTGGTATTTCAATTGAAAGATTTTAAACGTTCGCCATTTTGAAATTTAGCATCCGAACTTTTTGATTATTGTTTCATGGACTAACCTTTACTAGTTGTTTAAAAAAATCGATTAACAACCTCTATAGAGATTAAAAAATAACGGATATTTGGATAAATATACATTTTAGGACGTACCCTCATATCAATTTGTTTTTCTTAATTTAGATGTAAGGTATGACATCCCGAAGTCCGAAGAAACGTTTTTTATGGTCACCCTGTCCAACACTCGCAGTTCTTAAAACATTGCACGAAGAACATCCACATTGTTCTAGTAAATGAGTTATCTAATTAAAACCTCGGCATTGCTATTATAATCATAAAAAAACATCGTGACAATATTTTTATAGTTAACAATCTGCAAATCCAATTAAGAGTATTTGTATTGCAAAACATATTTTTTTAAAGTTTAAGTAGGCTAATGAATAAATAAATGCTGTACAGAATATACATTTTTTCCCAATAATACTTTAAAATAGGCACGTTAAAATTAATTTAACATATAAACAATTGAGTTGGTTTTAATGTAAAAATCGTGTTGATGGGCTGTTAACAAGCCGAATACAATTGACATGTTCACATCAAACAAGTAATACGAATAGAAACATTTCTAGAGTAAATATCATTTATCGTTAAGCATGAATAACACTACACAACCATTTTGTCTTGCCACTCAACTGCTCCAATGCTACTGAAATACTCCATGTAATCATTTATACTTTTCTTGCCTTCTTCTGTCACCTTTCTAGCTGAGTGTCCTTAAAGGTTTGCGAAAGTGTTTTCTGGTGTAGCATCCAACCTCCAATCTCCCTCAAGAACCGTACCGCTCGTGATATCTTCTCTGTCTAGAGATGCTTGTGGCATGTAACTTCCATTTCGTCTTAAAAAGTTGTGTAATGCTATGCAAGCTAATACAATATCTTCTATTTTATCTGGTCTCATGTTGATTGTTGTGTGGAAGACTCGGAAACGAGAGGCCAATATCCCAAAGGCGTTCTCTACCACCCGCCTTGCCCTTGACAATCTGTAGTTGAATACTAACATGTCGTGAGTTATTCCTTTTTGAGGGAATGGTTTCAGGACGTCTGGCCTAAGACTGAAAGCAGAGTCGCCTAAGAACACAAAGTTTAAACCTGCAACTGTTTGATTTTTGCTAGGCAAATTAAGTTGATTGTTTTTTAGGCGTGAATAGAATTCCGTCTGTTCTATGACGCCTCCGTCAGCTACTCTTCCATTCACTCCCACATCGGCCATTAAAAATCTGTAGTTAGCATCCACTATCCCTAACAAAACAATGCTATAAAACCCTTTATAGTTAAAAAAAGTGGATCCACTGTTTTGAGGACAGACAATAGCAATGTGTTTTCCATCGACTGCTCCTCCACAATTTGGAAAGTTCCAGATAGTTTCAAATTCCGATGCCTTTTCCAACCATTCATCTGTTGATTTTGGAAACTGAAATAAAAAAATAAGTTGAAATAAATTAATTAAAGTGTAAATTGTTAACTTAGGTCTACCTCTATTGTTTTCAGGAAACGGACTATACCACGCCAACAAGTAGCACTAAACGTAAAATACATGAAACTAAACCTTCCAAAAAGGGTCGAGCTCAGAAAATATCAAGCGAGGCGCAGAGGGAGAAAATGATCTTCACGGCCATCTCAGCACTAGAACAGAAAGAGGACGAGTTCGATGCTGTCGGCAAGTCAGTGGCTGCCAAACTAAGGAAAATGAAAGAAACTCAGAGAATTCACGAGGGAAAAATCATTAATGATGTACTATATAAAGGGCTACTTGATCAGTTAGATGAGCACTCGTTCAGTTCGACCAATTTCGGTATGCCATGTGCCTGGTATCCTCAGCAAACTACTTCGTCTGGACGGAGTAGCACAAGTACAAACTATGACAGTCGTTATTTTACGCCCATAAATTACTCACCAGAAAATGAAATGAATCCAATGAGTCCAAACACATCTGGATTCAATTATTATTAATTAATTTACTGCTGCCTAGCTACTGTTGATAAGGCATTTTTTATTAAGCATAAGAAACATTGAGTGTTAAAAATCTAATGCCTCATTTACATAGATGATAATCGCAAGGTATGATTAGGCATGATTAGGCCTATTGTGTATAAACACATTTAATTTTTATAACCACTGCATAATGGACTAAATTTTATTGTTTCAGTTTTTTTTATATAAATACATTATTATGAAAATTAAACTGTAAACCAAGTTATTGATTAAATTTTAAATACAATATTATACATTTAAGTATTGTTGTTTCCATTTATTTATCCATACCGTATTAGCGGTACTGAAATTCATGACGTAATTACATGATTTTACTTCTGATAATTATTTAAGGTATACTTATATTTGAAGAAAGCATTAGTATCACTTTGAGAGACATAACTAACATTTTATTGCAAAAATGTGACAATGTGTTATAAAACGTGGCAAAAAGTAAGTACAGTTAACTAGATTAACAGAATCAGGAAGTCAAGAAATCCTGTAATAAATATCGCCTAAATTAAGCTCTATTCCATCTTATTATCTTATGCTTGGTTAAATTTAACTTGGAAATTCATTTATTGATGTAGGCCCTTCAATAAATTAATTGTCAAAGGAAAACAAAAATCTAGCTGAAAAAATGAATTCACAAGAAATTCTCAATTTCTATAATTTAAAAGGAGTAAGCATGGATAAGCGACTGACAAACAATACACCATGTCAAGTCAGCTGTTCGGGCATTGACCGTGTGTCCTTGACCGAGTAAAAAGGCGGGAGGATGCAGATCTATTCAGACAGTGGGAAGCGGGAAACGGTTTTTAGCTTGCATTAAAATTATAAGCCTAACCAAACAACTTGGCATGAGTAGCCTAATGAAACGGTTTATTTTAAACACCTGATTTGCAACGATAAAACATATGATCGTACATTCTCAAAAACTTAAAACAAAAATTTGATTAGAAAAGTACCCCAACCAGGGCCGTACTCACTCAGACGGTTTTCCCGGGACAATTTTACCGGGGCCCGGGGTCAAGGGGGGGCCCGGGGGGTCAGAACCGCCCTCTGGAAACCCGGCGACGAGGCCCGGGAAAGGCAAAAAGGGCCCGTAACGGCAACAAAGGGAGCAAAATCTACACTTTCCACGAGCCGGAAATCAGCTATGGTTTTCAGTGGAACGGGTGCAGTACCAGGACATGAGGGGCCTGGCCAATATCTTCACCGGGGCCCGCCAAAGCTGGGTACAGCCCTGACCCCAACACCCATTTATACTGGTTATTATAGTAATTAGGCTCAAATAATTCTCATACTCATTAATTTGGGCCATCCGCCAATTTATTTGGTTACCCATATAGTGTATACTTGGAATTTCGAAATTACTACCTTCAAAAGTTAATCACCTGGTCATTTTCCCAAACATTATTAAGGACCTACATGGGATAAAACCCAGCTGTTTTGATTTTTCGAGCATCGCAATTTCGTTGTGCCCAAGTTCGTGGAAAAAGTGAAAAACGCCTATGAAAAAGTGCCGCATTCATCGGATTTCATTAATCGAAAATATATATACTATTCTTGTCGTTTATCACATAATTATGCGGTATCATTATTAATAAAAAGCCTATTTATTCATTTTATTACTTCATGCAGTCAACTGAAAATAATACCTCAATATTGAGTATGTTGTTCTACAGTTTTATTTACTAACCTTTAGGTATTCCTCTCTTAAAACTTCGTA
Source organism: Flexamia atlantica (assembly GCA_035578135.1). Taxonomy (NCBI): domain Eukaryota; kingdom Metazoa; phylum Arthropoda; class Insecta; order Hemiptera; family Cicadellidae; genus Flexamia; species Flexamia atlantica. The sequence continues at coordinate 17,625,959 of JAQJVK010000017.1, read as the reverse complement.
GAGAGCTCTACATGTCTCAGGGATGATTCTACCGAGCGACTGAGCAGAGACAATGGCTGAAAACTTTAAATCTTCAAAGCTTCTTCCGGTAGCCAAGAACCGTAAAGTAGCGGCTACGCGGTCTTCAACCGGAATGGCTTCTCTCATGTTTGTGTCCCTTTTCTTTATAAGGGGGGTGACTAAATCCACTAATAGTACATACTCCTCCTCAGTCATCCTCAAATAGTTTTTAAAGTCATAAGGATTGTTTTCCTTAAGTTCAACAAGCAGCCTCATGTGGGAATATTCGGTCCTTTTCAGTAACCACTGCTTTACCCAGCACTGCGGAGGTTTCCTTTTCTTTTTTTCAAAAACACCTGCTTCTTCCAATAACAATATGGCCGCAGCTACTCATTTTTTACCGTCCATTGTCTGGTAATGAATAAAAAATGTACACTTTAAAACTGGCGCCAATTCTTGGGACCCATGCCATCCATAAGCCCAATACTAAAATTAACATTAGTCTTATGGACGGCGTGGGCCCCAAGAATTGGCGCCAGCTATAAAAAGTTCCTCACTCATATATATTTATATATTACACACAACAAAATAATAACTACAAAGATATAAAACTAAAATGTACTGTACTGCGAGGTGCTGCAAGCTCTGCAGTTGTCACTAGACTGATCGAAAACGTAAAAAATCATCCTCTCCACAGATTTTGTCCGCGCTGCCTGACGGACAAAGTCCGCTTGTGGATGGCGAGCGATCAGACGGACCTGCGGTCCGCCCAAACTTTCTCTGATTTTGTCCGCGCTGCCTCACGGACAAAATCCGCTCGTGGATGGCGGGCTTAAATGGAGATAATATTTCTTGTTACCTGTCAATGTCCTTTTCTTATCACTAGGGAATATTTTTTGTTCATGTTTTTCTTGGGAGGGAAACGCTCTTCCGGTTTACCGTGTCCACAATAGATCGCGATAATTATCTTTCCGATAAGAACTCTCTTATCAAAAGCTCGGCTCGAGTGTCGAGCTTTTTGAAAAAATCGAGCCGAGCCGAATACTGAAAAGCTCGACCGGTCGAATACTCGCACACCCCTAGTAGCCGCGGAGCTGTGCTTCGAACTCAGTCTCGCCTCACTGGCTCTAGTGACAACGTCGAGTGCGACGCGCGCTCTTCGCTGTTGCTTATTACTGTCATTTTTAATTGTTTGGGATATTCTGCGTTTATATGGAAGTATTTTAATAAATAACATTATTTGTGATTTTTCATAGGGGGTTCACGTGCTCATGTGCTCCTATGCACGAACCGCCACTGAGTATAAGTATTTAGGTGTGGTTGTGACGTAATTTTCGGGGGTCAAAGGAAATAGTGCGTGATCTCCCGCCCCGAGAAATTAGTCACCGTAGGGATGACTCGGAATCGCTCAGAAGGAGCTAATTCCAGGGTTCGTTATAATTAATTTCGGAAAAAAATAATCGTGGGGCAACTCTCGCTACTACTTTACGCAGGGCTCAGAGCAACCGGATGCAACGATACAATTCAAAGAACGAGTTGCCTCATCCTCGCCCTCGTAAAAGTGAATAATTTTGCCTATAACGACGAAAAGCCTAAGTCGCGCGAAGTAATCGCTCTTAATCGCTCTAACGTTAGCCCCTGCTCACACCCTCGCTTGATAAAGGGTTACTATGAGCAAGAGGCTCACCCAACACGTTTTGGGTTACCACGGGCTAGGCTTAAAGCCGTAGCGTGACCCGTGACTTTTCACGGAAATCGGGGAAAATCCAAATAAATCTTTCCGAGATTTATTCGTAGGCGTAAGGCCTAACCGAACGTTGTTCGTAACCGTTCAGTGCGTCACCCAATTAATAGTTTATTAATTGGGTTGCCGTGGCGTAGCACGTGCTCCGTGACTTGTTGCGACGTGAGTGCAAGTACGGAGTAGACGAAAAATTAAGTAACTGCACTGAGTAAATGCGACTAAATCGTCTAGTATTTAATGCTACGATATTTCGTAAAGGAGAGAAAGGCTAGGCCTAACAAGAACGTGAATTAAACTATGCCTCTATTCGAGAATAATCACCTACGACAAACTCGGACAGGTTCGTGAGGGCGTAAAGTCGTCTAAAAGTCCGTAATTTCGTCTCTATCGAAATATTCCCGTGAGTCGGGTTCGATAAACGTGTTAGTAGCGTTAAACGTTAAGCAACGAAACGAAATAATGAGGAAACCGTACCTCCGTATCGTGTTTGACCGTGGTCGAGTCGAGCGTCCGAGTCTCGAGTCGTGAACGTCTCAGTGGCTGGTCAACGAATAATCGCCACGAGGATCCCAGTCCGGGTCCTCTCCCCTCCTGGATTTCCCAAAGTAGGGGTAGTCAGCTGTTCACCCCGTGACGTAAGAGACAGCTGATCGCTGGGTAGCCAGTCGGAGAAAAGAAGCCCCAAGATGGCTACCCTCAATGATTGTCAACAAACGCTATGGGGTTATGTTTGGGTGATGCGAGACGAAGCAAAGTGTTTAGTGGTCTATTGCAATTTACAACTGTCATTGTCATCGAAATTAAAGCGGTTTTATGCCATACAGTGATTTGGTAAAGGCTTTATTACCCAGGATACTTCGTAGAGTGGTAATTCAGTGTTGTGCAACTTAGGGCAGTCCTAGGTCTAGGCTCCTACTAGCCTAGGTTAACCTATAGGCCTAGACATACGGGTGAGTCGAATAGCGTTTGTTTACCAGCTTAGTCGTTTACTTTTTACCCCCCTCCGAAAAAGGCACCTTACACCCTCTACCCACTTCGACAAAAAAAACAGTAAAAAAAAGGACTTACACTTGGGGTTACGGCGCTAGGGGTCAACGACTACGCAGAAAGAAAACGAAATCAAACAAATTTGTTTATATTTACAGCAGCAAGCGAAAAGCGAAAAACATTCGTTACAAGCAAAAGCAAACAAAACAATGTACAATGCCATGCAAGGGAAACCCAAAAGAAAACAACTCGGGCAGCAAAAAAAAAAAAATCATTGTCCATCGAAAACAAATAGCCTGCAGGGATTTCACTGGCCGTTTACAAGACGAAGCGCCTGGCTTGGCCTCAACCGGATGGCGGTCCCGTCTTCGAGGAAGACTCGCCACCTCTTATTGTGGCGTTCTGCCGCCGTCATCACGGACATGGCCCGAGTCAGCCTCCGCACCACTTGTGGTGGCACCCGGGGAAGGTCCCCAGGTTGAACGGCTGAGCCAGGAATGATGCGGCGTCTCTGGCGCCGGTTTCGTCGCTTCGGCTGCGTGGAAGGTTGCAGTCGCGGGGCCTGGTTTGGGCGTGAGGGCCCCGGGTGTGCGACCACCTTCCTCTTCCAGTCTCTCCGGCATCGAGGACGACCCGTCGGGGACGAAATCGTAATCTCTATCCGCCTCCTTTCGTGGGCCGGGCGAATCGGGGATGGCCGGGTCGTTTCGCTGGCTGATGTGGCGGCTGGAGCCGCTTCGGTCTTGTCTTCCGGCTCGGAGTCCAGCTCGATGTCTGAGCAGCACAACGACAGTGCCTCGTCATCCGACGAGCTGTCGTTTACCGGCTCCAGATTCCTAGGAGCCGTCACTCGTGGGCAGCCGCTCGGTCCTGCAGAACCCGTGACAGGTTCTGGTCGCGCGGGTTCTCGAATCTTGACCCTCCGGCACATCGTCCCCGGTCCCACACCGGCAGAGGCGGGGGTCATGGTCTTGATCGTTCGCCTCGGAAGTGGGAACACATCACCCCCCGCCTTTGATTCCTCGGTAGCCTCGCCCAAAGCGGCCAAGAGCGGATTATCCTGCTCCCCGAGGGTGTCGAGCGACTCACCACCCGGCCCAACCACGTTGAAGGTGACTCGTCGGGCCACTCGCTCCCTGGGACCGGCGCGTAGCATACTCGTCAAGTCGTCGGTCTCGAGCATGGTGAAGTCCTCCTTCTCAAACCGGCCCCTTCGGAGAACGGGAGCCAGCTTCCTCCTGACGATCTTCGATTCTATTTTCCGCCGGGTGAGGTCGGAGCCCCTCGACAGTTTGTCAGCGTAAATACAAATCAGGAGGCCGTGCGAGTGCGCCCCATCGGACCGAGGGAGGTCTTCTGGCGACTCAATCGTCTGCCACTCCCCTGCCGAGAACGGAACACTCTCCGTCTCGGCCACCGAGCGCAGGTAGTCGAGAACCTCGACTGCCTCGGTTACCCGGGGAGTGTGATCGGGGTCGTATATCTCAATTTTCTTCGCCCGCATCCTCGCCACTAGGAACGTCCATTTCCCGTCCTCGAGATGGATCGGGAAATAAACTAAGTCTTTCCTAAAGATAGACCCGCCTCTTGCATACATATAGGTGCCGGATACCTGTCCTTTTCGCCACTCGGCGAGGAATTCATACCCTATCACCCATACCGAAGGCAAGCCGTAATACAAACTCCTCCTTTCGATGATTCGGAGATAGGCCGACACGCACGCCGGCGTGATGGGGCCTCGACTGAAAACGGATGCCCAGTCCTTACTCTGCAGCTGCACTAAGGGTCGCAAATATGCCATGATCGGGGTGACAAGCGTAAGCATGCAAGGGCGGAAGCAGGATTGGCAAGCAGAGTTCGTGCAAGGGTGCAAAACAAGCAGGAGTCGAGCCCACTGGGGAACCCAGGAACGTGCAAAGGACCTGCAACAAACCAACCAAGCATTAGGTGGGCAAGCGTTTGGGTCGTTTGGCGGGTTAGTGCCTCCACCGTATTAGTGCGGGTTAATGCGTGTTAGTGAGACGCCGTCACGCGCACCGAGACAAAACGCCGTCTGACGCCTTAAGCCACCGCCCCGCCTCGGTCGTAAAACGGCTTGAGATCCTTCACGTGAACGACGTGCACAGTTTTCGTTTTCGGATCTCGCGCCTCGTAAATGTTCGAGCCTCGTTTTCCCACAATCTCGCACGGGCCGTCGAATTTCGGGGCGAGCTTGCCGACGACCGCATCGGCGGCCGAGGACAATACGTGTATACGGCGTAAGACCATGTCCCCGACCTCGTACTTCACCTCCCGGCGACGGAGGTTGTAGTACCTCGCCTGCTGGTTATAAGCCGACCGGAGGTTTTTACGAGCACTATCGTACACTCGTTTGAACTCTTTCAAACGAGTCTCGTGCACCTCATCGCGAGTCGGTTCGGGCTCACCAGCCTGGGCAAGCTCTACAGTGGGCCCTGGTATGGCCTTCGGGGCCTTCAACTCGCGCCCGAGACACAGCATCGCCGGCGTATACCCCGTCGAGTCGTGGACGGCGGTATTCATGGCGAACTGAAACTCGTCAAGCCACAGATCCCACGACCTATGATTTTCCCTGACGAACTGGGAAATCATGGTCTTCACAACCCGGTTTGCACGTTCAACCGGGTTTGCCTGTGGACTGTAGGGCGCGGTTGTCACGAAGCGTATGCCCCAATCGGCTGCCAGATTCCTAAAGAGGTTTGATACGAATTGGGTCCCGTTGTCGACGATGATCGTCTCGGGAGCCCCGTGGCGAAGAAGCACCTCTTTAGTCTTGTTCGTGACGTTATTGGCAGTCGCCGACCCGATGGGGCATAACTCGACCCACTTGCTGAATAGGTCCTGGATCACCAGCAAGAAGCGATGGTTACGGCCAGACCGAGGCAGCGGGCCAATCAGGTCGGCAGAGACCGAGTACCATGGGCCTTTGGGCTCCCGAAAGTACATTTGCCCTGCCGGTTTCACCTGAGCCACCTTGTACCTCTGGCACGTATCACAGGACCGGACGTAGGCCTTCACCGCTTTGCGCCACCCGGGCCAAAAGTATTCAGCACCCACACGTTTGAGGGTTTTCTTGACCCCGAGGTGACCCGCGGTTGCGGCGTCGTGGTTCTGACGTAACACCGCCTCTACTCGGACAGGGGCTACGCACAACTTCCATAGAAGTTTACCTCCCTTTCCCCGAGAAGATCGATAGAGGCGGTTATCGATGACCTGGTATCGTGGGTGTCGCCGCGGATTTGCCGTGACCGCTTCGAGAAGGCGGTCATACCAACCCGCGTGGTCGGAGTTGCGACCTTTCACCTCAGCCTGTGGGCGAGGTTGCGTGCTACTGCTCAGCTGCTCGACAGGCGTCACCGAGTCGTTTGCCCCTTCCGGACCACGCTGCCCGCTCGTCACGTTGGCCACGTCCAACGGGACTGGGTCGGTCGGGCTGTCAGGTTCATCCTGGACCGGGTACCTCGACAGGGCATCTGCGACTCGGTTCAAAGTCCCCTTCCTGTACTGGATGTCGAAGGTGAACTGTTGAAGCTCCATCACCCACCGAGCCAACCGTCCGCTAGGTTCATGCATCTTCATGAGCCACCTCAGCGCAACGTGGTCGGTTACCGCGATGAAACGATAGCCTTCCAGGTAGGGCTTGAACTTTCGAATACCCCAGACCAGAGCCGGGCACTCGAGCTCGGTCGTGGTGTATTTCTTTTCCTGGTCGGTGAGCAGCCGGCTCGCGTATGCCACCACTACTTCCTTGCCGTCGTGGGTTTGCGTCAAGGCCGCGCCAAGGCCCGTGGTTGAGGCGTCGACCTGCAAGACGAAAGGCACGGAGAAGTCTGGACAGGCCAAGATCGGAGCCGAGGATAAACGTTCTTTTAATTCCTCGAAGGACTTCTCCTGCTCAGGTCCCCACAGCCACTTTGCGTTTTTCTTGAGAAGTTTTCTCATCGGGGCTGTTACGTCGGCGAACCTTTCGATAAAACGCCTATACCATGACGCTAACCCAAGGAAGCTTCGCAGGGCTTTGCCGTTCGTGGGCCTCGGGAATTCTCGTATTGCGCGGACCTTCTCTGGGTCGGTCGCAATTCCCTGGCTGCTTATGATGTGTCCGAGATAGCGCAACTCCTTCTTGCAGAAGTTGCACTTTTCAGGGTTCAAGCGGAGGCCTGCGTTTCTCAGACGCTTGAACACCTCTTGAAGCAGCCGTAAGTGCTCTTCAAACGTGGAGGACACAATCACTATGTCATCGAGGTAGGCGAAGGCTTTCGGCTCTAAGTCCGGCCCGATGACCTTGTCCAGCAGCCTCTGGAACGTTGCTCCAGCCGAATGGAGGCCGAACGGCATCTTGGTAAACTGGTAGAGGCCAAGGCCTGGTACCGTGAAGGCCGTTATCGGACGGCTCTCCTTGGCGAGCGGCACTTGCCAATAGCCCTGCCGTAAGTCCAGGGTGCTGATATATCTCGCCTGCCTCAGTTTCTCGAGGATCGCGTTGATCCTGGGCAGCGGATACGCGTCGGGGATAGAGCTTTCGTTTACTCGTCGCATGTCGATGCAGAAACGAAATTTGCCGTTGCTCTTCTTCGTCAGCACCACCGGCGAGCTCCACGGGCTGTCCGACGGCTCGATCACGCCTTCTTGGAGCATCTTCGCCACCTCCTCGTTTATTATGGCTTTCATGGCGGGGTTCCTCGGATAGTACCGCTGTTTAATCGGGACTACGTTTTCCTTCAAGCGGATCGTGTGCTCGGCCAACGTAGTTTGTCCCTCAACAGCGTCGAACAACGGCAACTCGTGCTCAAGGAACTCAGCAAGCCTCGTGTCCTCGTCAGCGGTTAACGTGCTCAGGGCACTCACCGCTCGAAAGGGCTCTTCGTCTAGCCCCGAGGAACGTTCGACCTCCGGATGGAATTGGATGAGGTTGACGTCCGTAATGCACCCCATGCCCAAAACCATGTCCGTTGTGAGGCCAGGAACGTAAAGGGCTTCCCACGTCAGATATTGCCCGGCGATTACGCCTTCGATGCAATACTGATCCGTCACGTGGGAGCTGGCACCGTTAGCCATCCTCAGGTCCACCTTCCTCTCGTGCGGTTCGATGCCGTGTGCACTTAAGTGCTGCACCACCTGATCCCCAATCAGGTTAACGGCAGAGCCGGTATCGACGAGGGCTCTGAATACCGTGCCGGAGAGGGAAACGTCTACGAAAGGTCGGTCGTCGGTGGCCTGGGTATTCCCGACTCCACCGGTGGACGTTCTTATGACGTCGAGCCAGCGGGTCCATCGCTCGCGTTCCTCGGAGGTCGTTCCTCGTTTCGGGGCGCCGGACTCAGATGGCCTCCGGTCGACTGAGTCCTTCTCCCGTTTCCCGACCTGCAGCGGCACCGGCGGGTTGATACACCCTCCCGCTTGCACCGAAAGCACCGAAGTACCTTCGGTTTACGGCAGTCACGGAACAGGTGCCCTGCCTCTTCGCAGTTCCAGCAGATCGGACCGCTGCTGTCTGGGCTGCGTGCCGGGGATCTGGAAGCTCGCGCAGATCCGGACCGTTTATTCTCCGGTGGCGGAGAAGAGCGACGCGCTGGGCGCTCACCAGCATCGGACCGCTGGTTACGGCCCCACCCTAAGGTTGCGTTAGACCGACGTCTAACTTCCACCTCGGGTTTAGCCTCGTTCCCACGGCTCCATTTATCGACGGCCGCGCTGTCGTATGTGTCGGTCTTGCGCTTGGAGGCTTGGTAAGCGGTTTCCGGAACGAGAGCGACTGATGGCGACGGTGGAGGGCGGAAGATCTGGCGGCTACGCATGTAAGCCTCGTAATCTTCGGCCCTTGCCATCAACCCTTCTACCGTGGTGAAGTCGGACCGCCGGACCATCAGTTTGTACTCGGGCCTCATGTTGCAATATATGAGGTCGAGCTTCCCTTGCTCCGAGAACGTTCCGCTACGTCGAATCAGGGTTGAAATCGCTACCACGTAGCTGCGGATCGGCTCGTGGTCACCCTAAGTTCGTTTGCGAATCTCCTCGTCGAGGCTGTGGTGATAGCCCGTTGGCAGGAACTGAGCCTCGAAGCACCGCTTAAAATCCGCGAACGAGTGCCACGCGCTCCGTGTATTCCGGTACCAAAGCAAAGCCATCCCGGTTAGCAGCTCGGGCATTGCCTTGAGCATCTCGTCGTGCGTGACTCCGTACGCCTCGATCATCTCCTCGAGTCTTTCGAGGAAGGAGACCGGGTCTTTCTTGCCATCGAAACGCAAGTTCCATTTGCGGATCCGGTCACATAGCGACTGGGTGTCGCTTGGTGGCCGGCAACCCCGGACGTAGGGGTTACTTGCCGACGTGCACGGAGCGTAGTAGGGGTGCTGGCTAACCGTCGGGTACGTTGGCACGAAGTACCCCGTCGTACCGAAAGTACCGGAGATTGTGGCGGCATCAGTCGAGTATCCCAGTGCCTGGGTCACGAACGGCGTCGGTCTCACCGGCAAGTCCACGAGCGGTGCCGGTTCACGATAGCGACCGCTGAACGTAGTATCGTACCAAGGGGCCGCTCGCGCATCGAAGTGACCAGGGTTGTATGACGAGGCCGGGTTAATCGTCACGGCTTCACCCAAGGTCACCGAATTCCTCGCGAGCGAAGTCAAAGTCCGCCTCACAGTCTCCGAATCCGCGTGCGGTGGTAGGCCGAGTATTTCCCGGACGCTAGCGGTTTCGTCAACCACCGGTCGCGGGGGCCACTGTACGCTCTGAGACGTCAACGGCAGACCAGCCGCCGTTTGTGCCTCAGGTAGACCTGCGTATGAGAGCTGCGGTACCGTCACGTAAGCATCAGCGGTGGTCGCCGGGGCGTTCGCGGCTAGGTGGCCGATTGATCCCAGAGGATTCTTCCAAAATTCGCGGAACCACTCGCGAAGTTCAGCGACGTTACCGTCCGTTCGTAGGCCAAATCGTGCCATCTCAGCGACGAGTTCGGCCTTGCTGACCTCGTGAATCCACCCAACACGTGAGTCGTCAAATGGCGACCTCACGTGCTCACCCACGGTTACCGGGGTTAACTGGGAGGTTATCGTCGTGGTCGTGGTCGTGGTCAGCGTTTGGCTGCCGCACACGACGGCAACAGTAGCCGGGGCATGCATGAATGGCAAGGTACTTGGCCTCGTAGTCACCGAGTCGGTTGTCGTGACGATCTCGGTTGCCTTCGGGAATTTCGTCATTTTAGAATCTAGTTTTTAACGAGTCCCTGTTCGGGCGCCAGAAATGTGACGTAATTTTCGGGGGTCAAAGGAAATAGTGCGTGATCTCCCACCCCGAGAAATTAGTCACCGTAGGGATGACTCGGAATCGCTCAGAAGGAGCTAATTCCAGGGTTCGTTATAATTAATTTCGGAAAAAAATAATCGTGGGGCAACTCTCGCTACTACTTTACGCAGGGCTCAGAGCAACCGGATGCAACGATACAATTCAAAGAACGGGTTGCCTCATCCTCGCCCTCGTAAAAGTGAATAATTTTGCCTATAACGACGAAAAGCCTAAGTCGCGCGAAGTAATCGCTCTTAATCGCTCTAACGTTAGCCCCTGCTCACACCCTCGCTTGATAAAGGGTTACTATGAGCAAGAGGCTCACCCAACACGTTTTGGGTTACCACGGGCTAGGCTTAAAGCCGTAGCGTGACCCGTGACTTTTCACGGAAATCGGGGAAAATCCAAATAAATCTTTCCGGGGTTTATTCGTAGGCGTAAGGCCTAACCGAACGTTGTTCGTAACCGTTCAGTGCGTCACCCAATTAATAGTTTATTAATTGGGTTGCCGTGGCGTAGCACGTGCTCCGTGACTTGTTGCGACGTGAGTGCAAGTACGGAGTAGACGAAAAATTAAGTAACTGCACTGAGTAAATGCGACTAAATCGTCTAGTATTTAATGCTACGATATTTCGTAAAGGAGAGAAAGGCTAGGCCTAACAAGAACGTGAATTAAACTATGCGTCTATTCGAGAATAATCACCTACTACAAACTCGAACAGGTTCGTGAGGGCGTAAAGTCGTCTAAAAGTCCGTAATTTCGTCTCTATCGAAATATTCCCGTGAGTCGGGTTCGATAAACGTGTTAGTAGCGTTAAACGTTAAGCAACGAAACGAAATAATGAGGAAACCGTACCTCCGTATCGTGTTTGACCGTGGTCGAGTCGAGCGTCCGAGTCTCGAGTCGTGAACGTCTCAGTGGCTGGTCAACGAATAATCGCCAGAGGATCCCAGTCCGGGTCCTCTCCCCTCCTGGATTTCCCAAAGTAGGGGTAGTCAGCTGTTCACCCCGTGACGTAAGAGACAGCTGATCGCTGGGTAGCCAGTCGGAGAAAAGAAGCCCCAAGATGGCTACCCTCAATGATTGTCAACAAACGCTATGGGGTTATGTTTGGGTGATGCGAGACGAAGCAAAGTGTTTAGTGGTCTATTGCAATTTACAACTGTCATTGTCATCGAAATTAAAGCGGTTTTATGCCGTACAGTGATTTGGTAAAGGCTTTATTACCCAGGATACTTCGTAGAGTGGTAATTCAGTGTTGTGCAACTTAGGGCAGTCCTAGGTCTAGGCTCCTACTAGCCTAGGTTAACCTATAGGCCTAGACATACGGGTGAGTCGAATAGCGTTTGTTTACCAGCTTAGTCGTTTACTTTTTACCCCCCTCCGAAAAAGGCACCTTACATGGTCTTCGATTCTAGATTGAAATGGTCTGCTCACGTAAATTACATTAACAACAAATTGCGGAAGTTTATTTTCATTTTTGCTTCACTTAGTAGAATTTTTACTAAAGATTTACTTCGAACTGTGTATTATGCACATATCCAATCACTTTTACAATACGGTAATCTTGCCTGGGGTGGTTGTTATCCAAGCATTCTTTATCCGTTAGAAATCTCAACGATATCAAAGCTGCTCTTCAAAAAAATCGTTTGTTCCCAACTGACTTACTATTTGAAGAATTCAAAGTTTTCAACATCCCCCAACTTTATCTTAGATCGCTAATTTCATGTATTTTTTACAATAAAGATTGTTTGATCGAGGTACCTAGCCACTCCTATTCAACTAGAGCATCCGCAAATATCGGTATTAATCCACCTAAATTAGTCAAAAGCATCACAGCTACATCATCTCATTACATCATTAATTTTGTTTATTCCAAACTTCCCAACTCCTTAAAAAATATGCAACCTTGTAGCTCTTATGTTTTTAAAAAGAAGTTAAATAAATGGATCTCAGAAATTGATAGAAAAAATATTAGAAAATATTTTATCTCACTATATAGATAAGAAGCTATCAGCATGTTTCAACTGACCAAATACACTGAGCGCGTTGTGTGAGTATGAATGTGTGTGTGTGAGTGTGTGTGTATGAGAGAGAGTGGGAGAGTATGGGTCGAATGGCTGTAGATCTGGGTCTCCATGAAACCACTTTTCTTTCTTTTCTTTTCTTTTCTTTTTATCATCACCTATGTATGATGCATGTGGATTCATGCTCTGATATTAGCAAAGTAGTTTTTATTCTGGTTTTTGTCATATTAATGTTCCACTTTTAGGTATTTTTAATTAATTTATATATATAGATCACATTGGTTCTAGTTTTTTTGGCAGCAAGTTGATGCTCTTTCAAGATAATAATGTTACGGACTATTGGAACTCGTTTCCCCACCCACAGGCCATGGCCCATGTGGGGAACCATATTTCATGTTGCTTCTGTTATTTACTTCATGTACAAGCTGCTGTATATGAAATAAACAAATTTTCATTTCATTTCATTTCATTGCGTAGTGTCCTTCCAGAATAATTTATGAATTGGCTAAGGCCAATAGCTTGAATTCATTTATAGCTTGATAGAAGAAATATCAAGAAATATGATGTTTTCCATCACTGGACACCCTTGTACGTAATTTACATATGATTAAATATATGACTAAAAATGAAGAATGCATTGAGTAGGATTGATGTTGGAGGGGTGGGGGATTATTTGGGATGGGAAGACCTCGCAAACGTTTCCTTGCCCCGGGCCTCGCACCCGCTGCTGGCACTGTTTTTATCGCATATGTGTTGTGTGACTAAAAGAGCTCTTTTTTCTGCTAGAATCAGCTGAAGTCAAGGACATGAGCTGTTTGTTTTTTAACTGTAGTAGAACCAAGGTCTGTAGAGAAGAAGAGAACAATAATACACAGTTACCTAATCCCCATAAGGCCTGTTGAGTTTGTGACGTCAATGCGGGACGTCAATGCTTATTGGGTAAAAATATAGCCTCAATCGAGGTGTTAGTAATATGTTCCCTCTGATTGGTCAGGATGAAAATCGATATTGCAAAACTCGCTCATTTCAACAATCGACAGTAAAATGTGTTTTGTACATCAATTGTTAATTACTGTCAGTCAAACCTAAAAACAAATCAGACAAAACAGACAATCAGCTGATTATTTTAAATAGCAAGAACAAGATGAAATCTTTTAAAGATAAACAAGCTGAAGAATTTTGGTTTTTTAAGTAGGTATTTAGCGGAATATATTGAGTGGTACAAGGAAAAGTATAGTTCATCACACCGGACTAAAGTTGCTTTTCTTTACTCGGTCATTTTTCGACCTCGGCTCAAGAGTCTTGGGCAAAAAACTTGACCTCGTACGAAAAGCGTCGTTTTAGTCCCTGGTAATGAAATATACTATTCTGTTATTTAAAAAAGTCTTTGAGAAAGTTTTTATTGACCACACAACTGAGCCGTCCACCTGATAACTTACGTAGATGTCGATTTGCTTGCAGGCAGTTCCTGAAGGGAGTGTCCTCGCCGGTGGTGTTCTGCCACAACGACATGCAGGAAGGCAACATTCTCCTGCGCCAGGCTGAAGACGTCCCAGACTCTCTGGAGAGTGTCACAGCGGATGACCTTGTCATCATAGACTTTGAATACTGCAGCTACAACTGGCGTGGCTTTGACATAGCCAATCACTTCCTCGAGTGGATGTACGACTACAAAAACGACTCTCATCCCTACTTCTGGACGAGACCGGTTGAGACAAATGCAAGAAAAGAGCAAAAGGTTAATTTTCATCTTCTTTTAGGTAGTCTTGTAGCTGACCCTCATGGGGACGATGAGATCGCCTCAGCAGAGGTACTGCTCAGAGGAAGCTTTGGGTATTGTTTCTTTTCTTTTCCGTCACACTACATGTCCATGTTGTACAATCTTCTTCTGATAACTGGCTCCTAATAACAGTGATATAGTGTAATCTTTCTTGAAAATGAAATCCAACTTTTTCCAAGATTCCAAGGGAACCAGAATGTAAATTACTATAGATTTAATGGATATTATAATTATTAGTACAGATTTTCCATCTCTGTGATGTACATATATGGATGAAATAATAACATGTAGTTGCTAAACTTTTCTATATTTTTTGGAAGTGTATCTATTATTTTCTTGTTGCAGTGTCCTAACTTTCCAGGTTATACTAACCCAACAGGACCAAACTAATGTGGCATCCAAAATTTTAATGGGTTTGAAATAACATTTTAGCTGCCTGAAAGTTAACCTTGTTTCAATGAATTTTTTATAATTAATATTTCCTAGGAGGACTTTGTAAAGGCGTACCTAGAAACATTGAAAGGTAATCCTAACTACAAAGAGAGACCAGAGGACACAGTAGAAAACATCATGAAGGAAATTGAGTTCCACACATTGGCATCTCACCTGTTTTGGGCTCTTTGGAGTGTTGTGTCCAACTCAAAAATGTTCTCTAGGGATGTGGAATTTGATTTTTGGGTAAGTTCATTTGTAAAATTGATGATTCATTTTTAATCTTTAAACTCTGCGTAGACATTCCATTTAGAGTTTAAGTATCCCTTAGAAACGAGGTTTTCAAAATTAAAAATTTTAAGAGCTTTTGCTTTGGTGTTTGGTATTTTTTCATCTAGCAGCCAAACAGGGGATCCAATCTTCAATGTGGTCAATAAACCTTTTGGGGAATCAGAATTTTTTGCAAATTCATTCATTGTATATTTTTCTTACAGTTATCAGTCCATTTCAGATAAACATGTTAAATTCAGTTAACCTGAGAATCCAACCTTATAGGGGCGATCTGTAAATTACATAATGCTCCAGGGGAGGGGAACAAAGCAGGGGGAAGGGGGGTTTGATGCATCGTTACGTAGCTATTATCTCTCAATAATTATTTTCTTAAATTGCTAAATTTGTTTTCCAATTAAAACACACAATTTTTCAAGTATATATATATATTTTTTTCATCCAAACTGGAAAGGAGGAAGAAATAGACCTTACCCACATAAATGAATACATGCACGACATGAAATGCGGGCCCTCTGCACCACCCGCTCCAGTGGGCAAAGTGACGAACATGGGTCTCCAGCCTATTTGTGACATTGACAGCACTACTGTCGAGGCACTGCCTTGAGGCGGCAATGGGGGAAGCGCTTGCGTGCCTCCCCAGGTACTAAAAAAAACCATAGCGTGCTGTCGCCACATCCATTATTGCGATCGACCCAAGCGTCTACTCATTGCGACATTGCAATGTGTAACCTCTATTCCTTTCAGGATTCCTTAGTTGATGATCAACCTTTTGCGGCCTCAATTCTGGGGTCATCCCAGTCATCGTCTCTTCTCGTCTGGCACAGTACAGACAGAACAAAGTCAACCACGGCGTTCCAGCTGTCGCCGCCATGCAGCATCTTCCCCATGATGTTGTTCGGGGTCAGGTGGCCGCCAACTGAGTCGGCAAGGGCAGTCCATTCTTCAACAAAGCAACGGCACGCTAAAAAAGTGCGGTGCGTGTCGTCTTCGTTGTGTCTGAAGAAACCTCTTCGTTGTGCACCTAGGCTAGTCAACCTTGCCCATTCCGTTGAGGTACAGATGAAAGTAGCCATGACCTGTCAGGAACTAGTTGAGGTAAATATTTACCTCTCCTTGGTCACGGCAAACCCACAGCTACAGGTTCCTGATGATGCACCATGTCCACCTTCCGGTTGTGTCTTTGTCACACCGATGCTGCCAGGCAGCCATTGTTGGGCCACAGGCCAGCTCGGCAGCCTCTTGCCAATCCATCTTGGGTTCATGCACCCAGATGGTCTCCTTCTCTTGTGCCATCAGGTCGATTGGGATGACTCTTACGATGACCAGCACTACCGCCTGTGATACCGTGCAGTACTGAGTGCGCCTCATCTCTGCACCACCAGCATGCGGTGTCCGGTATTTCTTCACCTTCGTCGCGTCTGCCTAGATCTCCGCTCTATTGAGCATGATGGCCTGTGCAATCGACAGCAACAGCCACCGTTTCACCTGACTCGGGCCTCTGATGTTGGCCATCAGTCTTCTAAGGCAGGATGTCACTTTGGCTGCCTTGTTGTACTTGGTCCTGATATGGTCCCAGTAGGTGAGCTTTTGTTGTCAAGCACCACCCGCAGGTACCTAGCCGTCCTCTGCTTTCAATCACTTCGGTACCCACACGCATCAGGATGATTGTGGGTATCCGCCTCCTCGCCAGCATGACTATCTCCATTTTGGAGAGAGCCAGCTGAAGATCGGGGTCGTGCATCCAGCCTTTCTGTGACAACCTCATTTGGACCAACTCCGCGACTCGTTGGGTGATGACAGCTGCCACGTCATCGGCATATCCCACGAGGAACTTTCCATACGGCATCTCCTTGCGGAGCATTGTGTCATACAAGACATTCCAGAGACTCGGTCCCAGCACCGACCCCTGGGCTGCCCCAGAGGTGACGGTTCTGGTCACAAAACCCTAGTCTGTCTTGTACATCAGCGGCCGGTCCCTTAGGAAGTCTCTCACCATGGCGAGGAGGTACCCAGGTAACTTGAATGTTCTTTCCAATGTGACCAGAATGTCGCACCACCGTGCCGAGTTGAACGCATTTTTCATGTCAACTGTGACCAGCAGCACGATCAGACGAGCCGTGTGGTTTGCCTGATTCGCTCTAGTCGCCAAATCCATAACCTCTGAGATGGCCCTGAGTGTCAAGTGGCCCTCTCTGAACCTGTGTTGTCGAGTCGAGGGTTCTTCTGCCGCTCGCACAGCCTCTCCGATTCTCCGTTTCAGCAGCCTCTCCATCAGTTTTCCCGCTGTGTCTAGCTTGCTTAAAGGGCAGTACAACAATGGAGCATCCGGTGGGCCCCTTTTTCGCTCAGAAGGATGAGCTTGGTCTGTTTCCAGCGGGACTCGAACACCCCCGCTTTAAATCAGATTTTGTACATGATCAGAAGGAACTAAGAGCGGCATTTCACCACCAGTTTCAGCACCCGTGACGGTACGTTGTTCGGCCCCGGGGCCTTCTTGTTCTTCATGAAGCTGACTGCTCCCTCCAGCTCCTGCTGCATGAACTGTTGGATCTCTTCGGCGATCACCCCCAAAGGGTTGTCGTCTCTGACCCGGTGATCCAGGAAGAGTCCGTCCACAATGTTTCGCATCTTCTAAGCCTCCAACAAAACATACCCGGGTCTCTGCGTAAGTTTCTTCGCAGAGACTTTTGATCACTTCGACCGGTTCCCCTTTTGCTGCTCTGTATTGGCCCAACCTCTCCGCCGCTTCGGGTGTGGGAGTAATCGCCTGAGCTTGCCGCCTGAGCTTCAGGCAGTTTCGCCGCAGCTCGGCAATGTGCATAGACTCTGATCTCCTCTCCCATGATGATATTTTTAAGGAGTCTTTATGGTTACAATGAAAATCCCCATTTGAACGATGATTTGTTTAAATAGATTATACCATATTTTTGTACTTAAAATAATTCCCAAACAGGAACTTGTGGTCAATAATCAATCCAATAAAAATGTATGCATGTGCAAATAGCTAAAAAGGGCTGTCCAATTTATAATTTTAAGGTAGCTCAGGTACTGGCTTTTGAACTGAACAGGCATAGTTGCAGGATTTCTCTACAGAATTGTTTGATATAAAGGAACTACCCTACCTTTTAAAATGACCCTTAACTTGGCAGGATTGCTCCCAAATCAAATTAATGTAAACACTTTTTATAAGAATATTTTATGGAATTATTAATAATAATCACGAAATCACAACTAAACAAATCAAATCAAACCAAATATTTTGTAAGACAATACAAATTGCATTGCAAACGTCAAGTAGTATTACAAGTATAAGTACAATTTTTACCCTTTCACTTCGTTTAAAAAGTGACACGCCAATGCTAGATTTCATTCGCGTTAAATATTTGCTCTAATTTTGATTTCCCCAGCGGCTTAGCATGAACTCATCAATCGAGTAAAGCAATTTTGACACTAAAAAGCATTTAAGTCGAGTTTTGAATTGATTTTGATTTGGGATTTGATTGATTTCTTTAGGGAGCTTGTTAATAAACTTAACACCAGCCTGCGAGGGTAAGTGCCCGCACGCCACAGACCTATGCTGCTGCGCATGGAAATTGTCCCTGCCTCTAGTGTCATAGTTGTGGATTTGACTGCCCTGAACAAGAGAACATTTCGTGCGGCAGTATAGTATCACCTCGAAGATGTAAAGTGAGGGCAGAGTGAGTAAATCAAGCTCCCTAAAGGCATCCCTGCACGACTCTCTTGGATGCAGATTCAAAATGATTCTGATTGCTCTTTTTTGCAATTTAAACACTCTTTCCAGTCTGTGTTTAGCGCAACCACCACATAGTCTGATGCCATAAGCCAGGTAGGGGAAAATTAGGCCGTAGTAGGCCATTAGAAGCAGGGCCGCGACAAGGGATTTTTCTGGGACATGCGAGAGCCTACATTGGCGCCCTTTCACTAGATTTAGGTATCAGTTACCCACCACCCCTCAGGGTGGTTAAAGCTATCATTTGCAAAATTAAATATAATATTTTGAAGTTTCTGTGTTGAATTTTATTCATCACATATTTAAAGGTTTTTTATTGATGGATAGACTACGGTTTTGTATTGCTGGATATATTAAGACAAATTAAATTATCTAAGTAAGAACAGGCACACCGCTAATCGGGCGATTCTTGCTTCAACTTAAAAAAAATTAACATTAGAGCCCAGTCAAAGTAGACCAATCTAAGAAGGAATATACTAAACAGCTAAAAAATATCACACTGAAAAAACTCTATGGTAATAGGAATATGTAAGATGGGTAAAATGAACCAAACACTACAGTCACTATTTGACCAACCAAACTACAGTTGTTTTTACCCATAACTTAAGCTTGAATTTTTTATGGTAGTAATAACTGTAATAAAGTACCTGTTACCTTAGTATGGTTACTTTCGTTTACCATATCAGTCCCCTAAGGCCTTACCTACTACCTTACTAAGGCCCTATTACCTTACTTAAGGTTACCTTTAAGGTTGATTTTACCTATTTTGAGGTTAAGTTATGGTATCAATTACCTTACATACTATAATATATATTTTGGTATGTTTAACCATAAAAGGGATTATTCAATTGTCAAACTCTTCAAAAAATTAATAAATTGATAAATAAATATATAATATTAGCCTTACATTTGATTTTCATGAACAAAAAATATGGCGACTCCGCTGAGATTCGAACCCTGGACCTTTCACACTATCGACCCTACGCCTACAACCTAACCTAACCTAACCTACCTACGCCTTAAACCACTCGGCTGATTCGACTTAGGGCGAAATGGCATAACTTAGGATGTAAAACTGACTGAGAACGCTGCTACTCTTAATCAATGATATTAGTGGTTATACTGTTCAGTCAATAATAAAACCCACGGGTACTAGAAAAGAAATCATTAACTATGGTATTCATTATGTTAAGGCCCAAATCACTATTATTTCATTTAAAAAGCAATGCCAATTAAATATTCAAATTTCCCTCCTACCATTTAAACTTCCCTCCACAAGCAAGAGAGAAGAAAAAGAAGATGACCAAGGGCCAATCAGAAGCTAGCTTACTACTTCTCCATTCAAACATGAAAACAGTGAGTAGTCCCTGCAACTAGCTCCCTTTAAAATGCGATTTTAACTTTGAATTAATCAATTACAGTTCTTTATATATCTTGATCAACAATTTTTGGTCCATCCTGGCCATATACATCATCATCAGACTTGGTAATATGTCCATTTATTCCAATTAGAGGTTACCAGAGTACTTCTGTAGCATGTATGGCATTGCATAGTTTCAAGAAATATCTTGTCACTTTTTAAAAATCCATTTGGATTTAAGTCATTATTCATCTATAATATTTGTTGGGCTTGTATTTCTACATCCAACATCAATTCAATTAATTATTGGCCCTTGCTGTCAATAAAATAGTATCTTGGCCTTGTCCAATTTTTTAATAGCCTAGCCCTATTACCAATCTTAGCCTATAGCCCAAGTAGGCATAATAAGTGAACTTAGAACCCATTTTGTTCTTTTATATTTCTGTGTGCTATTCTTTTTCCAATATTTGTTTGGTTTCATGTTAAAGAAGCACAAAATAGTATTTCTAAGATAGGCTTAAATCTGATAGCCTATTCTATTCCATAGTCATGAGTTGTTTCAATCAATGTTTCAATCCTAATTTTCATGAAAGATTTCTCATTTTATCTGAGCATATTTGCAAAAATAGCCTATTTAGGTATTTCTAAGCTTCTAAGCTCCTCCAGTGAAAATGACTGAGGCTAAAGCAATAAAGGAACTCAAGAGCCAACTGGAAGCTACGCGCTTTCGCAGGGATAGGGATCTGACGAAAATAGAAAAGATCTACAACTTTAGCTTATCATTAGTTGTAGATACAGCTGATTATGATTCATTCAAAACTCGTAGTAGTACAGTCACTGACTTGTTTGAACAATTCAACTCTCATCAAGCCGAAATCATTAGGCTAAAAAGTAGGTTAGGTGAAACAGACCATACTGAAGAAGGGGATTTATCTGATAGTGTTAGTGACAAATACTACCACATTCTTACTGTAGTATCAAAGAATATTCCGCAATCTCCTAAAGTTGAAATTGAGAAAAAACCTTCTCAAAGCCAGGCTAAGTTACCCAAAATCAGTTTGCCTACTTTTTCAGGTTCTTTTAAAGAATGGCCTACCTTTTACGACTTATTTAGACAGCTGGTGCATGAGAATAAATCTTTGTCTAATATTGAGAAGTTTATGTACCTTATTGGGTCGTGCACAAATGATGCGTTGCGTCTTGCTAAAAAACGTTGCCTGTCACTGACGTTAACAACCTTATTACCTGGCAAAGTTTTACGACACGTTTTCAAAATAAACGTAAGCTGGTTACATGCTACTTGGATGAAATTCAAAAGCTTCCTCCTGTTTCGCCTAAGTCGTCTAAATCTCTGAGAAGACGAGACACCCTATCAGAAAATTCGAATGCCCTAAAAACGTTAGGCCTACTTGTCGAGCAATGGAGCTTCATATTACTACATACAGTGATAGGCAAAATAGACCAAACGTTCAAACGTTGCGTAAAGACTTTGAACTGAAACATTCTGATGTTGATTTACCTACTTTTAATCAATTTTTGACTTTTCTTACTGAACAATGTCGAGCTTTAGAAAGCACTCAATCCACTTCAGAACCATCTCTGAGTCAGAGCAAGCCTTCACACAACACTAAGCCTTCATCCAAAGTGTTTTCGAAACGAGCATTTGTTTCCAATTTTGACACGGTTAAGTGCCCATTGTGTAAAGGACCGCACACAATTTACAAATGTAATAGTTTTGCACTTAAAACTCCTGCTCATCGTAAGGATTGGATAAAATCTCGTAAATCATGTTTCAACTGTGGTGCTCGACACAACACATTACTATATGACGATTCTCTGGACAAAGACCAACATCAGGTTAGGTTAGGTTCAGGAAATAATATAGGCCCTAGTGAAGAATCTAATCAGTCAGTTGAAAAGTTGAAATCAAATCCTCTTCAATCCTGTAGCAGTACAATGCAGAAATCTACCTTAGTTTTACTAGGAACAGCTGTTGTTCATATCAGAGATAGATCTGGTCAGTATCAACCAGTCAGGACTTTGATCGATTGTGGATCTCAAACTTCATTCATGACGGATGAGTGCCTGCGCCTTCCCCGAAGTAAATTTAGTGAAAAGGTCTGTGGTGTAGCAGAAACTTCAGTCTCGTCCACAAAAGGTATAGTGTCATGTTTTATTAAGCCTCGCTTTGCGACTGAACCATGCCTTCACACAAATGCTGTAATTCTCTCTAAAATTACCCCTCCTATGCCATCTAACTCGCTTCCAGAGTCTGTTAAAGAGCAGTATAAGGATATAAACCTAGCTGATCCTCACTTTGACTCACCTGGAAAAATAGAATTTTTATTAGGAGCTGATTTGTACTCTGAGGTACTGAATGGCGGGCGGTTGCCTGCTCCAGACGGTTTTCCCATTCCACACGAAAGCATATTTGGATGGATTTTAATGGGTCCTGTGAGTTTAAGGCACAAAACAACCACTTCTGAACAAGTTTCATCTAGGCCTATTGTCTCGAATTTTGTAACCATTGGCAGGTCTCTAGATGATCAACTTAGGAAATTTTGGGAACTAGAAGAAGTCCCTACTCATGCATTAGTAAACCCAGATGATGTAAAATGTGAAACTATTTTCAGTAACACGGTTACCCGCAATCAAGTTGGTAGATATGTTGTTTCGCTTCCCTTTAAAGGCGAAACTCCTAGTTTTGGAGAATCGTACTCCTATGCCGCTAGCTGTTTTAAGAACTTGGAACGTAAATTGTTGAAAAATGAAAATTTAAAGAATGACTATTCAAAATTCATTCATGAATATGAAAATTTGGGCCACATGACATATGTTCCTCAAGATAAAACAGATTTGATCAAGTGTTACCTTCCTCATCACCCTGTAATTAAAGAGACAAGCTCAACTACTAAACTAAGAGTAGTATTTAATGCATCGGCAAAGACTTCAAATGGTAATTCATTAAATGATAACTTACTTATCGGACCAAAGCTTCAGAAAAATATTGTTGAAATAATTTTGAATTTCAGGATGCACACTGTTGCTTTCACAGCAGATATTTGCAAAATGTATCGGCAGATCTTGCTTAACGATCGACATCAACCGTATCAGGCTATCCTGTGGCGAGATTCTCCTACTGAACCATTGGCAACGTATATGCTAAAAACTGTGACCTATGGGGTCTCATCTGCTCAATTTTTGGCGATTCGCACGTTACAACAACTCGCTTTAGATGAAGGAAACAAATTCCCTATGGCTGCCAAAGTTTTAAGGAATGATATCTATGTTGATGACATTGTGTCTGGCTGGCTCATGTTCTTTAGAATCTGCTTTAGTTGTAAAAAATGAACTGGTTCAAATTCTCAAAGCTGGAAGTTTTGAATTGAGGAAGTGGTCAAGTAACGAAGCTAAGTTTCTCTCTGACATTCCCCTAGAACATCAGGCAGTCCCCTTGCGCTTCGATGGCGACAATAAGGAAACTATCAAAGTTTTAGGCATTCAGTGGGAGTCGAAACAGGATGTTTTTACATTTCATATTGGTGTGCAATTTTTGAATTCTACTTCCTTCACCAAACGAGGAGTTCTGTCTTGTCTATCAAGAATATTTGATCCACTAGGCTATGTAGCTCCTGTTGTATTCTGGGCCAAGCATTTTATGCAACAATTATGGACCTTAGGCCTGGGCTGGGATGAATCACTCCCTCCTAACTTACATAAGTCTTGGGAAGATTTTGTACTTCAACTTCCAGAGCTGGAAAAGCTTTCTTTGCCCAGATATCTCATTCATTCATCGTCATCGTGTGAACTTCATGGATTTTGTGACACAGCAGAAAGTGGTTTTTGCGGAGTGATTTATCTTCGTACTAGAGGAGAATCGGGTGACATCTACTCACAGCTAATTATGTCAAAAACCAAAGTTTCACCTCTGAAAAGAATATCTATTCCCAAACTGGAACTGTGTGGAGCTCATTTGTTGAGTAAAATGATAAGCCTTTTGTCTAATTTTTTAAGCAGTCATTTTTAGCATATAAAAGTAGTCACTTGGTGTGATTCACTGACCGTTTTATCTTGGATAAAAACATCCCCTCATCTACTTAAAACTTTCGTTGCAAATCGAGTTTCAGAGATTCAACAGAAGATTGTTCCGTCTGCATGGAATTATGTTTGTTCTGCCGACAATCCTGCTGACAGCGGCTCAAGAGGAGTTTTACCTGGATTAATCTTGGATCATCCTTTATGGTGGCATGGCCCATCATGGTTTTCTCAGGATGAAAATGAGTGGCCTAAACAGCCTATTATACACTCTGAGATATCTGATTTACCAGAGTTAAAGCAAACTATATTTCAACAGATCTTCAAGTTACTATAAGCACTACCGAGAAAACCTCTGTTGAATTTATCGAACGATTTTCCTCATTAACTAGGCTTCAACGTATCGGTGCTTGGTGCTTACGTTTTATTGCTAATTGTCGCTCTACAAAGTCCAATAGAACTAATGGCAATCTCACCTTATCTGAACTCAATGATTCTTTGCTTCACTTTATTAAGCAGACCCAAGAACACTATTTCAAAGAAGACATAAAGCTTATTAAAATGAATAAACCCTGTTCTAATAAACTGAGACGTTTAGACCCGTTCCTAGATGACACAGCTGTTTTACGTGTTGGGGGCAGGATCAGACATTCACAATTACCTTATGCAAGGAAACATCCTGCTTTGCTTCCTAAACATAGTCATCTAACTGGTTTAATTATACAGCACTTCCTTCAGTTGCACTTACATGCCCGACCTCAAGTTACCCAAGCAGTAATTCAACGGCTTTTTTGGATTTTATCGGCTCGCAAAGTAATTAGACAACAGATACACAAATGTTTGAAGTGTTTTATGTTTAGACAAACCCTACCAGAACCATTTATGGCAGATTTGCCTGTGGTTAGGTTACAGCGCAACAGAGCCTTCATTAATTGTGCCGTCGACTTCGCTGGTCCCTTTACCACAAAGTCCGACAAATTAAGGAAACCACAACTATTGAAATCATATTTGTGTTTGTTTATATGCTTAGCTACAAGAGCAGTACATTTGGAAGTTGCTTCTGCATTAAGTACAGAGAATTTTCTAGCAGCTTTTCATCGATTCATCGCCCGAAGAGGAATGTGTGCAACTATTACCAGCGACAGAGGTACCAATTTTATTGGTGCGAAGAATCAACTCCAAGAGTTTCAGAGGTTGTTAGCGTCTGAGCCTAACTCATCACAAATCACCAACTTACTTGCAGATAAAGGTATTAAATGGCAGTTTAATCCTCCATCTTCGCCCCATTTTGGTGGGATATGGGAGGCCAATATTAAATCGGCCAAATCTCTCATGAAAAAGGTTATCGGAGAGCAAGTTTTGACTTTCGAGGAATTGTCTACATTATTTTCTCAAACTGAGGCTGTAATGAATTCACGCCCTCTGTGTGCACTTTCTTCTGATCCTAATGAATTAACTGCGCTTACTCCAGGTCATTTCATCGTGGGAGATGCTCTTACTACCATACCTGAACCAAACTTACAGAACTTGAACTTAAATCGTCTTTCACGCTGGCAAATGATTCAACGAGCTCATCAACATTTCTGGGATCGTTGGTATCATGAATACATAAATACTCTTCAACAGCGGCAGAAGTGGAATAACAGAAGATCGGAAGTCCTCAAGATAGGAGACTTAGTACTGATAAAAGAAGATAACCTACCCCCTCTCCGCTGGAGTCTGGGACGAGTAATTGAACTTCACCCTGGAAAAGATTACATCACCAGAGTCGTCACTCTTCGCACTTCTTCTGGGACCTGTACTCGTCCAGTTGTGAAGCTATGCCCATTACCTCAGTCATAACTGGAGGTGGTGAACATTCAGAAGGAATTTTAGTTCATTTTTCATTTGATTTTTCTAGAGGATAAGGTATCCTCAGATCGATTTCGTTTAGTGTCTTCTGTCAAGATGCCATTACCTGACATTAGGTTATGTCATGAACAACAGTTTTATTTTGTTCTTCTGTAAATATCATTGTCTTTCACCAAGATTTGGGGCTTTTTTCGGATATGGTATAGGCCTCATATCCCTTTTTCTATGGCAAAGTTTATTTTGGCCCCACTTCCCTTTTATATGAAAAGAAAATGTTTCTTTTGGCGGGCGGAATGTTAAGGCCCAAATCACTATTATTTCATTTAAAAAGCAATGCCAATTAAATATTCAAATTTCCCTCCTACCATTTAAACTTCCCTCCACAAGCAAGAGAGAAGAACAAGAAGATGACCAAGGGCCAATCAGAATCTAGCTTACTTCTTCTCCATTCAAACATGAAAACAGTGAGTAGTCCCTGCAACTAGCTCCCTTTAAAATATAATTTTAACAATGAATTAATCAATTACAGTCCTTTATTTAACTTGATCAACCACATAATCAAACCTGAGATAATTGAACTTGTGACCTTCAACTTGCTCAGCTACACTCAGGGAGAAGGGCGTGGTATCAAATTGTAATGTAACTCAAACCTAAATTTAAATGGCTAATCGGTCTTCCCGTTGTTATGAATTATTTATTAAATATTGGGGCGCCACCTTATTGAAGAGTTGCTGTAGTCACAGGATCCAATAAGGAAGTTCTCCTGTTCTCAGGGAGTGACCGGGTTGCCAACATTGTGTATTAAAAGTCAAAACCATTATTAAATTCAAACCTCAGTCTCATTGATTGCATCACAAGTTTTCAGAATATTTAATTATAATGCTAAAAAAATTAAATAATTAATCTGTATCTCCAAATTCTTAGTTCATTTTAATCAAGAATGACTATCACAATTATTTATCCTATCAGTAAAATTGATTAGCAAATTGATAGCAAGAATACTAGATAATACACAGAACTATGTAATCTCTTTGATAACTAAGGAAAAAGAAAAGATTAATCTTGATATTCAATAATAATTACTTTTATTTCAGAGATTATCAGTTAATTCACCAAAGTAAAACATTTTGTTTCAGAACTTACTTGAGAAAAGAACATGTAATATTCAATACAAAAAAAACATGTAGTATTCAAATAATTCTCCGTACTAAAATTCAGTGACTTAATACTTACTACCCTTAGGTACTGTTTCGAATAATATAATATTTATCTCACACTAATCCATATCAATTTTAATCTTTGGAGCGCTCCGAAATCTCAGACGAAATTTATACATCATAAATCTGAGACAACAAATTCAAAAACCAAAATATATATACATGAGAGACATCAATACATTAATAAACACGAACAAATATTATTTAAATACAAAACTTAATCTACAATTTTCTCATCAAAATCCGTTGGTCTGATCCCACCTAAATATAGTTGTGGATATAGGCACTGCTTATTACCTATGTCCGCAGTAAGTCATCTTCGGTTCCAGAAAAATTTAATTCCAGAAGATAAATGGAAAGATATCACTCACCGCAATCAGAAGTACCCGTGCACGGTAAAATGTTCGGTCTAGACCAAAAATACGTCACACGATGCGGGATGTCACGAACACGCATGAAGGTTAGGCAGGCCCGAAGACAGAGAGCCAGAAGTCACAAGTCCAGTAGATCCATTGTTGACTGTCCAAGCAGGTGTGAATGGGACTCCAGAAAAGAACCCTCGGCCATCTAAAATATTGGCAAAATCCACATTGAGTGCGAGGGTAATCTTCTCTCTTTAGCTGCTACAGTAACTAACTCTTGACTCCAAGAAGGTCAGGGCTGCTCTGGCCTTTCCTGCCGCTGTGAGGTTTACAGTGTCCCATACCTCTCTTTTCAGTTGACCCATGCCCAGTTCAGCTCTAAAGGTTTACTCAGACCGGTTATAGGGGAAAACATGACTTGCTTGTCCACATGAAATACTCTTGTCACCTTTAAGTTGATTGCGCGCTCAACAACTTAAATAGATTTAATTAATAAAGTATTATGAAGTGGCCAGCTTTATAAACTATTTATATGTAGGGAGAATCTCAAGTGTTACAAACACTCCCCTTCCTAAAGAAAATTCCCCAAATTTTCTCACTCGATGTACCGCTTAAGGTCTGTAACATGCCAGTTTCCAATCAGAGAGCCATCTTCTTTCTTCAGTTGATAAATCACAGGTGATACTTTCTGGGCAATCAGGTAGGGTCCAGTTAATTTAGGAGCCAATTTTCCACTGAAGTAATTTGCAGCATCTGATATTGGGAAGTTTCGCTTCAAAACTTTGTCATTAATCTTGAACTCAAGATGTCGTCTCCTGAGATTGTATCTTTTGCCATTTTTCTTGTAAGCATCTTCCATCCGCTTCTTCACATCCTGGTAGATTGTCTTCAAATCTTCTATCTTGCGACCGTAGTCATCAGACTCTTCCACCGCAGGAATTTCTTCTGGCTCTTCTTCCTCTTCTGTCCTTAGGAGTAGCTGTCGTCCATAGTTCAGGAATACGGGTGAGTATTTTGTCACTTCATGTTTTGCTGTCCTTAGTGCAAATCCAATTTTTGGGAGCTCCTTATCCCACAACCTGTGGTTACTACCAACATAAGCTCTGAGCATATTCCCAATGGTCTTATTAGTTCTCTCTGCAGGGTTGGCTTGAGGGTGCCTGCTGGCGTTGGACAATATCTTCACTTTGTATTAATTTGCCAAAGCCTTCACAGCTCTCCCTGAGACCTCTGACCCATTGTCACAAATGAGATAAGCTGGAATACCAAACATGAGGAAAACATCTTGTTCTAAGTGTCTTGCCACCAAAGAACTTGTAGCTGCCCTGAGGGGAAACAATAGAGTAAATTTTGTAAATGAACATGTCACAACTAAGATGTATTTAAAGCCTGATGTAGACCTGGGAAGAGGTCCTATGAGATCAGCAGCAATCATCTTCCACGGTTCCGCAACACCTCGACGAGATCCCATAAATCCAGCAGGTTTCTGCTGATCTGACTTTGTCATCTGACAGATCTTACATCGAGAAACATATCTTGCAATATCATGTTGCATCTTAGGCCAATAGAACTGGGTTTGCACTCTAGAGTATGTTTTGAAAGATCCTAAATGTCCAGCAGTGGGCAGATCATGGCACTTCCTCATTACTTCCATGCGATCTCCTTTTGGGACAACTCGCTTCCACTCCGATGAACCATCACCAATCTGAGTGCGAATCGGAATCAACTTCCACAAGCTATCACCATTGACACGCCATGAAGGATATCGATCACCATGTTCTGTGACTTGACGGATCATCTTGGCATACCACTTATCCCCAACTCCATTTATCTCAGCCAAAGTTACAGGTACCTCCTCAGGTTCCACTGATCTCGACAGCATGTCTGGGACCACGTGTTCTTTGCCCTTTCTGTGGACCAATTTGAAACTATAAGGCTGCAGTCGTAGAGTCCACCTAGCCAATCTACCTTGCGGATCTTTAAGGTTATGCAACCATAAAAGGCTATAATGATCTGTAACGATTGTAAAGTGAGTGCCCTCCACATAAGGCCTAAACCGTTCAACTGCCCATATCACCCCAAGTCACTCTCGTTCCGTTGCAGAAAATTTCTGTTCGGCCTTAGTTAAAGTTCTAGAAGCGTAGGCAATAACGTGTTCCCCTTGGTCATCAGTCTGGCTAAGGACTGCTCCCAGACCAACTCCTGAAGCGTCACATGAAATTGTAAAGGGTCTTGAAAAATCTGGACAGCTAAGTATTGGAGCTTTTACCAAACAACTAGGATGTCATCAAAGGCTCGCTGTGCTTCCTCAGTCCAAATGAACTTTAAATTTCTCTTGAGAAGAGATGATAAGGGGTAGATTCTGCTAGCAAAATTGGGAATAAATCTGCGGTACCACGATGCAGTACCACAAAATTGGCGAACACTCTTCTGACTAGTTGGGACTGGTATTTTCGTGATGGCCTCTACCTTCTCTGGATCAACACGCAGACCCTGACTGTCTACAACATATCCAAGGTAGCGGAGTTCACTTCTACAAAATCGACATTTCTCCTTGTTAAGTGTAACGTTTGCTGCTTGGAGGCGGTCAAAAACTTTCTTCAAAACTTCCAAGTGATGGTCGAATGTCTGCGTTATGATGATAATGTCATCTAAGTAGACGAACACATTTTGTTCAAGATCTGCCCCCAACACTGAGTCAATGAAACGCTGCCATGTCGCTGGTGAATTTTGAAGCCCAAATGGCATTGTGTTGAACTCAAACATCCCACGACCAGGTACAGTGAAGGCTGTCTTTTCACGGCTCTCCGGTGACAAAGGTATCTGCCAAAATGCGGACTTGACATCTAGCGTTGTAAGAAATTTAGCATCTCTGAGACGATCCAGTATAGTAGTGACCTGAGGAAGAGGATAAGCGTCTCGCTTTGTGACCTCATTCACCTTCCTAAAATTTACACAAAATCTTTTTGTTCCATCTGGCTTATCGACCATAACTATAGGTGAAGACCAAGCGCTTTTTGAGGGAGAAACTACGCCTAATTCCAACATCCGGTCAAGTTCTTCATGTACAGTCTTTAATAATGCAGGGGACATAGGGTAGTACCTTTGTTTAATTGGTGTTGCATTACCCGTGTCAATAACATGCTCCACTAAGTTTGTACGCCCAAGTGTCCTTTGCTCTTCGCCTTCTTTGAATTGAATTGACAACAACTCCTCAAGATCCTTCTTCTCTTTCTCACTAAGATGATTCTCTGAATTAATGCCCTCTGAATTCCAAACATCAACTTGACTAACCCTCGCATCAGGCATAAACTCCCAAGATCGAGTATTGATGTAAGGCACAAGCTGCATCACATTCCAGAAATCAATGCCTAAAATGAGCGACTGTTTCAGGCTAGGGACCACAACAACAGGTAAATCACGAGTTCTCCCTTCTAAGGTTATCGGCAAATTAATATAACCTTTGACCAAATGTTTCACCTTCCCATCAGCAAGTTCCACATAATTGGTTGGGGTAGACCTTAGTTTGGCTGGAAATTTATCTATCACCCAAAGACTATCTCCTCCCAATACTGTGTGAGTTGCACCAGAGTCAAAGAGAGCTCTCAATTCTGGCCCAAAAACTCTTACATCAAGGTATAATCGATTATCTTGGACATTTGACTTAAATAAATAACTTAACTTAATGGTTGTCTCAGATTCCTGGGAGTCAATCTGAACTTCCTCCGAATTGACCCCCACATTTACACGTTTTTTGGCGGGAAACATTTTTCACAATCTCTTCTGACCTTATCTGGGTTGCCACATCCATAACAAAATTTTTTCCTAGGCATCTGACAAAATCTGAATGAATGTCCTTGCTCTCCGCAATTCCAAAATTTCTTCTCCTCTTGACGAGCTTTGGACCTACGAGGCGGACGTTGATTCATACTTGAGATCCTTCCTGGCAACATTGGTCCTCTACGATGAGTTGACTCCTCATACGCTAAATCTGGCTCTAAGGTGGTCGTATTCCTTGATGGTTGTCTCGGAACAGAAGTTCGCAGACGGCCGGCTTCTAGCTTCCTCCCCTTTTGACGCAATTCGTCCAATGTCTGAATATCACAAAGTGCCAATCTATCTTGGAGCTGTGGGTGGAGGTTATGACAGATTTGAGCTAATTTTGTAGCTTCTGGGACTGGATGTGAAAGTCGACCATACAAGCCCTCCATAACTGCGATATAAAGATCCACACTTTCATTTTCCCCTTGTACTCGAGCAAAAATCTCTTGTTGCAGGCGAATGTTGTAATCTGGAGACTGGAAGACAATCTTCAATTCTCGTTTTAATCCCTCCCAAGAGCTGACTCTAGACCGTGTTGACCTAAACCATATCAATCCTTGACCAGAAAAAAGATCGACAGCTGATTCAAATAATTCTTGATAAGACACGCCTCTAGCCCTGGACAGCTCTTCTACCCGCTCCAAAAAGGATCCAATACTCTGTTTTGCTTGATTGTCAAACTTTAATCCCCATTTATACACGGGTATTGCCTTGGATACCGAGTGACGAGAATCCTGTGGATATTTTGGGTCAACATGGGATCCGCCATGGCGAAATTAGAAAACGAGAGGTTGGAAGAATGTTCTTCAGATTTCAGAGTGTTTTCCAAAGGACCAATCTCATTAGAAACAACCTGGGAAGTAGGGATTGATTTTTCCTCAGTTTTACTTATTGATGCCTTACTATCCTGAGAGCTCTGTTGAAAAAATGATATTTTGTGAGAAACTTGACTTGCACCTAACTTAGATTGAGGACCAACAGTGAATGAATCCAACGATGCTTTTATTCGGTTCAACAAATCTGCTCTGGACTGCTCCTTAGTATCCTCTTCACTAGCTGCACCTATAGGTATACGGCCTACACGGGGATGTAAGTGCGAAAGTCGGGTAACAATCCTTTGATATTCACTGTCATTGAAGTCACCAGCATATTCAGAAATATATCCAGCTAATTCAGTATACAACTCCTCACAACACTGAAGTTCTTCGTCGGGATCCAGAGAATTAACAATAGTCTGATCTACAGGTACATTGCTAGCAGTAGCCTTAGAAAGCTTCCTCCTCAACTCATTAGCATTACCTTCAGCAGAAATTCCCCTAATTTTCAGTTCATAGGAAACCTCAACCTTTCTCAAGTTATAAGCCGACATGTTTATAGTTGCAACAAAATTTATCAAGAATGAACCACTACTTAATATTACTAAACAGTTTTACAAATACAACAACTTTCAAACACATAAGGCCCCACGTTACAGGGTGCCATTTGTGACCTTCAACTTGCTCAGCTACACTCAGGGAGAAGGGCTTGGTATCAAATTGTAATGTAACTCAAACCTAAATTTAAATGGCTGATCGGTCTTCCCGTTGTTATGAATTATTTATTAAATATTGGGGCGCCACCTTATTGAAGAGTTGCTGTAGTCACAGGATCCAATAAGGAAGTTCTCCTGTTCTCAGGGAGTGACCGGGTTGCCAACATTGTGTATTAAAAGTCAAAACCATTATTAAATTCAAACCTCAATCTCATTGATTGCATCACAAGTTTTCAGAATATTTAATTATAATGCTAAAAAAATTAAATAATTAATCTGTATCTCCAAATTCTTAGTTCATTTTAATCAAGAATGACTATCATAATTATTTATCCTATCAGTAAAATTGATTAGCAAATTGATAGCAAGAATACTAGATAATACACAGAACTATGTAATCTCTTTGATAACCAAGGAAAAAGAAAAGATTAATCTTGATATTCAATAATAATTACTTTTATTTCAGAGATTATCAGTTAATTCACCAAAGTAAAACATTTTGTTTCAGAACTTACTTGAGAAAAGAACATGTAATATTCAATACAAAAAAAACATGTAGTATTCAAATAATTATCCGTACTAAAATTCAGTGACTTAATACTTACTACCCTTAGGTACTATTTCGAATAATATAATATTTATCTCACACTAATCCATATAAATTTTTATCTTTGGAGCGCTCCGAAATCTCAGACAAAATTTATACATCATAAATCTGAGACAACAAATTCAAAAACCAAAATATATATACATGAGAGACATCAATACATTAATAAACACGAACAAATATTATTTAAATACAAAACTTAATCTACAATTTTCTCATCAAAATCCGTTGGTCGGATCCCACCTAAATATAGTTGTGGATATAGGCACTGCTTATTCCCTATGTCCGCAGTAAGTCATCTTCGGTTCCAGAAAAATTTAATTCCAGAAGATAAATGGAAAGATATCACTCACCGCAATCAGAAGTACCCGTGCACGGTAAAATGTTCGGTCTAGACCAAAAATACGTCACACGATACGGGATGTCACGAACACGCATGAAGGTTAGGCAGGCCCGAAGACTGAGAGCCAGAAGTCACAAGTCCAGTAGATCCATTGTTGACTGTCCAAGCAGGTGTGAATGGGACTCCAGAAAAGAACCCTCGGCCATCTAAAATATTGTCAAAATCCACATTGAGTGCGAGGGTAATCTTCTCTCTTTAGCTGCTACAGTAACTAACTCTTGACTCCAAGAAGGTCAGGGCTGCTCTGGCCTTTCCTGCCGCTGTGAGGTTCATAGTGTCCCATACCTCTCTTATCAGTTGACCCATGCCCAGTTCAGCTCTAAAGGTTTATTCAGACCGGTTATAGGGGAAAACATGACTTGCTTGTCCACATGAAATACTCCTGTCACCTTTAAGTTGATTGCGCGCTCAACAACTTAAATAGATTTAATTAATAAAGTATTATGAAGTGGCCAGCTTCATAAACTATTTATATGTAGGGAGAATCTCAAGTGTTACAAACTTAGAGTGTTAAACGTGTTTCATTAATACAAGTGTAAAGTGGTCAATACTGTAACCATTAACTATGAATGTATAAGTACTTATATTCACTTCCATAGTACTTATACATTAATAGTCAATGCTGTAACTTACAAATAAATAAAGTACGGTAGTTATATTCACTGAGCTCGTAATCTGGAGTCGCCAATCTGTGTTTTAAAAACGTGCCGCTGACTCCGCTGTGTTTTTAATTGTTTTGTTGGTGGAACAGTGATAATATTCATAATTTAAGTCAATGTTAATTTTGAGAGATTTACTTTTCAGTTCTAATATCATTGTTTTAAAGAACATTACAAGCTAAAACCAGGTGTCAAACGTAACTTTTGAATCTTGGGTGAAGTTTTTATGAGAAGTAACTATCTTTTTAAGTTAAGTAATTATGTAGGAAAGAAGAGAAAAGTCCTGTTTCCTGGTTTGGAGGCACAAGTGTATAGCAATAAACGGTACTAAAGAGCAAGCACTGGGAGAGTTAATTCATTTTATTATTATTTTACTAATAACTATTATTAAAATTAATAGTAACTAACTTACTGTTGTTAATTTGAAAATCCATAAGTCAGTGTCAGATGGCCATCTCTTGACTCAGAATTTTTGACAGCGTCCCACTACGAACGAGCAAATGTGACCTACACACAACACAGCAAAAAGCAGCGACCTTGACGGGAAGCTTTTCACAAATATTTGGTCAGAGAGTGTTTCCAGACGTAACATAGAGCTCAGTGGTTATATTATTACCCGTGAGGCCGTACCGGCGCATCTTTTGGAGCTGGTGCGACGTGACTTCGTCCGGCGTGGTATAGAAAAAAGGGCTAAATGCCATTAAAGATAAATTTGGTTATTTAATAATTATGGTATAATTCCGTCGCATTGTGTGGAACGAAATCGTTGCTACAAACGTGAATCATAAAACACGATTGCATACACTGAAAAGAGTCACTTTCGCACCTAGTGATGAATTGAATACTACTATTGAATCAATAATAAAATTTATTATAAACCATATAAAGTCTTGGTAATTAATTTTTCAAGCTTAAAGTAGTCTATACTTGAACGTACAAATAAAGTAGTAAATATTACTTTCCATTATATCATGGAATTTGTAAAAACAACCTTAAGTGTTTGGTTATCAATACCACAATTTCATTCTACAGTAGTCATTACCTTATTACGGTACTTATTACCTTATTGAATTAACTTTAAGGAATGTGTAAAAACAACCGTAACTTTATCGTAACATGTACAGATATTTCATTGTTATTGTACAAATAACTTTAGTAAGGTTGAAAACAAGGTTAACCTTAAAAATATTGTAAAACCAACCATAGAGTTTTTTCCGTGCACAGTTGTTCGTTACCCGGCCCATTTAAACATTTAAACCACTTGCAAAAGTCCCTGAGGACGAGGGTTGAGTTTGAGTTTCTAGAAGTTTTTAGTTCCTCAGGTCTTGGTTTTGAATCTTGAAATTTATTTTGCAAACCAAATTGCAAATTTAATTTAATTTTAAAGGTATTGCTAAAGTGAAACTGCATGTGGTGAAAACGGAACTCATTTACTTCACCCATTCTTTTCAAATTGACATTTATTTTGTCTATTACTGCAGCTACAATTCACATACCCAAAAATTTACATGTTGAGTTATCTGAAAACAATGATTACTCCACGGGCGTGGGTAAATAACGGCCACCAAATTAAAATGTTTGCGAGTTTTAAACACTTTTAAAAGACGCCACAGGTGCCAGTATGCTCCAACAAAAAAGCATTTTGCTCTTTGAATAGTTTGAAACGTCTCCACCGGCACCGGCAAACACCTCCTAAACTCACATTATGCACCTTGATTAATTTCAAAAGGGCTCCAGGCGCCGGCGTCGGGGCTGGCTAACACCTCCAAAATGGCGACAACTCGATCATGTTATAGCGCGTTGAACGATTTGTGAATGCTCGCCCGGGAGCCAACCAAACTCGCCAAATTACATGATTTACACTTTGAACCATATAAAAATGCTCAACGAGCCCCGGGTAGTTGGAAAACGCCACATAAATTAAAATTTGGCAATTTGAACAATTTTGATAGACTCCCTGAAGTCGGCAAACACCACAAAACATTAATTAATTTTAGCTCATTAACAAATTTAAAATGCTCCTCAGGCGCCGGAAAACACCCCCAAGACGAATATTTTGCTCGTTAAACAAAACTGTAAAATACTACCCGTTTGTCAACAAAGCTCGCCAAAGTACATGTTCAGCACTTTAAAGACTCCTCGAGCGCCGCTGCGGACTCAACACCGCGCCGGCTCGCCCTCTCCCAGTCGGCGCCCCATGCGGCCTCATGTTTCGCATGGCCCTTGTCGCGGCCCTGATTAGAAGTATATTTCTAGAACATACTTTGGCTAGGTTGTGGAGAGCAAAGATACCCGATGTGACCTTTGAACAAACATGGTCAACATGGTCGCTCCACGTCAGACCTCTATCGAGGATGATTCCGAGGAACTTTGTGGAATCAGTTAACTCTAGGAGGTCTTGATCCACCATGATTGCAGGTCAGCCTCCTGCTGTAGAAGACGAAACAAAATCACATTTGACTTTGAATTGTTTGTTTTCAAATTGATTTCTGAGAAGAACTGAATGCAGGAATTCAGATCAACAAAAGAATTTAGTTCCAAGTCCACTTTTGAACTTGATTTTACACAGAGAGTCGTGTCATCTGCATACTGGATCACCTTTCCATTCTGGATTGATGAACCTAAATTGTTAACGTACAGCAAAAATAGAACTGGTCCTAATATTGATCCCTGGGGGACGCCATAGGATATACCCTCATTCGCGTAGGACAACACTTAACATAACATTAACACTTAATTCAGGAAATTTAAAAAAATATATTTCCCAAGGACGAGTGATTGAGCTGTATATCTTTATTACTAACAAAGACTAACAGATTCACTGGTTGGGATTATTAATTAACGAACTCAAAATATTTTTAAGGCACCATTATTGTCAATGTTCGTAACAAAAGATTTCTTATTTTTACAGAGCTATGGAGAGAGAAGATTTGAAGAATACTACAGACACAAACAAAAACTGATGGAAGGGTTTGTACCATAGATAAAAGAAGAGTAATTGATGTTATTAAAAGACTGGCTCTGAGCAGACAATAATCACTAATCAATTCAAGATTATGCCTTGGGATTACTCTAATCAATTCAAGATTATGCTTTGGGATTACTCTGAAGAGTGTATTTATTTTAGAATCCATGTTAAAATCTATTTAGTTAATGAACTAAATATATTTAATTATAACTACTGAGAGTTTATTAAACCTTTTGAGGTGACTCATGATTGTTTTTTTCACCTACTGTTAAGCAAAACAGTATTAAAAAAACTTTAGCTTGATAAAATCTGGAAAATTAAAAAACTGTATGTTTCAAATTCATTCGGTGCAGATTCACGAGGACTGTCCAGAAAATAACAGACGTTTTGTCTTTACATCTAGCCCAGTGGTCTCATCTCTGTGACTGATAGTGCGGCAAAAACCTCCACTCCTGGTGTCTTGTTGCCGACCGATCACGCATTTCATTCTTACTGCGTTTCAAAATGGCGGTGTCCTTTGAAAATCCCGCCAATTTGATTTAACCTGATAATGTTGCTTCCTTCAGTTTCTTACCATTTGCAAACACTTTCTTGCCTAAAAATACCCTTAACCTTGAGAAAAGTTAATCACTTAAGATCAGAAATGGGTTATACAGGTTCGTACAAAAATGTTTCACTTGAGGCAAAGTTCTGTGAAGTTGCTGCTGCTGCGTGGGGTGGGCGCTGCGTATCGGTGTGGATCAGCAACACTCTCGCCTGCGATTGGATTTATCCATGTCGCATGTTTCGAATGGCATATCAAGCTAACGTAGGGCTTCGCAATAGACTCACAGTAACTTTTTTCTCTTCTAGGCTTAAATTCAACATGGAACAAACTTTTTAGGCCGCAAAACACTATCAAAATCACACTACTCACATCGGCGAGATTTTCAATTGACACCGCCATTTTGAAAAGCTGTAAAAATGAAATGCGTGGGTGGTTGGCAAGGAGGCTTAGCGTAGATTTGGACCAGGAGTGGAGGTTTAGGCCGCACTATCAATAACGGTGATGAAACGACTGGGCTAGATGTAGAGACAAAATGTCTGTTACTTTCTGGACAGCCCTCGTATATTCATCAAAATGAAACTACATTTTAGGAGGAAGTGAAAACATTATTAATTGAAAACCCTTATTCAATTGTGTGCTAAAAATCTACCTCAGCTGAATTTTGATACCTCATGGTACTGGTAATATCTAACAAATAAAAAAATGTGGCGTTTCTTACAAATAATTGACAATATAGTTATTTTTGTATTAAAGTATTATAGTGAATTATCTCCCTTGGCAAGCCTAGGGAAACAATCTTGCACTTACTCCCTTGATACACACAACATTTTTTCCCAAGCTGTATGAATAATTGAATGCACAATGCATAAAAAGTTATTATATCCACACAAAAAACACAGTTTTAACAAACCCAGGGTTGATTGTATTGTGTATTGCTTGACATTGTCACAAAGCATCAGCTATTCTACCGGGTTTCTGCTGTTTGCTGCCTGCCACTAATCAGCTGTTAGCGCCAGTAATTCGATGAGCTACAACATACTCGTATGTCCACATAGAAATTTGAAGGCACTTGATTAGGGGTGGTCTGGTGGCAGTAGTAGTGGCAAAGTGGCGTTTCTGGGCCAAAACGCATTAATCAAAAGTGACAGCTACATCCGGTCTGGTGACGTCAGAGGCTGTGACGTAGCTGTGACGTGTAGGGTGGGCATTTAAAGTTTAAATGCCCGGCTGTGCTGGGTATTTAAACTTTAAATGGCCGGAAATGGGTCAAGGTCAGGTGTGGATGTTTTTAAAAAGATCTTGCATTTTCGGATCTTCCGAAAATGCAAGATCTTCTTTCTATTTTTTATTTTTTTTATTATACATTAAGGTTGAAAAGTTTGCTCCCAAATTTGAAAAGCAAGTTGTTGTCGGTGGTGAAATTTCTTGCTTATTTTCATTCTTTTTGTTGTTGAAGTAAGTTGGCAAAAATACATTATTTTCGTTTTGATTGTTTGTTGCATAAAGTTCAAAAGATAAACCGAACCCAGTGGTTATAAGTTATTTTAGTTCTTCACTAAGTTGTAGTGAATCCCACGAATGTTGAGAGACATGACTAGAGTTGTTTACTCGACGAGAGGTGTAGCAGGAATGACTATTGCAAAGCCGGTGCTGCGGGTACCTCCGATGGTAGTGGGGGTAGTGGTGGGGGTAAAGGCAGGTGTTTGTTTAATCACTTTGAATTTAATCGTTACCACAGTAGACCGAGCCGATGTTGCAAGTCTTCTAGTTTATCCAACCGGTTCTTTTGATATGTTTTGCAACTACATTTACAGTAGCAGAAAGAATTACATTTTGTACAAGCTTTTCCGTCAACTTGATCTTCAGGTATTTTAAAACATTTTCCTTTGCAACAATAAGATAAAAGTGGTAGATTATTTGTTTTGGATGACATGTTGGTTGTAGCTTGTCTTAAACAGAACTGAGCCTCTCAACGTTAAGGTTTGGTATTTATATAAAGTATTCGAATAAAACTATATATAAAATAATCAAATAATACTATCGATTTAAAGTTCAAGGTCATCCGTTTGAGTTAAAAAAATACAACATATCAGTATATAAATAAAATTTTGACAGGTTCACCAAAACCAAGTTGTAAAGTCGTGAATTTCTTTCTTCTTTCATTGTTGAATTTTTTAGTCGAAACCAATTAATGAAAACATTATTGCTTGTGCCAAGAAAATATCCTGCTACAAAGTATCCAAATAAAGATGCAATTACATAAACATAAACTTTAAAATATAGCGAATGTTCTTCCTCTTTATCTGTTAGCATTTCCTGAACAAGGTAACCAAAATTGTAACCACATAAAAATGAAAGTAGACAAATGATAAGAAATTTCAATCAATGATAACATTATTGCTTGTGCATCAGAAGTAACAGTTGATGAAATTTCATTTACTTGTATACTTGTAGTAGTTTCATTTGTAGTAGGTGTAGATTGTTCGGAAGTTGGTGTAGATGTAGAAGAAACAGTATTATCTTGAAGCTCAGAGTCCATGTGTGCTAGGGTGAAGAGCTGAAGCTTTAATGACGTGTGGTAACCGTGTCCTACTCTGTATCAGGAGTTGTTGGTGGTGGGGGGTCGTTTGGTTCATGCACTGAAATGTAGATGGAATCATAACTTTCTGGAGGATGTACTAAAATTTGTTGTATAGGATCTGCATCAATAGTGAAATTTTGCGTTTCAATGCAAAGTCCATCTTTAATAAAAGAAACATATAAAACAGAACTCATGTTTATTTAGATGTTTACTCTGCAAGTGGTACTGGTAAACTGATGTGTTGGTAGTGGCTCAGTGACCTCCCTAGACATGGGGTGTGTAGGAGGGAACATGTGCTGCACACCTGCCTTCCCCCACCACCGCCATGAAAGACTTGTTGCAATTTTTGGATATGTCGTGTTAGTCGTAATGTAGGTGTTGTACGGTCAACATCTCAGTGCTAAGAAATGTTCTTAACATTTGGTTTAAATTATTGTTTTGAAATACTTATTTAACTTTGTACAAGTTACAATAATTTAAAGAAGGTACTTTATTATATTACCTTATAAGTTAGTTAAGATATTTAGTTGAAGAAATGGAAACTACACTACAATTGAGATTAAATAGAAACATGGTTTCTTAACATTTGGTTTAAGAAATATTTGCAATAAAAGATAAATTAAAAAGGTTTAATAAAACCAAAGAGTTTATATTGTTGGTTGTTTATATTGTTATGCTCTGGCATGTGGGCCGGCAGTTAGAAATGAATACTCATCGTTGTCCTTGTGTAACACTTTGGTATGCGGGCTAGAAATCAATACAACTCGTTGACCTTGATGCCTAACGCTGTCGCATGCGGGCCGTTAAAAATCAATACAAGTCATTGTCCTTGTTGCATTACTTAACACACTCTACACTGAACAACTCATTCTCCGCCTTGCCACCATCCTAATAACACCTACTTCAATATGAACCGCTCCGAGTACACCAAGGTTGAAAATCCTTTTCAACATCCTTCAAAAAACATTCTTACCGGCATCAAAATGACTTCTAAACCTTCTATTATTAAAAGACCTCTTTCACCTTTACGTGTACCCCAGCAAAAAATACAACTAAAAAACTGAAACATAACCAAAAATACCAAATCCTGAAACATGATTCTTCTTCCTTTTACATTTTCAATTTAGAAAAAACCAAGATTCATATTATCGACCTTCCTAAAAGACTCTCTATTCCCCTTAACCCTCGACACCTACAAATAGTAAAACAAAATGGAAAATTAAAAATGAAACTTTCAGGTTAAAACCCTATTTTCCTTCCCCTCCTTTAAAGTCCACCTCCTGGTGGCAAAATCGGCCCTTCTAAGGGCCACCCTAAGACTTTCAAATTTAGGCTTTCGCTAAAGCCTCAACCCTTGGTGACTAACAATAGTCTAAGTCCCAAAGGGGTTGGGGTTGAAGCTAACATTATTTAACGTTGACACTTAGATTTTTTTTAAACTTAAATTATTTGACCTTGACACTTAGATTTTTAAACTAACATTATTTTACCTCGGCACTTAGTTTTTTTAAAACTCGAATTATTTGACCTTGACACTTAGATAAAAAATGTAGATTTTTTCAGTTTTTGCGATATAACTTTTACACCGTTGGTTTTATCAAAAAATGTTACGGTACCTTTTTAGTTGTCTTTTAATTCCGCTTAATTTGAGTACCCGCACGATAGATTTGGAGCATTTTTGGATTTGACCTTTACACAGATAAAAAATGTAGAATTTTTTCAGTTTTTGCGATATAACTTTTACACCGTTGGTTTTATAAAAAAATGTTACTGGCCCTTTTTTGTTTGTCTTTTAATTCCGCTTAATTTGAGTACCCGCACGATAGATTCGGAGCATTTTTGAAGGGGGGGGTTCTCCGTTTTGTCCCAACGGGGGGGGGGTCGCCAACTTGATCTCGTCGCCGTTCAACTTTAGAACTGCGTCGTCGTACATGGTGGCAGTGGATATAACAAAAATGCTCCAAATCTGTCGTGTGGGTAGTCAAATTAAGCGAAATTAAAAGACAAACAAAAAAGGTCCAGTAACATTTTTGATGAAACCAACGGTGTAAAAGTTATAGCGCAAAAACTTAAAAAATCTACGGTGCCAGTGGATATAACAAAAATGCTCTAAATATATCATGCGGGTAGTCAAATTGAGCGGAATTAAAAGACAAACAAGAAAGGTCCAGTAACATTTTTTGATCAAACCAATTGTGTAAAAGTTATATCGCAAAAACTTAAAAACAATCTACAATGGCAGTGGATATAACAAAAATGGTCTAAATATATCATGCGGGTAGTCAAATTGAGCAGAATTAAAAGACAAACAAGAAAGG
Source organism: Flexamia atlantica (assembly GCA_035578135.1). Lineage (NCBI taxonomy): Eukaryota > Metazoa > Arthropoda > Insecta > Hemiptera > Cicadellidae > Flexamia > Flexamia atlantica. The sequence goes on along the minus strand of JAQJVK010000017.1, from coordinate 17,583,380 downwards.
TCTAGTAACATTTTTCGATAAAACCAACGGTGTAAAAGTTATATTGCAAAAACTTAAAAAAATGTTCATTTTCTTTTTTTTTACTTAAATATTTCTACACTACATCATGTGGGTACTAAAATTACGCAGAAAATTGTGTAATTTTAATCGCAACTCTTTGGGACTAGACGTACATGGACTTCTTGTTAGTCACCAAAGGTTGAGGCTTTAGCGAAAGCCCCCGCTTTTGACTCAAAGTTTGGGACTTAGAGGTATGTGAACCGCTTGTTAGTCACCAAGGGTTGAGGCTTTAGCAAAAGCCCCCCGCTATTGACTCAACCTTTGGGACTTAGAGGTATGTGAACCGCTTGTTAGTCACCAAGTGTTGAGGCTTTAGCGAAAGCCTAAATTTGAAAGTCTTAGGGTGGCCCATAGAAGGGCCGATTTTGCCACCAGGGTGGACTTTGAAGGAGGGGAAGGAAAAGGTTTTTAGTTTGAAAGATTTATTTTTAGTTTGCCACCGTCCTTTGTTATTTTTAGGTTTTTAGGATTTGGAGGAACAGACATTTGTTTAGGGAGGGTGATGATTAAAATTTTGTTTTTTTCTTCATTAAAAATTTGAATCATGTTGTTGTTGGTCTACAAAATTTGATAGTTAATATTTTTCTTCAGCCTGTTCAGTTTTGTTTTTTCCGTTGGTATTCCTTTACGTGGTGCGGGTTGAATTGGTGGGGGGTAGCGGGATTTCTTCAATTGGTTGAGGTGGAATGATAAGAAATTGATTTAAAAAATTGTCATCGTCGGTTATTTTTTCTGTTTCTTCAATTTGGTGTTCTAGCTCATCGATAGTAGGTAATGTTTGTTGTAGCTCATGAAGAGTAGGCCTTTGAAGCAAACTTTGGAGGATGGGATTGGATGTTGAAGGTAAGGAGTTCATAGTAAAAATTGAAAATAATGGAGAAAGATGTGGGAATGTAAAGGAGCAGCGACGGTGGCAAGTGGCAGAATGACACAAGGCGGTCAAATGGGGGTTATTATAGACAGCTGGCACAGCAACCTTGTAGTCAAGGTAGTGAAAAATGAGGTTAGCGACCGGAGCCCAAAGTAGGGCAGAGGAAGTTGTGAGAGCGGAGGCTAACGACCCCGCTATTACGCGGGTACCGGCCCCGCACGATAGATTTGGAGCATTTTTAGAAGGGGGGGTCGCCAATTTGATCTCGCCAACTGATCAAAAGGTCCAGTAATCAACAATATTTTGTAAAAGTTTTAAATTACCTTAAAGCAATTTTGTAACCTGGACGGTTTTGTAACCTGGACGGTTATAAAACTTAAGTAAATTGCTCCAAACCTATCATGCAGATACTCAAATTATTCGGAATAAAAAGACGAACAAAACAGGTCCTGAAACACTTTTTGATAAAACCAACGGTATAGAAGTTATAACGCAAAAACTAAAAAAAGTATTTTCCAACATTTTATATTTTACTTTATAAGTTTTCAACCCCTATTTTGTGAGTACTTAAATTATACAAAATTATGAGACAAACAACAAGCTTCGGTAACATTTGTTATGAAATCAACAATATTTTGTAACCTGGACGTTTTTGTAACCTGGACGGTTTTAAAACTTAAGTTTTCGCGTTATAACTTCCATACCGTTGGTTTTATAGAAAAATGTTACTAAACATTTTTGTTTGTTTTTTTTATTCCACGTAACTTGAGTAACCACATGATAGGTTTTGTAAAAGTTTTAAATGACCTTGAAACTTTAGTTTTTTCGTTATAACTTTTATATCGTTGGATTTATCGAAAAATGTTACTGGACCTTTTGTGTTTGTCTTTTCATTCCGTGTATTTGAGTACCCGCACAATGGGTTTAGGGTAGTTTTGCAAAATGGGGAGCCCCCCACTTGATCTCGTCGCCGTTCAACTTTAGAACTGCGTCGCCGTACACGGTGGCAGTGGATATAACATAAATGCTCCAAATCTGTCGTGCGGGTAGTCAAATTAAGCGGAATTAAAAGACAAACAAAAAAGGTCCAGTAACATTTTTTGATAAAACCAACGGTGTAAAAGTTATAGCGCAAAAACTTAAAAAAATCTACGGTGCCAGTGGATATAACAAAAATGCTCTAAATGTATCATGCGGGTAGTCAAATTAAGCGGAATTAAAAGACAAACAAGAAAGGTCCAGTAACATTTTTTGATCAAACCAATTGTGTAAAAGTTATATCGCAAAAACTTAAAAAATCTACGGTGCCAGTGGATATAACAAAGATGCTCCAAATTTATCGTGCGGGTACTCAAATTAAGCGAAATTAAAAGACAAACAAAAAAGGTCCGGTAACATTTTTCGATAAAACCAACGGTGTAAACGTTATATCGCAAAAACTGAAAAAATCTACATTTTCTATCTAAGTGTCAAGGTGAAATAATGTTAGTTTAAAAAAAACTAAGTGCCAAGGTAAAATAATGTTAGTTTAAGAAAATCTAAGTGTCAAGGTCAAATAATTTAAGTTTAAAAAAAATCTAAGTGCCAAGGTTAAATAATGATAGTTTTAAAAAATACATGTTATGTGTTGTAAGTATGTTCATCATTGGTGTTATCTAAATATTCTACTTTCAAATCGCTTTCATCTTTCTCCGTGTCTGATACTGGAAACAAACGACGCCGAACAAGAGCATGTATATATTGTTCTGGATCATAGTCAATTGTTACATATGTTAACGGTGTTTCTTCGCCTATTGGTACTGGTTCTTCCAAAATATTTTCCTCATCAGTTGTACCATCAGACGTAGCATCAGATGTAGCATCGGATGTAGCATCAGATGTATCTTCTACTGGAATTATACTATTTTCAAAAATACTTTCGTCATCTGTTAAATCTTCTGGCTCAACCAATTTATATATTTGTTCACAAATTGCAAATGAAGCAGGAAAATTGTTGTCTGTTGGAGGCATTCTAAAAGAAACTTGATATTGTAAAATAAATGTTGAAGCAAATGTTTCAAAATGTTTCTAAATCCGAAAGTATTAATTATTCGGAAGTTTCAACACTTAAAATGTTTACAAGTCCAATGTAAAGTAAAATAAAGAAAGAAGTGTTGTTGCTTGTTGCAACAGTGGCAAAAGAATGATAGGTTTGAAGAATTTTCTAAGTCCTAAAATATTAATTATTGGAAAGTTTTAACACTTAAAATTTGTACAAGTCCATTGTAAAGTAAAGAAAGATGTGTTGTTGCCTGTTTGAACAGTGGCAAAAGAATGATGGAAACCAAAGCCGTAGCAAGACTCCTGTGGTTTGGGAGGGGGTAAGCGAGGAGGGGGGATGACCTCGAGCCGAGTTGGGGCCCGGGGTCTGCGCTTGTGCTTCGGCATCAGTTGCTCGCTAGACAGTGAGGTGGTAACATGTTCAGAAGGCGCCCTGAACATTTTATCATTTTTCCTTTTTTCGTACCATCTGCTTTAACAGCTTCAAGTACTCCACTGATACAATTCAGATTGGTATTAAACCTTTTTACGTACCATAGTACTCTTTTAGCTTCAACAAAGTTGTGCACAGCACCAAAGATCATGAAGGATTCCATGGTAAATATAACCACAAGACTGCAGCACACCTTATATATACTGTTGGCCCAAGGCGATGGTTGCCGATCAGTTAATCAATACAGGTGTCGACCTTGTTAATCATGTGTGGGCTTGTCGACAATGCGGGCGGCCAGTTACTAATCAATACAAGTCGTTGTTTGCCATCAAGGTGATTGGTACGTATTTAAGGCTGTGAGGTGTGCATAGTCAGACCATAACAATGAGCTCCTTGTACGAGTTATGTTTGCAGCGGATCTGCTCAGACAACCCTATGCTTAGGCAAATCAGGGAGGTGTCAGAGCCGCTGCCGCAAATCTTGCAAAGCGAGCTCATTACTGAGCACAAGAAACGTTGTATATTTAAAACCAAAATTTGGTTTGAAATGCCAGATGGCGAAAAAATATGTGCCCTATGTGACTGGGTACGTTTTCATTAACAGTATTGTTCTTTTCTATTTACAATATATTATTTTATTAAATATCTTTAAACTAATTTTTTTTAGGCTCTTCCTTCAGCCGAAGAGGGAGAACCGATGTATAGGCGAATGATGTATCGATTAGGCATCATAGGATACAAACTGGAAACACCAAGACCTCAAGAATTGTGCCAGCTGTGTGGTTTTTGCCCCTGGCAAAATATGAAATTAAATGTATGTGTTTATAAACATATATTATATGTTTATAAAGACATATCAATACAAGAAATTAAATAGGGACGGGGAACAGAGCAGTTTGTGGTTTAACCACTTACTGCTCTGTTCCCCGTTCATAGGGTATCTTCAGATGACCTTGACCCACTTTTAAAACTTTATGGTGGGGAAAATGTATATATAAACCGTGGAATATGTGAAGAGGCATCACTTCCCTCACCAATCATCATGGAAAGTTTCCATATGTTTTACAATGTTTTTTGCACTCCTCAACAACATATTCAGTTTATTTTAAATTTAATCCATGTCCTCCAGAATGTTAATTTTCTTGCGATTAATGTTACTGGGGTAAGAATGTTAAATTTAACATATCAAGGTTTATTGGTTACCATCAACCCTTTGCTAGATCCGAATTGGTTTTCAACACTTGAAACATACATTGATACTATGGCTTTTGAACAAGAATTTAATTATCTTTGGGTTGATGTAGATTACATCAACTTTCAAAATTAATCACATGATGATGGATATGATTCTGCCACATAAAAGTAGACATTAACGAAACTTCTCCCCCTGCCTTTTAGGAAAAAAGAGAGGAACAGTGTTAATTAATAACACTGTTCCTCTCTTTTTTCCGCTTAAAGTGAAATGACCTTAACCTACTTATTTAGGAGCTCAATTGTAACTTAGCGAAAATTTGCTAAGTCCATAAGTAGGTCAAGGTCATTTAGAGCCAGTCTTGCCCCCCCCATCAGCGAAACTTTTCTAAGTCCCATAAGTAGGTCAAGGTCATTTAGAGCCAGTCTTGCCCCCCCAGCGAAAATTTTCTAAGTCCCATAAGTAGGTCAAGGTCATTTAAAACCAGTCTTGCCCCCCCTAGACACTTCAACCCCACCCCCCTTTGGGACTTAGACTCTTGTTGGTCACCAAGGGTTGAGGCTTTAACAAACACCTAAATATTAATAACCAACGCGAAAACTAAACTCACCTTTTGGGACTTATAAGTACGTGAACCTCTTGTTAGTCAATAGGGATTAAATCATTTACTAAACCCAAATGGAAAAAAATAATTCAATAAAAGATACAACACAAAAACTAAAATCTTATAGGTTTTTTAAAATGAAAATATATAACTCTAAAAAGTACGTCTTTTAAAATATCTAAATCTAAAAAGTAGGTCATTTAAAATAATTCTAAGTCCGAAAGTAGGACAACCAAAAGTAGGTCAAGGTCATTTAAAAATTATAAAAAAGGGGGGTTGGGGAAGCGTGGGGTCCCTACCTTATTCTATACTACTTTATTTCTATAATACTTTATTATAACTTATTATAACTTATGCTACCCCTTAAATACTACCATGCATGCGGTTACTGTGTGTGCTAGACATAGGCCATCCCACACACCTCACCGCCCTATCATATCTTAACCCCTACCTAACATTCCCCCTATTCTATCTTATACTATGTAATATTACAGTTACGGTGTGTGCTAGACATAGGCCATCCCACACACTTCACCATAATATTACTCCTATCTTATACTATGTAATATTACAGTTACAATGTGTGCTAGACATAGGCCATCCCACACATCTCACTATAATATTACACCTAACTTAATATTACAGTTATGGTGTGTGCTAGACATAAGTCATCCCACACACCTCACCGTAATATTAACCCTGATAATTAAACCACGCAGGAAATGGAAAGATAGTTGGATTGCCATTGCGACCGACTATTATAGGAGGGCGCCTCTCCCATAATACCCGAACGCGGTGTGTGCTAGACATAGGCCATCCCACACACCATGGCGAACATTACGTTACAGCGTAACCCTCCACGTAAGCGGACCAGTTACACCTTCACCGTAATGCCGAAGAGGAACGTTGCGCGCTTGCTTATATCAGCGAGCTCAAGGCGGTAACCTTGTCTAGTAGGTCGCCGGTACCCGCATAATAGCGGGGTCACTAGCCTCCGCTCTCACAACTTCCTCTGCCCTACTTTGGCCTCCGGTCGCTAACCTCATTTTTCACTACCTTGACTACAAGGTTGCTGTGCCAGCGTTCTATAATATTGATAATATTATATAACATTGATAATAAACGTTGAGTCAATAGCGGGGGCTTTCGCTAAAGCCTCAACCTTTGGTGACTAACAAGAAGTCCATGTACGTCTAAGTCCCAAAGAGTTGCGATTAAAATTACACAATTTTCTGCGTAATTTTAGTACCCACATGATACAGTGTAGAAATATTTAAGTAAAAAAAAAGAAAATGTACATTTTTTTTAGTTTTTGCAATATAACTTTTACACCGTTGGTTTTATCGAAAAATGTTACTGGACCTTTCTTGTTTGTCTTTTAATTCCGCTCAATTTGACTACCCACATGATACATTTAGAACATTTTTGTTATATCCACTGCCACCGTAGATTTTTTTAAGTTTTTGCGCTATACCTTTTACACCGTTGGTTTTAAAAAATGTTACTGGACCTTTTTTGTTTGTCTTTTAATTCCGCTTAATTTGACTACCCGCACGACAGATTTGGAACATTTTTGTTATATCCACTGCCACCGTGTACGGTGACGCAGTTCTAAAGTTGAACGGCGACGAGATCAAGTGGGGGGCTCCCCATTTTGCAAAATTACTCTAAACCCATTGTGCGGGTACTCAAATTACGCGGAATGAAATGACAAACACAAAAGGTCCAGTAACATTTTTCAATAAATCCAACGGTATAAAAGTTAAAACGAAAAAACTAAAGTTTCAAGGTCATTTAAAACTTTTACAAAACCTATCATGTGGTTACTCAAGTTACGTGGAATAAAAAAAACAAACAAAAATGTTCAGTAACATTTTTCTATAAAACCATTGGTATAGAAGTAATAACGCGAAAACTTAAGTTTTAAAACCGTCCAGGTTACAAAAACGTCCAGGTTACAAAATATTGTTGATTTCATAACAAATGTTACCGAAGCTTGTTGTTTGTCTCATAATTTTGTATAATTTAAGTACTCACAAAATAGGGGTTGAAAACTTATAAAGTAAAATATAAAATGTTGGAAAATACTTTTTTTAGTTTTTGCGTTATAACTTCTATACCGTTGGTTTTATCAAAAAGTGTTTCAGGACCTGTTTTGTTCGTCTTTTTATTCCGAATAATTTGAGTATCTGCATGATAGGTTTGGAGCAATTTACTTAAGTTTTAAAACCGTCCAGGTTTCAAAACCGTCCAGGTTACATAATTGCTTTAAGGTAATTTAAAACTTTTACAAAATATTGTTGATTACTGGACCTTTGATCAGTTGGCGAGATCAAGTTGGCGACCCCCCCCTTCTAAAAATGCTCCAAATCTATCGTGCGGGGCCGGTACCCGCGTAATAGCGGGGTCGTTAGCCTCCGCTCTCACAACTTCCTCTGCCCTACTTTGGGCTCCGGTCGCTAACCTCATTTTTCACTACCTTGACTACAAGGTTGCTGTGCCAGCTGTCTATAATAACCCCCATTTGACCGCCTTGTGTCATTCTGCCACTTGCCACCGTCGCTGCTCCTTTACATTCCCACATCTTTCTCCATTATTTTCAATTTTTACTATGAACTCCTTACCTTCAACATCCAATCCCATCCTCCAAAGTTTGCTTCAAAGGCCTACTCTTCATGAGCTACAACAAACATTACCTACTATCGATGAGCTAGAACACCAAATTGAAGAAACAGAAAAAATAACCGACGATGACAATTTTTTAAATCAATTTCTTATCATTCCACCTCAACCAATTGAAGAAATCCCGCTACCCCCACCAATTCAACCCGCACCACGTAAAGGAACACCAACGGAAAAAACAAAACTGAACAGGCTGAAAAAAATATTAACTATCAAATTTTGAAGACCAACAACAACATAATTCAAATTTTTAATGAAGAAAAAAACAAAATTTTAATCATCACCCTCCCTAAACAAATGTCTGTTCCTCCAAATCCTAAAAACCTAAAAATAACAAAGGACGGTGGCAAACTAAAAATAAATCTTGTAAACTAAAAACCTTTTCCTTCCCCTCCTTCAAAGTCCACCCTGGTGGCAAAATCGGCCCTTCTATGGGCCACCCTAAGACTTTCAAATTTAGGCTTTCGCTAAAGCCTCAACACTTGGTGACTAACAAGCGGTTCACATACCTCTAAGTCCCAAAGGTTGAGTCAATAGCGGGGGGCTTTTGCTAAAGCCTCAACCCTTGGTGACTAACAAGCGGTTCACATACCTCTAAGTCCCAAACTTTGAGTCAAAAGCGGGGGCTTTCGCTAAAGCCTCAACCTTTGGTGACTAACAAGAAGTCCATGTACTTCTAGTCCCAAAGAGATGCGATTAAAATTACACAATTTCCTGCGTAATTTTAGTACCCACATGATGTAGTGTAGAAATATTTAAGTAAAAAAAGAAAATGAACATTTTTTTTAAGTTTTTGCAATATAACTTTTACACCGTTGGTTTTATCGATAAATGTTACTAGACCTTTCTTGTTTGTCTTTTAATTCTGCTCAATTTGACTACCCGCATGATATATTTAGACCATTTTTGTTATATCCACTGCCATTGTAGATTGTTTTTAAGTTTTTGCGATATAACTTTTACACAATTGGTTTGATCAAAAAATGTTACTGGACCTTTCTTGTTTGTCTTTTAATTCCGCTCAATTTGACTACCCGCATGATACATTTAGAGCATTTTTGTTATATCCACTGGCACCGTAGATTTTTTTAAGTTTTTGCGCTATAACTTTTACACCGTTGGTTTCATCAAAAATGTTACTGGACCTTTTTTGTTTGTCTTTTAATTTCGCTTAATTTGACTACCCACACGACAGATTTGGAGCATTTTTGTTATATCCACTGTCACCATGTACGACGACGCAGTTCTAAATTTGAACGGCGACGAGATCAAGTTGGCGACCCCACCCCGGTGGGACAAAACGGAGAACCCCCCCTCCAAAAATGCTCCAAATCTATCGTGCGGGTACTCAAATTAAGCGGAATTAAAAGACAAACAAAAAAGATCCAGTAACATTTTTTTATAAAACCAACGGTGTAAAAGTTATATCGCAAAAACCGAAAAAATTCTACATTTTTTATCTGTGTCAAGGTCAAATCCAAAAATGCTCCAAATCTATCGTGCGGGTACTCAAATTAAGCGGAATTAAAAGACAACTAAAAAGGTCCAGTAACATTTTTTGATAAAACCAACGGTGTAAAGGTTATATCGCAAAAACTGAAAAAAATCTACATTTTTTATCTAAGTGTCAAGGTCAAATAATTCGAGTTTTAAAAAAACTAAGTGCCGAGGTAAAATATTGTTAGTTTAAAAAATCTAAGTGTCAAGGTCAAATAATTTAAGTTTAAAAAAAATCTAAGTGTCAACGTTAAATAATGTTAGCTTCAACCCCAACCCCTTTGGGACTTAGACTATTGTTAGTCACCAAGGGTTGAGGCTTTAGCGAAAGCCTAAATTTGAAAGTCTTAGGGTGGCCCTTAGAAGGGCCGATTTTGCCACCAGGAGGTGGACTTTAAAAGAGGGGAAGGAAAATAGGGTTTTAGCCTGAAAGTTTTATTTTTAATTTTCCATTTTGTTTTACTATTTGTAGGTGTCGAGGGTTAAGGGGAATAGAGAGTCTTTTAGGAAGGTCGATAATATGAATCTTGGTTTTTTCTAAATTGAAAATGTAAAAGGAAGAAGAATCATGTTTCAGGATTTGGTATTTTTGGTTATGTTTCAGTTTTTTAGTTGTATTTCTTGCTGGGGTACACGTAAAGGTGAAAGAGGTCTTTTAATAATAGAAGGTTTAGAAGTCATTTTGATGCCGGTAAGAATGTTTTTTGAAGGATGTTGAAAAGGATTTTCAACCTTGGTGTACTCGGAGTGGTTCATATTGAAGTAGGTGTTATTAGGATGGTGGCAAGGCGGAGAATGAAATGTTCAGTGTAGAGTGTAGAGTGTGTTAAGTAATGCAACAAGGACAATGACTTGTATTGATTTTTAACGGCCCGCATGCGACAGCGTTAGGCATCAAGGTCAACGAGTTGTATTGATTTCTAGCCCGCATACCAAAGTGTTACACAAGGACAACGATGAGTATTCATTTCTAACTGCCGGCCCACATGCCAGAGCATAACAATATAAACAACCAACAATATAAACTCTTTGGTTTTATTAAACCTTTTTCATTTATCTTTTATTGCAAATATTTCTTAAACCAAATGTTAAGAAACCATGTTTCTATTTAATCTCAATTGTAGTTTAGTTTCCATTTCTTCAACTAAATATTTTAACTAACTATTAAGGTAATATAATAAAGTACCTTCTTTAAATTATTGTAACTTGTACAAAGTTAAATAAGTATTTCAAAACAATAATTTAAACCAAATGTTAAGAACATTTCTTAGCACTGAGATGTTGACCGTACAACACCTACATTACGACTAACACGACATATCCAAAAATTGCAACAAGTCTTTCATGGCGGTGGTGGGGGAAGGCAGGTGTGCAGCACATGTTCCCTCCTACACACCCCATGTCTAGGGAGGTCACTGAGCCACTACCAACACATCAGTTTACCAGTACCACTTGCAGAGTAAACATCTAAATAAACATGAGTTCTGTTTTATATGTTTCTTTTATTAAAGATGGACTTTGCATTGAAGCGCAAAATTTCACTATTGATGCAGATCCTATACAACAAATTTTAGTACATCCTCCAGAAAGTTATGATTCCATCTACATTTCAGTGCATGAACCAAACGACCCCCCACCACCAACAACTCCTGATACAGAGTAGGACACGGTTACCACACGTCATTAAAGCTTCAGCTCTTCACCCTAGCACACATGGACTCTGGGCTTCAAGATAATACTGTTTCTTCTACATCTACACCAACTTCCGAACAATCTACACCTACTACAAATGAAACTACTACAAGTATACAAGTAAATGAAATTTCATCAATTGTTACTTCTGATGCACAAGCAATAATGTTATCATTGATTGAAATTTCTTATTATTTGTCTACTTTCATTTTTATGTGGTTACAACTTTGGTTACCTTGGTCAGGAAATGCTAACAGATAAAGAGGAAGAACATTCGCTATATTTTAAAGTTTATGTTTATGTAATTGCATCTTTATTTGGATACTTTGTAGCAGGATATTTTCTTGGCACAAGCAATGATGTTTTCATTAATTGGTTTCGACTAAAAAATTCAACAATGAAAGAAGAAAGAAATTCACGACTTTACAACTTGGTTTTGGTGAACCTGTCAAAATTTTATTCATATATTGATATGTTGTAATTTTTTTTAACTCAAACGGATGACCTTGAACTTTTAATCGATAGTATTATTCGATTATTTTATCGATAGTTTTATTCGAATACTTTATATAAATACCAAACCTTAACGTTGAGAGGCTCAGTTCTGTTTAAGACAAGCTACAACCAACATGTCATCCAAAACAAATAATCTACCACTTTTATCTTATTGTTGCAAAGAAAAATGTTTTAGAATACCTGAAGATCAAGTTGACGGAAAAGCTTGTACAAAATGTAATTCTTTCTGCTACTGTAAATGTAGTTGCAAAACATATCAAATGAACCGGTTGGATAAACTAGAAGACTTGCAACATCGGCTCGGTCTACTGTGGCAATGATTAAATTCAAAGTGATTAAACAAACACCTGCCATTACCCCCACCACTACCCCCACTACCATCGGAGGTACCCGCAGCACCGGCTTTGCAATAGTCATTCCTGCTACACCTCTCGTCGAGTAAACAACTCTAGTCATGTCTCTCAACATTCGCGGGATTCACTACAACTTAGTGAAGAACTAAAACAACTTATAACCACTGGGTTCGGTTTATCTTTGGAACTTTATGCAACAAACAATCAAAACGAAAAGAATGTATTTTTGCCAACTTACAACAACAACAAAAAGAATGAAAATAAGCAAGAAATTTCACTACCGACAACAACTTACTTTTCAAATTTGGGAGCAAACTTTTCAACCTTAATGTAAAATAAAAAAAAATAAAAAAATATCTTTCATTTTCGGAAGATCCGAAAATGCAAGATCTTTTTAAAAACATCCACACCTGACCTTGACCCATTTCCGGCCATTTAAAGTTTAAATACCTAGCACAGCCGGGCATTTAAACTTTAAATGCCCACCTTACACGTCACAGCTACGTCACAGCCTCTGACGTCACCAGACCGGATGTAGCTGTCACTTTTGATTAATGCGTTTTGGCCCAGAAACGCCACTTTGCCACTACTGGTGGCCCTGGGGACCCTCGGCTGAAGTCTGTCCGGGGCCCCCCAATCACAAACCCGTGTCTCACATTTGAAATATATAAATCTTATTTAAAATATATAAACTATAAGTTAGCGGAAGATAATTCAGTGGATGATTTCAAATTGTACGTTCGATATCCAAATTTTATAATAAGTGATGTTAGTCTTAAAACACGCTAGTTACATAGAGAAGGGGGGGCTGTGCCATGCTCTTGAGCGAGAATGACCGTAGATCAATTGATTTTGAGTACAATTTATTAGAATGAAAAAACCATCTGTTTGGTTCATTTGTTGCCAATTACACACTAAGAAAATAGATTCATTCCACTCTTCGTATTTTATTTTTAAATAATTTTAAAAAGGCGTCCTTGTGCGAAACAGCCTCAGGGATAGGGGCTATAAGGTACAAGAGGGGCTATATGTCGTACAACTGAAAAAATATCATATTTAGGGAAGCAAATACAGAAATGCATCGTAGTTGGGCACAATATGTCAATTGGATATTTTATCATTAATTGTGAGTAGTACTGCCGGGAGTATAGCACAAAATGACCTTGAACTTGACCTTTCACGTGATAGACCACGTGATCGGTGACGTCATCAAGATGGCGGCGTCCACGTGTGATTTGGCGGGTATTTGACGTCATCAAGATGGCGGCGCCCACGAGAGCACGTGTTCTAACCTAACTTTTTCCGACCACCTGTGTTTTGGCGCGCTTTTTGAATTTTACCGCCTTTTCTCCGGGCTGTTGACGTCATCAAGATGGCGGCGTCCATGTGAGCACGTGTTCTAACCTATCTATTTCCGACCATGTGTGTTTTGGCGTCATGGCGGCGTCCATGTGAAGTCTGCCGCCTTTTCTCCCAGTGCTACCAACTTATGTGCATGTAGAGTGCAGTCTACAGCTATTATTACATCACGTTTTGTGGTCACCCATGTAACAAGACCATCTTCATTATTTTTTCTCACAGTGTTACCAATATACTGTCACACCCTGGGAGATTTCTCCCACAGCACTACCAACTGTTCTGTACATTTGCAATTTTCCTCGCAGTGTTACCAACGTATGATATATTGTCATACACCCTGGGAGTTTTCTCCCGTATGCTTAAATGTTTTCAAAATATGATAATTTTATGTTACACCTTGGTCAGATACCTTTGCACCAAGATCTTGGTTTTTACCCAAAGTGAGCTCGTTTGATAACCCTTGTGATCACATGATACTTTTACATTCTATAAACAGTATATAGGAATAGTGGTGATTGTGCGAATAAGAACGAGATTTGTTTGGTAATTACAATAAGGTATTTATTGAAAAAAACAATTTCAAAATCATACAATTGTCAATGATTCTACTGTGAAATTGATATACTGAATGGTTGTACTCCCTCGCCGGGTAGAACAAGGAGCTCGTAGCCGTCCTTCGCCAGTCGCTCCAGTTCTGCATCCTCCAACGCCTCGCCGAATTTTGACGGCAGGAAGACTGACGTGATCAGGTCCTCCCCCTGGATGTCGAGGACGACTACATTTCTGCCGAAGCGTGTCGCCACCCTCCGTGCCCCGACGATGACGGCCTCAGGCCGACCGACGAGGTCTTGGAGTCTAGTAGTCTCAGGGTTTCGGCTCAGCGCGGCAAGTTTGGCGTTTAGCGATGACATAATCTGTAAAAACAAAACAAGATTAATTTCAATCCATATATTTATGTTAAAACATACACACAAAGACGAGTTAGTGGTTAAAGTTTAGAACAAGCGTTAAAATAATATTAGGCTAGTAGCATGCATCAGACATAAACATCATACTCACTGTAGAATTGAGTGGCACTTTGCAGGAGATATGGTCGGAGATGTCAGAGAGACTTGATGGTCAGAGAGCAACTGATGTGGGATTCTAGAGGCGCACGCCTTTTATACGGTCGCCCCACCACGAGAGATCAGCTCCACGCGGTGGGGTCGCCCGAGTTATCAGTAATGTGGTTGTTTGGACTTTAAAACGGTTGGAAATTTTGAAATCGATTACGTAATGCAGCTATTGTTACACTTATTATAATAATTACTATACTATTATAGATCATAAATAAATTTTGAAATTTAAAAAAAATAAACGTCTCTGCCCCAGAGCTGTCCCCCTACACACAGGACATACCCGGATCCTTATACTACATCTGTCGCAAAACACATGTCCGCAGGACATCAATGCGATTGTGGGTCTGCGGTCAAGACAGACCCTACAGAGGATCGGGGTATTGTCCGGTGGGTCAGGCTGATCAGATGTTGATGGGGTGTACCCAAGCACACCGTGGCGCTCAGCGAGCACAACCATCCTCTCGCTGGTCGCTCCAAGCGGTGTGCTTATCCGTCTGTATATCTCCGCCCATATCGCTGGAGCCAGGGCATATCGTTCTTCGTCGTCAAACTCGATGAAGAAGTAGTTTAACATCCCCAATGCCCCGGCCAGTACCAGCATCCACCTGAGGAGGAGTTCTTCAACCTCAGAACACTGCCACGGTGGAAGATGTTCACTCTGAAACATATAAAAAAATGAAGTAAAAATAATAACTCAAGCACACACACACACACACACACACACACACACACACACACACACACACACACACACACACACACACACACACACACACGCACAAACATTCATACATACATACAATTAATGGATGATTGGGTGATATGTAAGCTTTGTTACTGACAAAGACCAGCCGATTCAATGCCAGGATTATTAATTAATAGCCCAATAATCAATGGCGGTTAGGTCCGGATTAGAACCTTCGCAAAATCTTTTCAGGACCTTGCTTAGGATCGATCCTGCGACCTTCGAGTTACGAAGCGAGCACGTACTTCTGTGCTACCCAACCAATCACATACAAACACAAGTTTGCTCAAACTCACCTGCCGTAACTGATCCACATAACGCCGTTGACGATGTAATATGTTCGATAGAGGCCCCAGTGAACCATCAGGACAAATGCGTTGCGCGCATATTTGGCATACGCTCCACGAGCAGACGTTTTCCCTCGTCACAGGTTGTCGCCGCTCGGGGGAACGCTGAGGGTCGAGGGCCGCTACATACACATCATCCTAAAAAAGAATAATGATCCTGCTGAGTCAATTGGAAACAGTGAGAGATTGGTAGAAATCACACGTTGAACACTGCTACAACTCACCAGAGAGGCAGAACGCTCAAATAGTCTTCGACGAGACGGTGCTTCTGGAGCAGCAGGTCTGTGTGTGGAGGAGCTGCTCCGCGGAGTCGTGAAAGACACCGACCTCGCCTGATCTTGAGACTGCTCTAGAGTATTCTGGAAAATAAAACCAACTTTACTAAAATCAAACTACATAAATAGCGTTACACCGGTGATTATGATGAATTTTTTGAAAACAATTATATTTTATGAAATAGTTAAAGTAAGGGACCCACCGTGGGTTGTCTTTCAGCCGTCGACGCCTGCCTTCTGGAAGTTGGAAACTCAAATGGGTCGGGAGAGTCGGGAGGGCCGAAAAACTGCCTGCCAGCTGCACCTTGTGCTCCAGATGTTCCCGGCTGTCCTTCGATCTGGGATGCATTCCTCGACTGGAAAAAGGGAGTAATTTGTATTATGGCATTTCGATAGAGGTCATGGAGTTATTTATCAGTCCCTAAAACCGAGCGCTTATGCTCACAAATACTAACCAAAGAGCGAATAATCCTAGCCGGAGACCCGTTGATAAACGTGCTGGTTGTTGATATCCCACCTTCCAGCATTCGGTCAAGCCGTCTCGATGCCTCCGCAGGTGTTAAATATGTCCCCTGTATCGGAAGAGAGGTCTGAAAATAAAAAAACAAAAAATTAGTATTTTAAACATACGGACAAAGACAATGTACCAACTCCTTTGAAGTCTATACCTACATTTCCTGTCTGCAGGAGAGCTCCAGACTCCAAGAGGTAGGTTCTGGAGAAATTGGGCGTTCCCTGTTCCTCCGGTGACGACGAGAACATGTCAGGTTATTCATTCCTTGGTGTAACAGGCCGATTGGCCCCTGGCGTTCTCCTGACTTGCTCGTCCACTCTCGGAAGGACAAGGCGCTTCCCACTCCTCCCCGGGGACGGCATAAGCTCCTCGTCCATCATTTCCATCATCTCCACTGCCAACACCAAATCTTCATCGGAGGACGCCGGTGAAAGCATTCTGTAGGGCTGAAACATATATACAGTTGTAAGATATAATTTAAAACGTATATACATATAACCACACGGATATCACACAAAGACATAAAATGTATAACCTACAGATCTGGCTGGAGGTGTAGCCCCAATACAGGCTAAGATAGCCACCGTTACGGTGAATGTTAGAGAAAACATCATCCCGCTGTTGCGATAAAGCGAAACTGACTGTGCTTTCAGTCAGCTCCTATTTATACAACGTGTTAATCACTATCCGCTGACCTATGTGACATAGCCCCGCGCGCACAGCACAGCAAACGAACAAATATTTTATCAGTTTTAAATGTAGATCTACCAATATAATTGCTGTGGTAACTCTTTAAAAATGCTACCATACCAAAAATGATGAGACCCAAGTTTCCACACCACAGTAGACCGGTTAGGTCAAGCTGTAAGGGTCTCGGCGCGTTCTTTTTGTTTACCCAGAGCTTCACCAGTGGTCCTAACCTCTGGGGGGCTTTAATCTTCGCCCTGTGATTAAGGCTACTCCTTGGAACAGTTCAGTGTGAATGAGAGACGCTAACCTATTTTCTTAAAATCTATGTGACCCTGGTTTCCACACCACAGTAGACCGGTTAGGTCAGGCTGTACAGGGTCCCGGCGCGTTCTTTTGGTTTACCCAGAGCTTCACCAGTAGTCCTAACCTCTGGGGGGCTTTAATCTTCGCCCTGTGATTGAGGCTACTCCTTGGAACAGTCCAGTGTGAATGAGAGACGCTAACCTGTTTTCTTAAAATCTATGTGACCCTGGTTTCCACACCACAGTAGACCGGTTAGGTCGGGCTGTACAGGGTCCCGGCGCGTTCTTTTTGTTTACCCAGAGCTTCACCAGTAGTCCTAACCTCTGGGGGGCTTTAATCTTCGCCCTGTGATTGAGGCTACTCCTTGGAACAGTCCAGTGTGAATGAGAGACGCTAACCTATTTTCTTAAAATCTATGTGACCCTGGTTTCCACACCACAGTAGACCGGTTAGGTCAGGCTGTACAGGGTCCCGGCGCGTTCTTTTTGTTTACCCAGAGCTTCACCAGTAGTCCTAACCTCTGGGGTAAGGGGCCCCAACAACGCCCACTTACGGTGGTAGCCAAACCAAATGCCAAATTGCTACCTCCCTTCAGGCTCTGTACAGTTATTACGATTATTTACAACCTCCTCGAGTCCGTTCAAGCCATCACGCGGGTGCCCTCAACCGAATGCCAAGCACCCCCGCCCCTTTGCTAATCACCCTTAGAGGTATACTACTTACAATACTATTTAACGACCACTGAACGTCCGTTCAAGCCATCACGCGGGTGCCCTCAACCGAATGCCGAGCACCCCCGCCCCTTTACTAATCACCTCCAGTGGTATACTATGTACAATTATTTACAACCTCCTCGAGTCCGTTCAAGCCATCACGCGGGTGCCCTCAACCGAATGCCGAGCACCCCCGCCCCTTTACTAATCACCCTTGGAGGTATACTACTTACACAACTATTTACACGGTCCTCTGAAAGTCCGTTCAAGCCATCACGGGCGAACCCTCAACTGAATGCCGAGCACTCCCGCCCCTTTACTAATCACTCACAGAGGCCCCATCGTTTTCTTCTAAATACCGGTGGTCAGTTAAAAATTTACCACTTACACTCTGATACAAAGCGATATTATCCCAATCCACCTTGTCTGAAAAGTCGTGAATAAACTGTTCAGAAAGAAACTGATATCTGCTCAGGACTTCCCAGGCTGACGTGTCAAAACTTGGAGCCATTTCCCTCAGGAACGATTCAGAAAACAGTTTCTTCCGTAAGATTTTAGCCCAGACAACACGATGAAGAAACATTCTAAGCATATCAATTGAAAAATCATAGTTATCAGACAGCAAATTCCAATCCAAGTACCGACTGAATTTCATAATGAAACTATCGGTCATAACTCCTTCAGGAGCTTTAGGCTCCCGGGACAGTAGTTGCCACGCTGTTTCCATCGCAAATGAGAACTTTTAATCCTTGTCTGGGGTTTTTATAGGTTATGCTGAAAGGACTTTGCACTGTACAAAGCACATTTACACACATCACTGTTTTTGTGCTGAGGTAGCAAACAGTGTATATCATTACAGGGAACACCACGAACCCAAGTGATTTCCCGGTCGTCTCGGTGGAACTCTTGTAGGAATTTCTCCTTTTCAAGACCTTTCGTATATATTACTTTGAAAGGTTTGCATAAATCACGTATGACTTGCTCCCTGTATGGGATACCGTCATCGTCCCATTTTATGTGATGAAAATTACGCGTCAGCCATCTTGCGGTGCGCCGCATTTTTTCATTTAAAAAATAAAAACTAAACGGTGATTTGAATACGACTTGACTTTGAAAATTCTTACCGACAACCGCCAGCTCCTTAACGATAAACCGGTTATGGTTGTCCTTGAACCCGTGAAATTCCACAATGGCTGCCATTTTCAATCGTTACCTCGTCGTACAAACGGTTGACAAAACGTTCGGGCAAGTCCGCAGGTGGTGTCACATCGAGTGAAACACTAACAGTATTAATGTATTCTCGAATAACGTACTCATAGTAAAATAGATCGACTAGCTCTCTGTTTACTATAGGGCGGATGGCCATAAACTGAGCCCATTCGTTTTGATCTAGCGTTAAAGTATGCTCCCCATCACTAAGGAACGCACACGGTTTTCCAAAAACGTTTTTCACCTTTATTTCCTCGCCCCCATCATTACGCCAATACAGTTTAGCTTTAGTTTCTAACGCATTTTTGATATCTGCAAACTGAATCGAGAACCGGTTGTACGTGTCATATGACTAGTACACTGATCCTTTTCGCCCCGTGAATAAAACGCCCAGACTATTTTCCCTGTTTTTGAAAATACCGACAATCACGGATTTCGTTAGTTCCGGATTTAAAAAGTTAACGGTTTTTAGGAAAATCCCCTTACACGCGTCGATAGGCTCCTTACGCGGTGGAAACCGTATCAAGTCCGTGTCCGTACTTACCTCCTCCTCCTCCTGTGTAATCAAAGGTTGAGACTCCACTTCCGCACTGATCGACGTCATGACTGCAACTGAGGGTTGTTGCCGATTTAGCTGTCTTAACAGTGTCGTAACCCTCAGGGCTGCTGGTTTCCCCCACTCCTTTTGCTGTAGCCAATGAGAATCTATTTTTGAAAATAATTTCCGCACGAGTTACATATTCACCCACCTCTATCTCTATATTTCCCCTCTTAAGTTCGTACTGTTTCACATCACTGGTTCCGAATCTGGTAAAAAGACACACTTCTATTGTATCAAACTGATCATAATGAATTACACAATCGAGAATGTGCTCTAGATCCTCAGTACCTATCAACGCTTTGCCTTCTTCTACATCGATCTGGAGTGTGTTTAACATTTTGCTAAAGTATCCGGTACGTATTCTATCGACAAACAAACTCGATTCAACATCCGGTACAAACCACGAATATCCATCCGGATACGTATGTTTTCTACAAACATTTACACGCGCAATTTTATTCCGAACATAATTTCTATAGGCCGCAAAATTATGCTTGAGAACCTCAACTGCCGAAGCCATCTTGACGACTAACCGGGAATCACCTAGTTCACCTTCCTTTTCTTTACCTCAGGTTCCCCCTCTCCCTCCCCCGTCTCTTCTGCTTCTTCTTCCTCCTCCTCCTCCTCTGTGTCACTATCTGTATAATCATCAGGAGGAATGGTCTTTTTAAGTTTTACAACTATGTGATCGAGATATTTCCTTTCGCATAAATCTATATCATTAAAATCAATGGTCGGACGCATCTCGTCATCCCAATTGTCGTCTAACCAAAAGTCTTCATGGTCACACATTCCGCAAGCTGTGTACATTAAAACGGTCATTTTAGTAAACTTGGAAAGTGCGCGTGTTTTCTCTACAATTTCCGGCATTGTAAACCCACTTAATTCCATCGCCCCGCCATCGATGAATTCCATTTCTAGCCTATCAAATTTTCCATTAGAACGCACGTCTAACTTTAAAGGTTTCCCGTCAAATTCAATTTTCCGAACAATATTTCCCCTTCTCTAAAGATTTATATAAATCCACCCGATATCGTCCCTCCACGGTCTTTTAGGATCAAGTTGGAAGTACTCCTCCTCGTCTTCAGAGCTAAAAGTAGACACATCGTCAGCGCACGGATCCATGTTTAAGACTGAACAGTGCTCCGGTCACCGGTGAATTTATTAACCCCCCACCTATGACTCTGTGATTACATGACCTTTTTCACCGAACCTGTGAGTAAAGTGTACACCAGGTGAGAATCGTGTAAAATGAGACAATACGCTGTGGTTTTATCGGGAATGGACTCTTTTGTCTCAAACTCTAACCTCACATCGACATGTCCAGACTTGATTGTGTCGTTTTGTTTGGAACAGTCGATGACGTAAAGTGGTGTTGTACTTTTAAAAGTGTCCAAACTGACACTTGGGTACGTGTCTCTACCGTAATAGGATTTTTGAAATCTGGAAAACATTTCATAATATATAGTCATATCACCGTGGATGTTATCATAAGGATAGTATTGAGAGTTTAGATAAAGCTTTACATTTGTCAGTTTACAACTGTCAAAGGCAGACATGTCTTTTGACAATTTATTTTTTCTATCTGTCTGAAATGCTAGTATTACATATCGTGGTTTCTCTAACTGCGATGTCGTCTTAACTGTCCACGACTGTCGTGTAGTCTTTGGCAGAGACGGGTACTCGTGCAATTCCCAAGACCGGAAGGGTATTTGTATGGCCGTGTCTTTTTCGATCATACGCAAAAGTTTTAAGCGGAAAGTATCCACGACCGAGACATGAGGAAGACGCCAGTATAAACTGGTTATCTCTACGATAGCATCGAGGTCAGACGCTGACCGTAGCAAGATAAGCTCTTGTTTGACGTTCACTAACACCCGTTTGTAATCTTCGGCAAAACCGAGCAATATTCTGAGTGGAACAGAAAATGTAAATTCTTTATCATTGTCAATTTTTAGCGTTTCTCCCGCTCCTAACCAGCAGGCATTTTTCAAATTATCCTTTTCAACGTCACGTACTGAAAGAAGTCCTTTTATGGTGGTGGTGATTCCAGGATTTTTAGTATGATCCACCTCTATTCCCCCAATCTCATATCGGATATCGTCAAAAAGATATGCTAAAGCATTATTGACTAGTGAGACGTCAGCATCACCCCCTGTTTTCTTCCCATTAACTTTTACTGTAATATGTAATGTGCTTTCAAACGGGGCGGTTATGATGTCCTGTTGACTGACGGCTATTCTAATTTCATCATTATTTTTAAACGTACACGACGCATACGGTTTGTACGTGTGATACTCGTACCCCGTGACGGTGTTTTCGTACTCAACTGCGCTTTCTATGGCGAACTTTTTTCACTTTGAATCCTAATGACTCTAGAAATTTCACGCTGAACGATGTTAATTGTCCCGCTTCTTTCTGAATAATGAGCGGTGTTGTAACTGGCGATTCCCTAAATACCAGACCCATCCTGACGCTTCCTCAAGTGTAACCTCAATGATATTATTTCTTCTCTGAAGTTCACAGGCTCTCCGTTTTGATTGCTAAGCCGAACACTTATGTTACTTACTCGCTGAACGTTAAAAGGCAAATAAATGATTGGATTGGGGATCACAACGATTTTATACCCCGGTTCGACAGCCAAATAAAACTCGTGTAAAATATGTCCCTCCTCACCGTTATGATACGAACCGCGAGCAATATTACATTCTACACTGATTGAATTTACTTTGATTATATTAATGGTTTGCGAAGAAACATGTAACTTGTCTTTCAGATACGTCCGTTTCTCGAAACCCAACAAAGACGCTATCGTATTTTCCTTGTCAAAGTGGACATCCTCTGCACATTTCATCTCGGCCTTCAACGTATTATTGTTGGCTTTCAAACTAATAAGTACATGCTTTTTTATTTCTTCCTCTATGTCATCAATTTCGTACGATCCCTCGGGGATAGTTAGTTCTTTGCCGTCTCCATAGTAAAACTTATCATTTATATCCTTCTCGATGTTCGGAATCGAATTGTACGTGGTCAGACCGACTAGTCCTATTTCCCAGTCACCTTTACTGACGTCGAGCGGTGGGAAAACCTCGCAACTGATAGTGGGACCGATTCCGCTAAGGGAAAACATTAGTTAGGAACTCTAGACACAAATGTCCGCAAATAACTGAATCAAAACTTTGTCGTCTGTTATAGTTATACTTGATTTCCACTGACGCCCCTAAATATCGTGTGATTTCTACAGGAGGACGGAGATTACCAAAACTGTCAAAATAAAAAACTTTATCTTCAAGTTTCATATAACATACCCAATGTGTACCGCTGCCACTATTTGAGTCCAAATTCACTATAGCCGATTCGTTCTTTCTTGGTTTGACGGGTAAAGTGTCTCGCATGAACACACCTCTAAAGTGAGGTACATTTAGCTTAGCGGCGTAGTAATCTAATTCATAATTGGTGAGCGGTTTTATCGGGATAGACGTTTTTTTTAGTTACTCTCTTTTTCTTTTTTCCACCTCCCCTTTTCAGATAAGGTCTCAAATATAATCCTCTACCTTTGGCGGGGGTTTTACGTTTAACACAGCTCCTCCGCCGCCGCCACCGGCCACCTCCAAATTTGGTTTTCGCCTTCATAGCTGTCGTAACTGTCCAAGCCGTGGCTCGTTCTCCTAAAGATGCGTCTCCTGCCTTGAATCGTTGCCAAGCCCTTTCTGCAAGCTCTCTATCAGCTTGTTGTCTTCGTCCCGAGTCTTTGAATTTCGAATACGCTATATCGTGAATTTTACACGCTTCGTCCAAAGGATTTACACCTTTATCACCTCTCGCTAATCGCTTTTTGAGCTTAGTTCCGGGTCCACAAAAATTATAACCAGGTATATGAAGTTCTACAGGTAGTAAATCAATAGCTTTATTAACCGCTGAACCGAAAATACCTCCTCCTTTCACAAGAGTTCTCTTTCGACTGTTTGATGTTGCTTTGCGCCTAACCATTTTATAAATGATTCATTCATCAAGCGTGATCATCGTTAAATAGATCCTCCCAACCTGACTCTAACACTTTATTTTTCCACTGTTCAGGAGGTATAGGCTGACTCCTACCTTTTTTATGAGTGGACTTGTATAAAAAGTACGCTAGATCACTTATGATTGTCTTGAGGTATCTTTAGCTTACAGCGTCGTCCATCTCTTTAGGATTAGCGAGGTTCGTCACTCTACGGGACTTTGCATCATAGTTACCGTCTTTCGTTTTATGCAACGAATTCTCTTTGACATATTCAACGTTAGTAGCATCCAAATCGTCCATAGGCGATCCTACCATCAATAACCGACTTTTCGAAAAGTTAAAACCCTTGGTGGATTTAATAACCGTATTATTGTGCATGTATTTCTTGTTTACGGCATCTCCATCATCCCGCGGTTTACTCACATTGGTCAGTCGAAGATGATTAAAAACCCATCCATTCGTACCATCGGTTCTGGTCAATGCATTATCTGTTAAATACTTTAGATTTACAGCGTCTCCGTCGGTTACGGGTGCGGCTAAATCTTGTAATCTGTATTGGTGAAAAGAATAACTTAAAGTGGAATCTAGTCTTTTAGGGATGCGGGAATCAATGTACCCTTTAGTTACGACCTCGCCCGCACTAATTGCACGTCTTCATCCACTTCAGAGACAGGTCGAAAGGCTACATATCCGGGCTCTTTGTTTTTTAAATTTAAACTCCGCAAAGTGAACCCGAGCTGATCCCCTTCCGAAGCATCAGCTTTCATTTTTTCCACGAGGATGGAGAAACCCCGTTCTAAGCCAATCGATTTCGGACACACCTTCCGGAGGAGAGTTAAATTTAAATGTAGTCCTAAGACCGTACACCCTAAAACGCCTGACATACGTCTCGTTGGTGCTTACAACATTGACAGGCTTAATGACTGCAGTTTCATCGGGGCTTTCAACATTGTCAGACACAACAACATTGAGAGGCTCAACGACTGGAGTTTCATCGGGGCTTTCAACATTGTTAGGCTCATCAACATTGACAGGCTCAATGTCTGCAGTTTCATTGGGGCTTCCAACATTGTAAGACTCCATGACGACTTATCAAGAGATTTAAATTAAAGTGTTAGCTAAAGATAGATAAAAATAAGTTTATATCGCGTGTGTTGTTCGCTCAAGAGCTAAAAGCAGAATAAGAATTTCTTTCCTTGGTCAAGGAAATAAATAGACCCAAGCTAACTGACGTTTGTCGTTAAATTCAAAATTCAACGGATAAAATCCAAACGGTTGACTAAAACAGTCTTATCAGCTATTTACTAATTAAAGAAGAAAAGAACCCGATATCAAATGCGGCTTCGTTAGCCTCTATGACCTTTATATGATTAAAAGAACAAAGAGAGATAATTACACAAGTGGAAATAGACTATCTTAACCTTATGGCCTTAGATTACTCTAGAGAAGTGCGCACAATTAAAGTATGAAAGTAAAAATATTTTTTAAGAACTTTATACCACTAACCTGAACTTGAGTACACGGTGAGCACTATACAAAGCACAGGACCAGTGAGACTGAAGTGACTAGTCCTTACCGAGCAGCCTCTTTATACCCTGCTGGGTGGGGTCCATTAGCCCACGCCCAGGAACCGGTAGTTGCCGACAAACCGGGAACCGCGAAAGGTTAAATGCTGGGTGTGGTCCCCAGACACGGAAAATGCGCCTTGTTTTCCTGGTACATTGGACAGCTTACGATTATTACTGACAAACCGGGGACCGCGAAGGATAATTGTAGGGCGTGGTCCCGGACACGGAAAGAATGCGCTTAATTTTCCTGGTTCATTTATTTTAAATTGGACGGGATACTTTGCCGAAATAATTGAGAGTCGTTGTCATATATTAGTGGATTGGCACCGTTCCAGTCTGGGAACCGTTTGACTTTTCCTGATATACTGTCCGCTTCACATCTCACTTGCCAATACTGTCCGTTCATAATTCAGTTCCATCACTTGATTTTGCATATCTCCCTTATTTATGATTCAATCGGTCTAAGATTTGGTACAGGGGTGCATTACCACCATCGTTAGGCTTAGGTATACCTTATGGGGGTGAACCACCCCTAGAACTACCCCTAAAATGTTAATTACCAAATCGGGTCAAAATCATCTGAGATTATTAATTCTAGCGTTTTTCACTTGAAATCGCTTGAAAATACTCGATTTTTCGATGTTGGATGAAATTAACCCTTGACAGTTTATTGCTTATTGCGTCACTGTTTGAAGTCCTTGAAGGTTCAAACTCGATCGAAAAATAGTACTAAGCCTACTCTATGACGGTTGGAATCCATAATCAATCATCATCCCCTATTAAGCCTTTTATCAACCCTTACACTAAAACAGCTCTAACCCTGATGCTAATTGTAGGAAAATTCCAAATTTTAGTAAAAAGGAAGACACTA
Organism: Flexamia atlantica; assembly: GCA_035578135.1. Lineage (NCBI taxonomy): Eukaryota > Metazoa > Arthropoda > Insecta > Hemiptera > Cicadellidae > Flexamia > Flexamia atlantica. The sequence continues at coordinate 17,557,125 of JAQJVK010000017.1, read as the reverse complement.
CAGTGTAGTATTTTTTAAATTTCCTTCCAGTCCCCTAAACCCAATTGGTAACCCTACAGAGCTCTTCAACCCTTAAAATTTAGGGCTTTATAGCGGACGTGTTTTTCAACCGATCGACTTGAAATTCGGTATGGTAGTGTAGGTTGGTATTATCTACAAATATATACATCGCCATCTTGATGACGTCAACAGCCCGGAGAAAAGGCGGTAAAATTCAAAAAGCGCGCCAAAACACACGTGGTCGGAAAAAGTTAGGTTAGAACGCGTGCTCTCGTGGGCGCCGCCATCTTGATGACGTCAAATACCCGCCAAATCACACGTGGACGCCGCCATCTTGATGACGTCACCGATCACGTGGTCTATCACGTGAAAGGTCAAGTTCAAGGTCATTTTGTGCTATACTCCCGGCAGTACTACTATTGTGTACTGCAAATCGCCGATATTCCCTGACCTATTTCTTAATTTCCCTGACTTTTACATATTTTTGACATTTTGATTTCCTTATATACAGTATTTGATTCTAGAGGTTCAAATACCTTATTCTGACAGTGATCAAGTCAAGTGTCAACCGATGAGATGACATTTGATCACTGACGAAATAAGGTATTTTAACCTCTAGAATATATTTAAATAGTGATCGGAGGCAAAAACCAACGAAAATAAAGTTATATATTTTATAGGGCCTATTTCACTCCAACATATACACAGCACCATCTCTAACACTTTAGCGCACTTTCTAGATGTTTTTAAATTAAATCCCATGAATTTGAGGACATGTTCCCTAAATTAAAAAACACTTCCCTGATACTAAACCAATATCCTTGACTTTTCCTGACCTTACCTGATGTTTCAGGTCTGTATGAACCCTAAAATGAGGAGGTAAAATACAAAATTTATAATTTTTGACAGTTTTTTCGTAAAACTACAATCGCCATTGATGATGTCATAGCAAACCGTCTGGGGCTAAACCGTACATTTCTGTAAGTGTTAGACATAAACCTTAAATAGAACCAAAGTTTCATCATGCAGATAAATTAATAGGTGCTAGTAGGTCAATTAAAGAGTAATTTACCCCGCTCTCCCCTAATAACTGCAATATCTGTAAAGGGAAATAAGTTGCGCCGTTGACCAAAGTAGTGGAGAAGTGGCGTTTCTGGGCCAAAACGCATTAATCAAAAGTGACAGCTACATCCGGTCTGGTGACGTCAGAGGCTGTGACGTAGCTGTGACGTGTAGGGGTGGGCATTTAAAGTTTTAATGAGCGGAAATGGGTCAAGGTCAGCTGTGGATGTTTTTAAAAAAGATCTTGCATTTTCGAAAAATCCGAAAATGCAAGATATTTTTTTTATTTTTTTAAATTTTACATTAAGGTTGAAAAGTTTGCTCCCAAATTTGAAAAGTAAGTTGTTGTCGGTGGTGAAATTTCTTGCTTATTTTCATTCTTTTTGTTGTTATTGTAAGTTGGCAAAAACACATTTTTTTCGTTTTGATTGTTTGTTGCATAAAGTTCTAAAGATAAACCAAACCCAGTGGTTATAAGTTGTTTTAGTTCTTCACTAAAAATTTCCAAATCCTTGTAGGTTGTAAGATTGATAATGTTGTAATGAATCCCGCGAATGTTGAGAGACATGACTAGAGTTGTTTACTCGACGAGAGGTGTAGCAGGAATGACTATTGCAAAGCTGGTACTGCGGGTATTTCCGATGGTAGTGGGGGTAGTGGCAGGTGTTTGTTTATTCACTTTGAATTTAATCGTTGCCACAATAGACCGAGCCGATGTTGCAATTCTTCTAGTTTATCCAATCAGTTCTTTTGATATGTTTTGCAACTACATTTACAGTAGCAGAAAGAATTACATTTTGTATAAGCTTTTCCGTCAACTTGATCTTCAGGTATTCTAAAACATTTTTCTTTGCAACAATAAGGTATAAATGTTAGATTATTTCTTTTGGATGACATGTTGGTTGTACCTTGTCTTAAACAGAACTGAGCCTCTCAACGTTAAAGTTTCGTATTTATGTAAAGTATTCGAATAAAATAATCGAATAATACCATCGATTAAAAGTTCAAGGTCATCCGTTTGAGTTTTAAAAAAATACAATATCAGTATATAAAAACATATACTGATATGTTGTTTTTTATCTTTTTATTTAAAACTTTTTTTTACAATATTTACAAATTTATTTTTGTGTGATGTGCAGAGTAAGTTCCGTAGAGTTGTTTCCGCTCATTCCGTGTGACAGCAAATATAATGATCCTGGCTGAATTTCCCGCAGATCTTCATTTTGCAGCAACTGGACGAATCGTTTTGGAAGATATACTTGAAACTTTGGTTCATCACCTGGTGTTTATGATGCATCGGATAAAGATGCGACGACTGCGTCTCCATGTGTTGTATCAACTTTTTTCATTTCATGAACAATATAATGTTTGTGTTCTTTTAGTTCTGAACATTTCTTGATAATTAGAGTATTTGATTTTGAATGCAAGTTGAATTGTTCAACTAAACATTGGAGAAACTGTTGTGATGCCATCCTTCACAGGAGATGTTGTCTGTTCGGAGTATGGAGTTAGACTGATACTCGGGTTGTGTCGTCTCTTCGTTTATATAACCTTCAGAACCCCCACTACATTCTTCCGTTTGTTGTTGTAAGTAAGCAGCCAAGTGATATGCGTTTTGTAATGCGCATTGAGATTGGTTGTGTTTCGGATCTATTGTAGAAACACAAATATTTCTAGTATCAAAGTGAAATGTTTTGTCCAGTTTTATGTTAGAACTTCTTTGTTCGTGTACTGTCGTATCCAATTCTTTTTTTCCAATCCTCTAGAATATATGTGTGTAAATTGTTTGCAAAAATGAAACATAATTTTGTGTACATTGTTGTACGGTAGAAACCCTTCAAACCAATGGATATGATGAAAACTATTTGTTAGCCATCTGTTTGTTATTTTAGCTTTTGACTTTAGTTCATGGACAGAACACGGTGCTTCAAATGAAAACGGGTACGCTACTTGTGTAAGCAAATCTAAAATTACCAATTCTTTTATGATAAATCTATCATCGTTTCCGCGAAATGCTTGAAATTCAATTACACAAGGTTTTGCTGCCATTTCTTCATCCTGTCTGCTCATTACGGTGTCTGCTGATCAACTGTTTTCCACAACACGGTAGGTTAGATATATAAACCAGGCCGTACAGTTGTAGGTGCGTTGGTGTATGTTTAACGTGGGCACCGTCCCCAGTAGGCCTACCCCACGGTTTATTGTTTTGTTAAATTACATTGTAGTTTTAAACTAGCAAAGTTTCTTCTTCTGTATTATTGTTGTTGTTGGTTTCTTCTTCTGTACTGTTGTTGTTGTTGGTTTCTTCTTCTGTAGCTTCCGTTGCAACTTCAGTAAAAGGTTCAAAGTTTCTTAACTGCCTCCACATTTCCACTTCATGAGGTATTCTATTAAAGATGGATGTATCTATTGGTCCGTATTGTGAAGTGCTGTCTGGTTGTTTTTCGCATGCATCTACCAGATATTCCTTAATAACAGAGCTTGAAAATGCTAATTGCTTCATATACCTGGTAATAGGTGATGTTGCATAGTTTAAAATGTAGAATTCTTCACGTGTTAGTAGAATTTTATTTTCAAATTGTGTCGAGTCTCTAATTCTTACTTGTTGTTGACCACGATGTTTAACAATGTCAATTTCATTGTCACAATCCAAAAGTCGAATGTTAGTTTTTCTTCCAAAGAAACTGTTGGCTATGTAACATTCAATAAGATGTAAATGTTTGAAAAAGGAATCCCAAGCATTTTTTGAAAATAGAACCATCTTTGTACCATGGCTTAGTATTACTGCGGAAGAGTAGTCTAATGATTTTACCAATCCTATCGACACACTTTTACTCATGCAAGATGAAATAGGATAAAAGATGCGAAGGAAAACTTCAGTTAAAATGTTTGGTGGAATATTTTCTTCAAGTTTTCTTTTCTTTCTTACGTTTGTTTTATTATTTTCCAACTTTTTATTTTGTTTTCCAAACTTTAAAAAGTCATCTATTTCCTTTACAACATTTTCCTCAAAATGTTTATCATCATTTTCCAATAAAGGTGTTGTTTCGGAAACGCCTTGTACAACTGATAAAGAACTCAATTTGTTTATAATGCTGTAGAAGATGTTACCCATACAACTGTAGACAGTCAACTAAACAATTTGCGTTCCCGCTCCTGCTTTTATAACTGAGTGGTGGGGGTATTTTTTTCTTTTCATTTTACAAAACTGCTTTTACTATACCGGTTAAAGGTGTATATGTAACAATTTTATCATTTAAAATTAAACAATAAGCAGATGTATCTTTGGGTACATTTTGTTCAAATTCCATTTCTATTTTTATATCTACACTGGAAGATTTTACAGATTCATTTTGTTTGGAACAATCAACTACAACAATCGGATAGATAGATTTAAATTGGTTTGGCGTTAATAAAGGTGTGTTTGTTTTTCCATAATATGAATTTTGGAATCTTGCGTACATATCGTACAAAACGCTAAGCCTGTCTTTTGTAAAGTTTATGTTGAAGTTGTCGTATAGAAAGAATTGCGAGTTTAGAAACACCTTAAAATTTGTAAGTTTACAATGATCAAATTCACCAGCATGTTTAGTTATTTCATTTCTTCTTTTTGTTTGTAATCCAAATATTACATATCTTCCCTTTTCCAAATGAGTAGAGGTTTTTACAGTCCATGTATGACGTTGTGTTTCCGGAAAAACCGGATATTCATGAAACTCCCAACTTCTAAATGGTATTACGATGTCACGATCTGATTGTAAAGTTCTTAATAATGAAATTCTATTTTGATCGTTTAACCGTACAAAAGAACGGATGCGGTACTCTCCAAACAGTCTTGTCTAATTGCATTTTCCATTCTAAATTAGCTTCCGTTCTTCCATCAGGCGCCATAATAATATCTGTCGTTTGATGATCTTAACAAAACTAATTCTTGTTTTACATTTATTATTATTTTTCGGTAATCTTCGGCAAAGCCTAAAAGTAATCTTAAAGGAATGTAAAAGTCAAAATTGCCTGAACTGTTTGGAGTGATTGTACTGGAATCGGGTGCTACCCATCCTGCGGCGGCCAGCATATTTTTTTCACTCGGTGTTAAAGATGCTAATCCTTTTAATGTACTTGTAATTCCCACCTTTTTTGTTGAATCTACTGTAACTTCGGAAATTTCATATCTTATTTCATCAAACAAATATGCCATGGGGTTATTTATGAACGGAACAGTACTTGCAGTGTTTCCATCTTTTTTTGTTACTCTTCCTTCGATATACAAATAACTTTCACATGGAAGTGTATAAATATCTTGTTGTTGTATGGGAATTCTAATTTCATCATTATTATTTAATTTTGATGAAGCGTAAGGGTTGTGCGTATGATATTCCTTTTCCCATAAGGTTTCGTCGAATGTCGGACCCTGCGCTATATCCAATATTTCCATTATTAATAAGTTTTAATCCAATTTCTTCTATAAAACGAATGTTATCACTTGTTAATCCTTCTAAAGCTGAAGTGCTACTGACTTGTTTACCAGTCAGCTCTTTCTTTTTAATTGATAACCCCATTGTTATACGGTTGATTTTATATGTATTCGTATAGTTATAGGTTCGTCTCTAAAATCAATATGATTTCCGTCTATATCTAGTATGTTCACCACAATGTCTGAAATAAAACTGGTGTTTAACGGTAGGTACACTAAGTTTTGTGGCTTTTCCACAATTTTAAAACCCGGAGCGACTGTTGGATAGAATGTGTGCAATATATGAGTATTTTCACCATCTCTATAAGAACCATGTAACATCTACATATTACATGTAACATCTATAGTGTTAACTTTCATTATTGTCACAGTTCTAGCACCTGAATGGTTAATATTAGGTTCTAAAATTTTTGTTGTTTTAGGAAATCCTAATAAACTACCAATTGAATGTTCTTCCGTAAAATCTATATAATATTTACATTTAATTTCAGCTTTCATAGTATTGTTATTTCCTTTTATTGTTATATTATCTTTTCCCATATGATTTTGTATCGCTTCATTTATATCATCAATTTCATATGCTCCAGTGGGTAAACTAAATACTTGTATATCTGAATATTTGTTTGTATTTTTATCTTTTGTTTTGTAATAATGTATTTTGTCATTAACATTTTCAGTAACGTTGGGAATAGAATTATAAGTTGTTATATCTAATAATGCGGCTTCCCATAATTTATCTTTTTCCAAACGTAACGCAGGGAAAAGAACACTTCGCAAAGTAGATGAAGTTCCAGTTAATGATACTGTATAGGAAGTCATCTTAAAGTTGACTAACGCTTTTTGTTAAAAATCTAAACATAAATGTCCACAGATTACAGTATCATCAGGTTGCTCTCTTTTATAATTGTATAGTACATTTTAGCTGTTTTAAAGTAATATTGTAGTTCTTTTGGTGGTGGGAGATTACCAAAACTATCAAAGTAGTAAATAGTTGATCCTAGTTTCTTATAACATACCCAATGAGTGCCTGATCCTTTACTGTTATCTAAATTTACTATTCCGGTTTCATTTTTCAAAATTTTTACAGGTAATGCATCTTTCATAAACCCTCCTCTAAAAAATGGAATCTTTAAACAAGAAACAAAGTAATTAATTCTTTATCTGTTAATTCTTGATTTGGAATTAGTAATTGTTTTTTTCTGTTTAATACACACGATACGGTCTTAGGTATAATCCTCCTCCTATTTTTATCATTGACCATATTGTTTGTTTCTTTTAGCGAATTTCCCCTATAGGGAAGAAGCTATTACCGTAGGTCTCATGGTAAGACCTAAGCGCGGGACCATCATAACTTTTCGTTTTGGTGCCCCCAGATACCAAAAACACCATTCGTTCAAATTTGTATATATATATCTATATATATATATATATATATATATATATATATATATATATATATATATATATATATATGTGTCTGTAAGCACGATAGCGCTCGCAAAAATGGTCCGATCGGAATGAAATTTGGCATAGGCGTGTAAAGTAGTAATTATTCGGATGAGTTCGAAAACCAGCCCGATCGGACCAACGGAAGGGGGGGTAAAGGGGGACAAACCCCCCCAAAAATGGGTTTTTTGAGTTTTTCACATAGAAAAATAAAATTTATCAAATTTTTGTTGGCACCATTGAATTCAGCTCAGAAAAACAAACAATTTTGTAATTTGAATCACTGCTCTATGTCCATTGGTTACCGAGATATTGAAAGTGGTAAACACAGTACGTTGTCCCAATGTTAACCTTATAGGGAATAAGTAAAATTCTATATCTCGCTTATTTCTCAACATATCTGGATAAAACTTGGTTTGTGGCTTCGTGTAGATGAGATCTAATGTATTTTAGTCTAAAATCCCCGAAATTTCAATTTTTGTGGCAGCAAACCTGCATAATCATTCCCCATGTTATCCTTATGGGAAATAAAAAAATTCTATATCTTACTTATTTTTTAACATTTCTTGACAAAACTTGGTATATGGCTTCTTCTAGTTCAGATCTACTAATTATTGAATTAAAACCAACCAGTTTAAACATACCTGTAGCAGCAAACCTGCATACTCATTCCCCATGTTATTCTTATGAAGCTTACAAAAACATGTCAAATCTCGCTATGTTGGATTGAAATATGTTCTTTTGCACTTGAAATTCGCTGAGTATGCAGGTTTGCTGCAACGGGGGTATTTATTTATTTTTATCTGAGGTGGATCGTCGTTTTCTTCTTATATTTCCTCCACGTTTCTTTGCAGGTTTTCTCCTTCTTTTTCCACCTCCTTTCTTCTTTCCACCTCCAAACATCGTTTTACCCTTCATTGCTGCTGAAACCGCTAAAGCTGCTGCTTTTTCACCGATACTAGCGTCACTGGATGTTACTCTTTGCCAAGCTTTTTCAGCAAGTGCTCTATCCGCTATTGATCGATTTTTAGTATCTGCAAACTTTGAATATGCTATATCGTGTTGTTTGCAGGCTTGATCAAGTTTATTTATTCCAAGATCTCCTCTAGCAAGTCTTTTTTCAATTTTGTTCCAGGACCACAATATTCATAACCTCCTGGTAAATGTAGTTCTACAGGTAATAAATCGATAGCTTTATTAACTATAGCTCCAACCGGATTAGTAATAAGAGAAAGTGCTGTTGATGCTATTCCTCTTCCTCTCTTTATAACGTGTCGATTATGACTGATGCGTTGAACTTTCAACATGGTTTTTTATAGTGAAAAGAAATGTCAATGCTTGTTTATTTTATAAATTCTTTATAATGAATGATGCACTTATCATTTAACATTGTTTATTTATAATAAACACGTATAAGTATTTTGTTTATGGGTAATAAACTTTTACCCAGTCTTTTGGTAGGATTGTATCTTTTTTATCAGCATCAATTTGAGCAAATCTTATATTTCCAGTTTTCATATTTAAAAAATATTTTTCCATAACATTTTTCTTAACCCAATGTAGTTTTTGATCAGATTTTATAGGCTTTATTGTGTTATAAACATCATATAACACTACACTTAAGAGTCTTATAATGTAATTTACATTAACAGCATCAGTAATATCAATAGGGTCATCTAAGTTAGTCAATCGCAAGTTTTGACGATAAAAAAACGTTTTGTGTTTTTCTGTTCTTAAGCATCTTTCATGCCATTCTTTTACTGTAACTGCATCACCGTCTGCTAGTCCTGTTCCAACATTAACTAGTGGTCTCCCTTTGCAATCAAAGGCTTGTCGGCCACCTTCTTTATGATATTCTTGTAATACAGGAACTTGTCTAATTGTTGCTACATCAGTTTCATCCGACCCTTTTTTAACATAAGTAATTATTTTTGCATCCGCATCCCATTTGTTATTGCTTAATTTCATTATTTGATTTATTGTAGCTGCATCTGATTTTGCAGTTCCTTCCTTAACGTTAGTTAACACTTTATTTTTGAAATCAATTGTATTAATATCATGTGTAATACAATGATCTGTAATATATTGAAGGTTTACAGCATCTTTCATATCTTTAGGGTCTCCAATATCATGTATTACAAAGTTGTAAATGGAAAATTTATCTGTTTTTCAGGGATGACTGAATGTAAATACTTTTTTGTAACTGAATCTTGATCATTAACAGGATCTGCTATATTGGCTATTCTAAGATCTTTTGCATCATATACTTTATTATTACTCCTAGGATCATATCGTAAGGTTTGGTTTATGTACCACATTAAATATTCTTTATTTACCGAATCATTTTTATCTATTAGTTTTGGAAGATTTACAATTCTATAAAAATTAGCGTTATACACTTCATTTTGAAGCTTTAAGCTAGGTAATGTTTCACTTTTTAATGTTTTGAAATTTACTGCACCATTATCATCTTTTGGATCATTTACAAACTTTAAACGTTTGTTACTTATATCATAATCTCCATCGGATGTTAGTGGTAAACCACCTCTTTTTCCATAACATCCTGATTTGCTTCCAGTTTCAGAATACCGTCCAAACTTATCCACACTCATGGTTATACTGAATATTTAATCAGTTATACTTGTATTATATATACTCATATTTTTTATGCAATTACTCCTCGATTTCGCAGTTCGCCGACCAAAGCTACCCATTCGTTTTCTAAACCACTATGTCCGGCTTGTTTAGCTTCATATATCAACTTCATTTTAGTCAACCAATTTGTTTATGTCGTTGTAGTATATTATATTAGTATCATACAAGTTTTCAATAATCCTTTTCCTGATAAACTTGATTGATTTGTTTTTCTCCTTTTATGTAAAATATTTATTTCAGCAGAAGATAATGATTTTCTTTTTATGGGTTCCCTTCTTTTTGGTGGGAAACGTTTAGCAATAATAGTTTTATATTTTTCTGATGCATTTCTATGAACATTGAAATTTTTAGAATAATTTTTCTTATGCGCATTTGTATCCTCCAATATTTGTTTAAAAATGTTTAAATCCTTTTTAGTATATTTTTTAGGTTTCGGTTTAAAAATAAGTTCAAACAATCCTTTTGTACCCTTGTATTGTTTATTATTTATAATAATATTGTCATGTTCGTCTACATCAAGTTTGCTATCTCCAATCATTAGCCCATTTTCTTCTATTCTAGCACCAAAAGTATGATATTTTCGAGTTGGCTGTGCAGAATGTAACATTTTTAATACAAATTGTCTTGCAAGCGGCCCTTTATACGCAATATCCGAGCCCAATTTGCTCAAGTTGGATGGATTAATAGACTCTTCTTCTTCTTGTTGTTCTTCGCTTGTAGAAAGACCTTCTCTTTCTGTTAAAATATCCGTTTCTTCACCTAGTTCGCTTTCTTCTTCAGTTGTTTCTCCTTGTTGCGTAAAACTTGTATCACCTTCAAATTCTTCTTTTTGTTCAAATTTTGAAATGGGTAAAATAGCATCTCCGGAAAAATTAAATGTTGAAGGTTTAACATTTTGCCCTAATTGTTTTAATGGCTCAGTAATAGTTTTAAATGTTGATTCCAGAAATTTCTCTTTTTCACTTATTCCTAATCTTAACGCTCTGTTTTTATGTCTAATAGAATCACTAAGTGATTTTATTTCTTTTAATAGCTTTTCCTGATTAACCATGTTTACACCATGGAGACTTGTACGATAATGTTGTTAATTAATGTATTATAACAAATTTATCAAAACCTATACGGTAACGACCATCTGTTATAGCTTTATCTTTCATAATTACCAAAAATCCATATTTTTCCGCCCAAGCTTTTCCACAAAGCTCTTTGAATTTTTCAAATGACATATCAGCATTTACATGATCGTTGTATATATGTTTTAGGTTTGTATCGTCTTGTTTGAATAAAACTAAAATATTTGCATTGTCTCTAATTACTTGTTCTGGAATTTTGCTATATGTTTGTCCGATATATATGCTATCAATATTATTATGTCTTCCCATAGCAAAATAGTTTCTAATAGTATCATGCTTTTCACTAGATACATCATCAAATACAAATATAGAATACGGCTTAGCCTGGTCTGGTTGCATAACACTATCACTAGCATTAAATTTGTAATAGTTAACATCAGGCACATCAGTCAGGATCTTTTCCAACAATTGGTACTTTGGTTGATGTCAGGACTTTGAAAAAATATATAGGTTATTAAATCGCAATCCTTTTGTGTTTGTAATTAAGTTAAACACAACGTTAGTTTTGCCACAGCTTGAGGACCGCTTACTATACATCGTACAGTGTTTGGAAATAAACTGCCGTGTTTACCATTGATTTTAACGTTATCTACGGTTAAATCATCAATGTTATTAATATTAAATTTATCTTTATGGTGAACAATCTCCATCTTATTCAAAGGCAGAAGAGTAAATAAGTTGATTTAAAACTAAATCAAATCTTTTATAGGTATCCACGAATCTTCAGTTTTGTCAAACCCCACCAACGTACTTTAACTTGGTCTTTTTTCCTTTGCAACACCTTTTCAACAAGATAGACATCGCCTACTGTTGACTTTAACAATTCATGTCCATAAAAACCGTCTTGTAACAAATTTCCTTCGTTATCTTTTAAAATATAAGTTTCCGGTACAGTAGGTTGTACTTTATACACTGTAAAAACTTCGTTTGTCCAATTGGGCAACTATTTTTTAGTAAACACTCTCCTTTGTATTTACTAATTCAAACTTTATCATTTACATTAAATTTTCGTGGTTTTCTTTGTTCCGCTTTTGGCTGTGTATTCTTTTTAATTCGTTGTAAAACTAGTTTAGCGTTTTTCGTATTCACTTTGTTAGGTGCCATACCGATAGTTCTATGAAACTTGTTGTTGTAATCGCTTATTAATTTTGGTAAGATATCAACCCATACGTAAGAACCTCTTTTCGAAAACATTTTATACATTGCTCCTTTTGAGGTTCTATTAAATCTTTCAATTATAGCTGCCTTTTACTCAGAATTTGTGGAATAATGATTTATCTTATATTTTTTCATTAACAAGGCAAAAGGTTTATTAAAAAATTATTTCCCATCATCAGTTTGTAAATGTTTAATTTTATTTTTATCTCTTTTTATAGCTACTTCCATAGCTTTTGTTATGCTGTTACCAGTTTTGTCTATTAATGGCAAAGCATCTGCAACTTTAGTAAAACAATTAATAATCGTAAGTATGTATTTAAATCCTTTATTTATTTTACCATGCGGTTGCATTTCAATTAAATCTGCTTGGTATAAATCATTTATTCCTTTTACAACAGTATTTCTTCGTGGAAACTTTATTCTTGCAGGTTTATGAAGTTCATTAACAATCTTTTCCTTTAACTCTGTCATGATGTTTTTACTAACAAAGTCAAGTTGGTATTGAGTGTTTCTTTTTCTGCATCCGCTTTTATAGTTCAAGGTCATTTCAACATATTTTTAAAAAAGGGGAAATCACAGCGAGCATGTTGTGATTTCCCCTTTTTTTCTTTTTTTCTTTTTTCTTTTTTTTTACTCATCGATAGGATTGAGAGAGTAGTGGCCGAATGGTAGAGTGTGAATTTTGTCTGGAAGAATGTGTCGTTTGTCATCATTGGAGCAGAGTGCTTTTTTCACTTCTGTTACGCTGTACAGTTGATGGTTGAAACTTCTGATGGTGTTGAATTTTGCAGTTATAATCGTTTCTTCAAATAAGCATTGCTTGTAGTGTTCGAAATTTACATTCTTCTTAAGATACAAACTTTTTACACCCTTAGCTTTTTTAATAACATTGTTTTCTTCTTTATGCAATTGTAGTGAATACAATTTTGACATTAGTGCAAAAAGGTCTTTCAGTAAAATTCCATTTGCTTCGTCTTTAGACTTTCCAAGTTTCTTTTTGTTTCGATCATTGTCATAATTTAAATGATCTTATGGATAGTCACTAAAATCAAATTCATCTTTGTGAACAAATGTTCGAAGATCCAAATACTATCTTCAGTAAGAATCCAGTAGATGAAAGCGTCCGTGTCCATGTAGGCGATTCCGATGTTATCTCTACCGTAGAAGAAGACCATTTTATTGTAGTGGAAATCATACAAGTGGGTTTTGGAAATATCAAAGATTGACATTCCAACGTACAACGGGCGATCCATTTTCACGCTTGTCTTCTTCATAGATACTGCCACAAGGTTTTCATTGATATTAACAGATGTTCCAAAGTTTGGTTTTTGTACAAGCTCTTGTAGTTTTATCGGATCTGTAACTAATTTAACATTTTTGTGTTTTCTTTTGTTTTCCAATGTTTTGCCAAATATCGCATTATTCATTAATTTAAAAAAATCCTTTTGAAATGTTGATGTTGCAGCTGCTCTTCTTCTGGTGTTTGAATCAATGTACGGTTTTAACCAGCATGATTGGGAAAATTTTAAAACTCTATGAATTTTGGTTATACGTAAACCCAATTGGAGTGCTTGTTGAACAACCCAAAAGTGAGCGACGTATCTTTGGTTATTTTCAAGAGTCATCATTAATTTTGGATGTTTGCCAATTGGTGAGACTTCTGTTTTTGCAAGGAGCGGAAGATCGTAAGGAAGATCAAGCAAGTGTTCTGGATATTCAAAATCACAGTCTAAAATGTATCCGGTGTCTCCGTCTTTTGAAATTTGCAAAATATCACCAATAGAGTCTGGATTAACCCATTCAAAGTTTCCAAAAGGAAGTGGATTAGACATGGCCCATCCGTATAAATTGTTGCATCAAAATATCCCAAGAACACTGATGGTTTTTCTTCATCGTGTCCTGGAAGATATTTGTTGTTAGCTTTAACATGTCTAGTAACACTTTGGGTCAATCCACCTCTAACGCCCGATTCGATCATCAACACCATGTCAATATCTGTTAATAATTGAAGGTTGCACTTTGTTTCTTTTAGCATAGCTTGCCAAGCTAATCCTGGAGAAGTATAAGAATGAAGAGGGTCTAATCCGTAGGCTTCAAAACAAGTGTTTCTAAATTCTTCCATCTCATCGCAAAGAAGGGTCACATCAAGTTTTACATAAAAATCAGAATAATCTCCTAGAGTGTTCATTTCCAATTCGTCCCAAACTCTGCATGCGTGTTGATAGTCTTCAGGTGAAATGTCCGAATCGGTAAGTTTACTTTTGAATGCTTCTGGTGGAGGAAGTGATGTTTCTTGAAATTTATGTAGTCCATCGATGTAATCATACGGAAAAACTCCTTTCCGAAGAACCAAGTCCATTTTTTCTGCAGGTACAATTTTGCTTGTTTCTATTAAATTTTGTCTTCTTAAATTTTCAGAAAGTTTCATAAGACTAGAAGGCATAAATCTAAAAGAATCAACAAATCTAAGTTTAATTTTGCCCACCTTTTTTGAAAAGCTTATAAATTTTTCCATAGTTTGTGCCAAAACGTCTATTTCACCGTTGTCTCTTGCTAATTCGGGAATAATAAAATGTCCATCGTATCCGCTAAGATTGTGAAAAACCACTGGAATGAAAGATGGTATTTTGTAGTTGATGTTACATCCGTTGCAAGCTGCACCTCTCTAGGCTCCTGTCAGATGGTCATGGTCGCGAACTTTAATTTTAGTTTCTGTGAATTCATTAATACACAAATAGCATGTTGTTGCCGAATCATAAAGATAAAGTTCTTCCGGTGTGATAGGTGACATAGGAACCACATTGCTATACATTGCTTCCACTTTCCCAGCGATGTCATATAAATCATCAACAAAGTATCGAGCTGCTTCTTCTCCACGATAGATCTTCGGTGTAGATGTCAAACCATATTCTTGCAGATGTTGATCAGATAAAGTGGATTTTACTATTAAACAATAACTGTTTGGTTTGTGAAGTTGATACTTTGTTCTGCTGGTATTTTCCTCTCCTTCTTCTTGTTCAAGTGGAAGCAATGAAGATTCAAAATCTGCATACACTACAGCGGGAATTCTGTATTGTTGGATAACTTTGTCAAATTTTACTTGCGATCTTCTAGGGTGTGGTAATTTAATTCTTACTTCATAGTGTCCACTGCATAGTCTTTGGTGTTCCGTCAGCCATTCTGAACCTCCTCTTCTCAAAGGTTTGTTTACAACACAAAAACATCTTTTACAAGTTGTTTTTGGTTGTTCTCGTTTTGATAACTGTTTGGAAACTAGAGCTTCAAAATCTTTTATAAATACATAATGTGAAATATCACCTTTGGTTATTAATAATAAATCAGTATGATCTCTGCGTTCGGTGGGTGTTATACGTAAGGGGTAGACATTGTTGGATGAATCTAAACCAAATATGTTTACAGATGCAAAAGGATTTTTCTTTTCAAATTTTGATATGTCTTGAATTGAAACAGGATAAGTCATGCCTTGAAAATTATACTTATGGTAAACCTCATTGTATGCTCTACTCGGTCGTTCCGCATGATTTCTTACATATTTTGCAAGCATTGCATACTTGAAACATTCAGCATCTTTATTTTGAACATTAATACAGGATTTGGTGTCTTGAATTTTCTTTGGCAATTCAATATGACTACTACCTCTTATTCCATATCCATGTTTATGAACTCTAATATCCAGCCCTGTTATACTTAACAAACTCCATCCTGAACCTCTTCCTTCATGTTCTTTCAATTTTGTTAAAAGTTCTTCAAAACATTCATCCACGATTGAGCTTATATCCGATGCAAACATGATGGTTTTAATTTTAGTTAAAAATCCTCTTGGTGATGTTTCATTTTAAACATTTGTAAATACAGTATCTAATAATATTCCAAACTTTATAAAATTTAATCTTCTTAGTTCATTGTTCAATGTTTCTGTTACTAATGTTTTTGCTTTTTATATAAACTGTGCAAGTTGCAATTGAGCATTGTCAATCTTAAAATGAGTTACTACACTACCTGGTAAAGCTCGGGCGTATAATTCCACATCTAAAGATGGTCCGGGTGCGTATTGAATAACACTTGCTCTTGAATTTAGTTGTTGTTGATGGGTAGCCAGCATTTGATCTAATTCTTCCAAATCTTCTTCTGCATTGTTATTTGTTTCTTGGTTTGTTTCGTTGTTATGATAAAGTTCTTTGTGTAATTGTAGTAAGTTTTCATCTTCAAAAGATTCTTCGCAACTGATGCAGTAATACATGATGTAGGTGTGCTCTTCACAAAAGTTGCCGTAATAATGAAAACCACTCTAAAACTACCCTTATTTATAACAATACCCCCACCACTTGTTTCTGTATTAAACACACAATGTGTAAATATATTATATTTCAAAACACCTAAGTACTAAGATCATCCAATGTAAGTTTAAAAAAATCTAAGTGTCAAGGTCAAATAATGCAAGTTTAAAAAAAATCCAAGTGTAAAGGTCAAATAATTTAAGTTTTAAAAAATCTAAGTGCCAAGGTTAAATAATGTTAGTTTAAAAAAATACATGTTATGTGTTGTAAGTATGTTCATCGTTGCTGTTGTTTAAATATTCTACTTCCAAATCGCTTTCATCTTCCTCCGTGTCTGATGATGGAAACAAACGACGCAGAACAAGAGCATGTATATATTGTTCTGGATCATAGTCAATTGTTACATGTGTTGACGGTGTTTCTTCACCTATTGCTACTGGTTCTTCCAAAATATTTTCTTCATCAGTTGTAGCATCAGACGTAGCATCAGATGTAGCATCAGATGTAGCATCAGATGTATCATCTACTAGAATCAAACTGTTTTCAAAAATACTTTCCTCATCCGTTAAATCTTCTGGCTCAACCAATTTATATATTTGTTCACAGATTGCACATGCAGCAGGAAAATTGGTGTCTGTTGGAGCCATTCTAAAAGAAACTTGATATTGTAAAATAAATGTTGAAGCAAATGCTTTGAAAATTTTTCCAAGTTCGAAAGTATTAATTATTGGGAAGTTTCAACACTTAAACTTTTTACAAGTCCAATGTAAAGTAAAATAAAGAAAGAAGTGTTGTTGCCTGTTGGAATAGTGACAAAAGAATGATAGGTTTGAAAAATTTTCTAAGTCCTAAAATAATAATTATTGGAAAGTTTAACACTTAAAATTTGTACAAGTCCAATGTAAAGTAAAGAAAGAAGTGTTGTTGCCTGTTGGAACAGTGGCAAACGAATGATGGAGACCAAACCCGCAGCAAGACTCCTGTGGTTTGGGAGGGGGTAAACGAGGAGGAGGGATGACCTCGAGCCGAGTTGGGGTCCGGGGTCTGCGCTTGTGCTTCGGCATCAGTTGCTTGCTAGACAGTGAGGTGGTAACATGTTCAGAGGGCGCCCTGAACATTTATCATTTTTGCTGTTTGGTGAAAATATCTTGTTACCACCATCTTGTTATTTGTATAATAACTTCTTGACGTAGGACTGATTAATTTTAAGGCATGGTAGTTCTTTGTGCTTGTAGATACCCTAGGGTTTGTAGTTTGTTTTTAGTTTGCTGGTTTGGTAGTTAGTATTAACTTAAAATTTTTCTTTTACTTACAATATATTTTTGCCTGGAGTGTTTAAGTTTAAAGTAATATTTTGTTTTTAAGAATGTTATATGATATGTTTTTAAAACCTTTCTATTCCAACTTCCTTTTTCCAACAAGCTTGTTGAGGGCATTCCCTCTCTTGTCTTGTACTCTTTTTTAGTTAGGGACACCTTTCAATTCCAATTTCCTTTCCTTTTTTCCTTCCTTCTTTTGGAGTATGGTACAGCAATTTATGGTAAACCGGCTCCCGCTTTTGTAGTGATTACGGTCCACCACACCGAGTCACTTACAACCTCTATACGTGCTGGATGGGTAGTTCGCCTACCTCCGGAGTTTTGCTAGACCTCAGTTGTTCTGCGTCGCTAATGGCGAGACACTGGCTCCTTTAGTGTTAGGAAATAAAAACATATTTGTATAACATTTTTCGTTAGTTATTTAAGCAACTTGCTATTTCAAAATAATATTTTTTGTTTTAACTTAGCGTTGTGCGCTTATGGTGAGGTGTGTGAGATTGCCTACGTGATGATCACACTGTAATCATGATGTGCAGCGCTGGGCTGTCTAGCTATTTTTTTAACTTAGTTTTATTTTTACTTTTTTATTTTTATTAATTGTTAAACTCTAGGCAGATTGTATTGTAAATTAGCTTTTCTTCTTTTAGGTTTCCGGGGGTGTACGGTTCTGTAAAACCGTACACCCCCATTTTCTTTTAAGTTATCGAATGACCTTGACCTACTTATTTTCAAGGTCAACAAAAGACTTAGCGAAAGTCTCAAGGTCATTTTTATGTAAGTAGATTTAGCTTTTCTTCTGTTAGGTTTCTGGGGTGTACGGTTCTGTAAAACCGTTCACCTCCATTTTCTTTTTAATTATTGAATGACCTTGACCTATTTATTTTCAAGGTCACTAGCAGTTAGCGAAAATTTCTAAGTGTAAAAGGTAGGTCAAGGTCACCAAAAATTACCCTATGAACGGGGGAATAGACCGCTAAGTAATTCTTTTGGAATTACAAAGTGGTCTATTCCCCCGCTCCAATTTTATTTCATTTTTACACTAACCTCTCAGTTTTAACAAAAGGAGGTATTTGTTGTGCACACTGCATAATGTTTGATTTACACAACACATCCTTACTCATCTTTTACCCTTTTTCACTCCTTTTTTAAAAATATACGAGCATTGTTCTTTTTTAGGACTGGATGATGAAGAAGAACCTGACATATTGTTGGATTCTAAAAAGTAAAAAGTCATTCTGTTATCCCGCTTTTATAAGATATTCCCCCTCAACTCTCTTTTTTGAAAGTAGGTCAAGGTCATTCAAAAATACCTAATAGACCGCTAAGTAATTCTTTTCGAATTACAAAGTGGTCTATTCCCCCGCTCCAATTTTTTTTGTCTTTTTTCACTTGTGTTTACTTTGACCATTTAACTTTATCAGATGCAGATTTTCTTACTAAATAATAATGAATATTACTGATATTTGGAATTCGAAGATCTACTGGTAATTTGAGCATGTAGAGTTCATCACAACATTTAATAACAACATCCCTATTACTGATCTTTTTTACAACAGCTTATTTGTGGTTTATTTCAATCTGTTGATTCTAATTCTTTTATAATATTCAGTTTTTCCTGGCAATTCACTTTTGGAAGGTTGAATTTTGGCTTTTTCGGAAGATTGAATTTTGGAAGGTTCACGTTTGTTATGCAGTCTACACAATTTTTTTCATTTACACTACACAATTTCACACACCTTTCACCTTTATTTGCTCCTTTTTTTTAAATATGAGTACACTGTTCTTTCTTAAAACAAGATTTTCTTAATTTTTGAAGTTTTTGAAGTTTTTCAGAAATTTTGTTAGGAGATTTTTTCGGAGAAGATTTTTTCGGTGAAGATTTTTGGGGTGAAGATTTTTTTGGAGAAGGAGATTTTTGTTTCACAATAGAAACAACAGATGATGATGATGATGATGTTGATGAGGAGGAGGAAGACCTGGACGACGAGGAAGTTCCTGCCATAGCGCTGGATCCTAAAAAAGTAAAGATTACTCTGTTAGCCCTGCTCTTATAACAGCCCCCCACCCGCTTACCCCCTCCACTTTTCAAGGACAATTAATTTTTTATAACTCCGAAAAGTATTCATCCAAGTTTTCCAATGTTGGTAAGGGAACATTTTCAGTCGGTAATGGTTGATTAATAATTTCATTAATTAGCAGAAATTGTTCTATTTCTTCTACAAACTTCTTTTCGAATTATAGTTGTTCCAAGTCGTTTGTAGCTGTCGTGATTTCTTTTGTAGTTGGTGATTTCAAGTCTTCTTCCAATTTTCTTATATAATTGATAGCATTTTCACTATGAGTTGTCTATTGTTACGTTTTTGGTTTCGACTGTCCGGTACAGCAAATTTTAAATTATCGAAAGCTTTTTCAATTTTTGTTCTCTTCGTTGTTCCTTTCTTCGTCTTCTTTTTTTCTCGAATCTGTTTTTCCGACAAAGAATCCATGATGTTTTGTCAACTTAAAATTTGGCAAACTACTAAGTTTGATAAAGCTGTTATTCGGTGAATATATATACCGAAAGCCCAAGGTGATTGCCTTCAACCTAGTGACCTTGGCCGGGGAAAAAAGGGGGGATGTCCTTTGCCATCAAGGTGATTGGTATGTATTTAAGGCTGTGAGGTTTGCATAGTCACACCATAACAATGAGCTCCTTGTACGAGTTGTGTTTGCAGCGGATCTGCTCAGACAACCCTATGCTCCGGCATATCAGGGAAGTGTCTGAGCCGCTGCCGCAAATTTTGCAAGGCGAGCTCATTTATGAGCACAAAAAACGGTGTGTTTCTAAAACTAAAATTTGGTTTGAAATGCCAAATGCTGGCAAAAAAATATGTGCCCTATGTCACATGGTACGTTTTCATTAACTGCATTGTTTTTTCTATTTACAATATATTATTTTATTAAATTTCTTTAAATTAATAATTTCTTTAGCGGCTTCCTTGGGCGAATCCGGAACAAGAATTGTACAGATACATAAAACATGAATCTGAAAATGTAGGATACAAATTGAAGAGCCGATAACGCAAGAATATTGTCATCTTTGTGGTTTCTTCCCTCTGGAGCAATATGAAATTAATTGTATGTGTTTATAAACACATATCAATACAAGAAATTAAATAGGAGCGGGGAACAGAGCAGTTTGTGGTTTAACCACTTACTGCTCTGTTCCCCGTTCATAGGGTATCTTCAGATGACCTTGACCTAGTTATTTTTAAGGTTTATTGTAACTTAGCAAAAATTTTCTAAGTCCATAAGGAGGTCAAGGTCATTTAAATCTTAGCGGAAGAATGAAAAGAATAGCTACCAACATGCATTGTTGGTATCTATTCTTTTCTTTCCTCCTAGAAAACCCCTTTAACCCGTGTCAACTTTGATGTAAATTTTTGTACAAAATTGTACATAATAAAGGACCCATGTTTCAAGTCCTTCGTAATCCATAGAATCCGAAGTGCAACAGATTTTTGTACCGTCTGCTTTAACAGCTTCAAGTACTCCACTGATACAATTCAGATTGCTGTGATACGTTTTTATGTACCATAGTACTCTTTTGGCTTCAACAAAGTTGTGCACAGCACCAAAGATCATGAGGGATTCCATGGCAAATATAACCACAAGACTGCAGCACACCTTATATATACTGTCGGCCCAAGGCGATGGCCTCCTATGGCGACCTAGTTAACCCAATGGAGGGGGTTGTCCTTTGCCATCAAGGTGATTGGTATGTATTTAAGGCTGTGAGGTGTGCATAGTCAGATCATAACAATGAGCTCCTTGTACGAGTTGTGTTTGCAGCGAATCTGCTCAGACAAACCTATGCTCCGGCAAATCAGGGAGGTGTCAGAGCCGCTGCCGCAAATCTTGCAAGGCGAGCTCATTAATGAGCACAGGAAACGTTGTGTATTTAAAACCAAAATTTGGTTTGAAATGCCAGATGGCGAGAAAATATGTGCCCTATGTGACAGGGCACGTTTTCATTAACTGTATTGTTCTTTTCTATTTACAATATATTATTTTATTAAATGTCTTTAAATTAATATATATATATTTTTAGGCTCTTCCTTCAGCCGAAGAGGGAGAACCGATGTATAGGCGAATGAGGTATCAATTCGGCATTATAGGATACAAACTGGAAACACCAAGACCTCAAGAATTTTGCCAGCTGTGTGGTTTTTCCCCCTGGCAAAATATGAAATTAAATGTATGTGTTTATAAACATATATTATATGTTTATAAAGACATATCAATACAAGAAATTAAATAGGGACGGGGAACAGAGCAGTTTGTGGTTTAACCACTTACTGCTCTGTTCCCCGTTCATAGGGTATCTTCAGATGACCTTGACCCACTTTTAAAAACTTTATGGTGGGGGAAATGCATATATAAACCGTGGATTAAGTAAAAGACAACATTTCCCTGATCAGCATGGAAAGTTTCCGGATGTCTTACAATGTTCATTGCACTCCTGTACAACATGTTCAGTTTATGTTAAATTTATTCCATGTTCTTCAAAATGTAAATTTTATTGCAATTTCTGTTACTGGAGAAAGATGGGTAAATTTATCATTAGAAACTATCATGGTTACAATCAACCCTTTAATAGACCCAAATTGGTTTTCAACAGTGGAATCATATATTGATACTATGGCTTTCGAACGAGGATATCATTATCTTTGGGTTGATGTTAGTTACATCAACTTTCAAAACGAAACAGATGATGATGGATATGATTCTGCCACATAAAAGTAGACATTAACGGAACTTCTTCCCCTGCCTTTTAGGAAAAAAGAGAGGAACAGTGTTAATTAATAACACTGTTCCTCTTTTTTCCGCTTTAAGTTAAATGACCTTGACCTACTTATTATAGTTTAGAAATATATTAAGTAAAAAATAATAGAAAATGTACATTTTTTTAAGTTTTTGCGTTATAACTTTTACACCGTTGGTTAAATCGAAAAATGTTACTGGACCTTTTTTGTTTGTCTTTTAATTCCGCGTAATTTGAGTACCCGCACGATAGATTTAGAGCATTTTTGTTATATCCACTGCCACCGTGTACGTCGACGCAGCTCCAAAGTCGAACGGCGACGAGATCAAGTGGGGGGCACCCCATTTTGCCTGGGGGCATCCCATTTTGCCGGGAGGCACCCCATTTTACCGGGGGGGCACCCCATTTTGCCGGGGGTGGGGCGCCCCATTTTGCCGGGGGGGCACCCCATTTTACCGGGGGGGGGCACCCCATTTCGCCGGGGGGGATAAAAAAAAACCGACCCCCCAACCCCTTGGGACTTAGACTCTTGTTAGTCACCAAGGGTTGAGGCTTTAACAAACACCTAAATATTAATAACCAACGCGAAAACTAAACTCACCTTTTGGGACTTAGAGGTACGTGGACCTCTTGTTAGTCAACAGGAATTAAAACATTTACAAAAACCAAAATGTTAAAAATAATAATAATTTAATAAAAGATACAACGCAAAAACTAAAATCTTAGGTTATTTACAACTTTTACAAAATATCTAAGTCTAAAAGTAGGTTTTTTTTTAAAATCAATATATAAGTCTAAAAAGTAAGTCTTTTAAAATAAAAATATCTAAGTCTAAAAAGTAGGTCATTTAAAATAATTCTAAGTCCGAAAGTAGAACAACCAAAAGTAGGTCAAGGTCATTTAAAAATTATAAAAAAGGGGGTGCGGAAGCGTGGGGTCCCTACCTTATTCTATACTACGTTATTTCTATACTACTTTATTATAACTTATGCTACCCCCTTAAATGCTATCATGCATGCAGTTACGGTGTGATCATCACGTAAGCAATCTCACACACCTCACCGCCCTATCATATCTTAACCCCTACCTAACGTTCCCCCTATTCTATCTTATACTATGTAATATTACAGTTACAGTGTGATCATCGCGTAGGCAATCTCACACACCTCGCTATAATATTACACCTAACTTAATATTACAGTTACGGTGTGATCATCACGTAGGCAATCTCACACACCTCACCGTAATATTAACCCTGACAAATAAACCACGCAGGAAATGGAAAGGTAATTGGATTGCTATTGCGGCCGACTATTATAGAAGGGCGCCTCTCTCACAATAGCCGAACGCGGTGTATGCTGAACATAAGCTCACCCACACACCATGGCGAACATTACGTTAGGCATAACCGTGCACGTAAGCACACCAGTTACACCTCTACCATAATGCTGAAGTGAAACGTTCCGCGGGGCCGTTATATTAGCGAGCTTGAGACTCGACCTCACTAGTCGAGCCTTGACTAGTAGGTCAACGTGTCGCTCTGCCGGGGCCGGTAGCCTTGGCCGGGTCGCTAGCCTCCGCTGTCACAACTTCGTCTGGCCTGGTCGCTAGCCTCAGCTTTCACTACCTTGACTACAAGGTTGTCGTGTCTGCTGCCTATAATAACCCCATTCGCCCGCCTTGTGTCATTCTGCCACTCGCCACCATCGCTGTTACCGTTCATTCCCACGTTTTTATCCATTTTTTCTATTTCATTTTTATATTCAATTTTTCCATTTTATTATTTTCTCTATCTCATTATGGCCTCTTCATCGTCCTCTTCATCCACCCCTATTCTTCTGGGTCTGCTGCAGAAACCTTCTATCCCAGTATCTATCAACCTTTCTTCAATCACCGATTTTATTCCAGAAAAATCTCCTACTCCCGTCCTCTCCTCCATTAATGACATCATAGCTGATGCTGTTAGTGAAGAAAATCAACCCCAATTATTTATTCATCCCGCACCAGTTGCAGAAACCTCCACAATTGAAGAAATTCCTACCGCCCCAATTTGTGACGATGTTTTAGATGAAAATTGGATGGAATTGTTTGAGATGCAGCTTTCTTCTACCCCCCAACCAATTCAACCCGCACCAACAATGAGAGAAACCCCCACCCCCCAACCAATTCATCCCGCACCACTAAAAAACATAAAACTGAAGAAATTAAAGAAAAACCAAAAATATACCATCTACAAGATTGAAGAGAACAAAATTTATGTTTACAATGAGGAGAGGACGAAAGTTTATGTACTTACCACACCTAAAACAAAAAGAATATATATCCCATCAAATCCAAAATTCCTGATTGTAACAGCGCAGGGTGAAAAATTGAAAATAAATATCACAAATTAAACCTTTTCTTCCTTCCCCTCCTCAGACAAAGTCCACCCTGGTGGCAAAAACGGCCCTTCTAAGGGCCACCCTAAGACTTTCAAATTTAGGCTTTCGCTAAAGCCTCAACCCTTGGTGACTAACAAGCGGTTTACATACCTCTAAGTCCCAAAGGTTGAGTCAATAGCGGGGGGCTTTCGCTAAAGCCTCAACCCTTGGTGACTAACAAGCGGTTTACATACCTCTAAGTCCCAAAGGTTGAGTCAATAGCGGGGGGCTTTCGCAAACCACCCCTTTAACTTACCCCTTTGGGACTTAGAGGTATGTGGACACCTTGTTAATCACCAAGGGTTGAGGCTTTAGCGAAAGCCTAAATTTGAAAGTCTTAGGATGGCCCTTAGAAGGGCCGTTTTTGCCACCAGGGTGGACTTTGGAGGTGGGAAAAGGTTTTACTCGGCAAAATTTATTTCCAACTTGGCACCTTTCTTGTTTATTTTCAAGTGTCGAGGGTTAAGGGGAATAGGAATTTTTTTGGTATGTCAATGACATAAATTTTGGTTTTTTTCTGAGTTAAAAAATGTAAATAGAAGAAGATAAATGTCTAAAGATTTCATATTTTCGGTTAGGTTTCAGTTTTTTTAGATGAAATTTTTGCTGGGGTACGTTTGAAGATACAGGTGAAAGAGGTGGTTCGGTGGTAATTTTGGTGCCGGTAAGAATGTTCTTTCCAACTTGCTGAAAAGGTTTTCGAGCAATAGTGGTTGTCCCATCATACCAATCACGATTGTTATTCGATTGAATAATTCGTACCCCTAGCAGTTGAAGATAGGAAAACCAGTTATACCAAATCTTGGTGTACTCGGAGCGGTTCATAGTGAAATTGAAGTAGGTGTTGTTAGGACGGTGGCAAAGGAGAGAATAACTTGCCAAGTGTAGAGTGTAGAGTGTGTTAAGCAATCAAGGACTGGTGTGCCGGGTGATGCAACAAGGACGACGACCTGTATTGCCAACTGGCCGGCCGGCCGCAAGCGAAAGTGTGGCGCAAGGTCGACGACTTGTATTGCTAACTGGTCGGCAGCAAGCGAAAGCATGCGAGGTCACCAGGAATATAAACCCGGCCTACTCGGTCTCGTTGGTTTTATTAAACCTTTTTCGTTTATCTTTTTAAACTCGCATGATAGGGTTTGTAAACATATTAATTCAAATATGCTGTAAAAATTTTCTTACGATATTTTATTGCAAATATTTTTTAAGCCAAATGTTAAGAAACCATGTTTCTATTTTAATCGCAACTGTAGTTTAGTTTCCATTTCTTCAACTAAATATTTTAACTAGGTATTAAGGTAATATAATAAAGTAGCATCTTTAAAAATATTGTAACTTGTACAAAGTTAAATAAGTATTTCAAAACAATATTTTTAAGCCAAAGTTACGAACATTTGTTTAGCACTGAGATGTTGACCCTACAACACCTACATTACAACTAACACTACATATCTAAAAATTGCGAGGAGTCTTTCATGGTGGTGGGGGAAGGCAGATGTTCCGTCCTGCACATGCCATGTCGAGGGAGGTCGCTGAGCCACTACCAACACATCAGTTTGCCGGTACGACTTGCACAGTAAACATCTAAATAATCATGAGTTCTGTTTTATATGTTTCTTTTATTAAAGATGGACTTAGCATTGAAACGCAAATTTTCACTATTGATGCGGATCCTATACAACAAATTTTAGTACATCCTCCAGAAAATTATGATTCCATATACATTTCAGTGCATGAACCTAACGACCCTCCACCACCAACTGCTGACACGGAGTAGGACAGGGCTACCACACGTCATTAAAGCTTCAGCTCTTCACCCGATCACACATGGACTCTGAGCTTCAAGATAATACTGTTTCTTCTACATCTCCACCAACTTCCGAACAATTATCTACTACAAATGAAACTACTACATGTATACAAGTAAATGAAATTTCATCAACCGTTAGTTCTGATGCGCAAGCAATAATGTTATCATTAACTGGTTTCGACTTAAAATTCAACAATGGAAGAAGAAAGAAATTCACGACTTTACAACTTGGTTTTAGTGAACCCGTCGAAATTTGTTATTTGCCTACTTTCATTTTTATGTGGTTACAATTTTGGTTACCTTGTTCATGAAATGCTAACAGATAAAGAGGAAGAACATTCGCTATATTTTAAAGTTTATGTTTATGTAATTGCATCTTTATTTGGATACTTTGTAGCAGGATATTTTCTTGTTTTTAAAAACATCCACAGCTGGCCTTGACCCATTTCCGCTCATTTAAACTTTAAATACCCACCCCTACACGTCACAGCTACGTCACAGCCTCTGACGTCACCAGACCGGATGTAGCTGTTACTTTTGATTAATGCGTTTTGGCCCAGAAACGCCACTTCCCCACTACTGACCAATAGACATTATTGATTGTACATCAACCAACAAATACATTTTGATATAATGATTATGTGTTACTGCACTTAAAACTGCAGCTTTGTCTTTTTTAAATTTTATCCAGCCATTTTGCCAAAACAGTTTTTTATCAAATCTTTTTAAATTTCCGCTTTTTGTTTTGAAAAAATCGTAAAAAACCAGACAAATGTACTCAAAGATTTGTTTTATTGTGTTGCTTCCATGTAAACAAACCAAAAGTAAGTATTGTAAAAAAAAGTTTTAATATTTATTTTGTTTGTATTACATGTGAATAATTCGAAATATTTTTTTAAATGTGAATATTCCCTCTACTCCCCAGCATTTTATATGTTATTAATGCAAAACAAAAACGTGGATAATTTGAATAAAAACCTTGAATAGTTAGAATTTTTACTGCAAAGTTACGAGATATTTGTGGTTATTGGCTCATATTTCTGAGAGCCAAATTCACAGTCTAAAATCTACTCTAAATACAATATTTTTGTAAGGCAAATTTTCCTGAATTTAAGTAATAATTTAGGAAAGTTTAAAAGTAGTTTTGTTTCCCGGTTTTTGGGGTGTTTAAGTGTAGGCTTTAGCACTGAATAACGAGAATACCAACCGATCCCGCGTCAACTTAATATTACCCCGCCAATGGTTTCAGTAATAAAGTGGGGATACCCCAACTGAGCACACTGGTCAGATTTATGATGAGGGTTATTTTTATGTATCTACGATTTTCCTTACTATTTATCAAACATAAGTCAATACATTTTCAATATAAAGTAATATATTCATCACATCGAATACCTAAATTTATCGATTAAAACACATACTTCTAACAGAAGAAGTAATCATAAGGATAAGAAAGCCTGTGGGCGTGGGTGTTTAACCGCGTGTAGGCCTAACTGCGCATAGGGCATGCAACGAAAAATTTCATATCACATCTGACACAGGTGGTTTTGCGGAGGTGCAATTGAATTGTATCATACTCCTATTCACGATAATATTTTACCCGCTACCTCACGGCGTCTGTCTGTACCATCTTCAAGGCCATTGCACTCACAACTTCTTACCCCAAATCATTTTACTATTAGCATTATAACTGCTATAGCTTAAAATAACATAATTTTACCTTAAGTGATAGAGCTTACTAGAGATTTAATCAGTAGTGTAGTGCTAAAATTAGCCGTGCTGGAGCGGTAATCGGGAGCGGGGGGGCAGGGGCGGCTCCAGGGGGGGGCCATGGGGGCTCCGATTTTTTTAAAAATTTCAAACAAGGTTTTACTAAAATTCATTCTTGTGTATATGAAATGTTTTTTGACCCAATATCGGAAAAGCCGTTGTATACAACATTCTAACATTCTCGAAGACGAAGCTTTTTTATTTCTATATAATTGTTACTTATGTACACTTAATTCAAGCTTAATTCTTTGTTCAATATTAATAGTAGGAGTCATTTTAAGTTGTTAGGTTGGCAGCGCGTCACGATTTGCCGCATAGCCATCTCTATTACTAGAGATGGCCATGTTTGCCGCCATAATTTGGGTTTGGAAAATATTATTTATGACGAAAACAAAACAATATACGTTTATTATAAAATTAGCGCTTATTTCCTGTGTGTATGGATTGAAATAATGTTATTATTACCAAGACCATCGAGTAAGTGATTGATCCGTTTGACTGTTATCTGGCATTCAATACTTATTTGGACTATACCATATTATTACTGTAGTCTCAACTAAACGTACAATCAAAACAAAGTTGGAGTTCATTTAGCCTGTATTAGTCCTATTTAAAAAATGAACAAATTATTAATTTAATCATTAAATTAAGGACCGTCCATAAATACTTTACGCCCTTATGGGAGGAGGGGGTTTTCGTCAGCATTATGTACCGTTACAAAGGAGAGAGGGGGGCTTCAACGCAACGTTAAGCACCTATTAAACCTTAATAATTAATTCCATAAATTATTCCAACAAATTCAAATTATCTTCAAAGTACAAAGTTTTGACTTTTTATGGGGGGGGGGGGGTGGGGATGATAGTACAGTGTTACGTAACTTTTGAGGAGGTTTACTGCCAGCGTTACTAGTCCGTTAAAAGGGGGGAGGGGTTTCCGATAAGGCCGATTTTAGCGTTACGTAATTTATGGATGGCCCCTTAAGTAAAATTTTTAACAAAGTGTTAATAATCTCATAGTCAGAGGTGTTAATAAACACGTATTTGGGGGGGGCACCCAAGGGGGGAAATCGAGATATATCCCCCCCGAAATTTGTGGGTTACGGGAAATTTTTGGGAAGACAAATATCTTGTTCACAATTAAGGTGGTGGTATCACTAAACTTGCTATGAAAGAGAGAACACTACACACTCACTAAACTTTTAAAAAAGCGAAAAGCTTTTTTCGGGTTTAAATAGTTAAATTATATTATTTTAAAAATAATTGGTTCGGGGATGATATATTGGATTAGGGTATTTTTACCTATTGAGGTTATCGTGAGTAATTGGTGGGAGTGGGCCTATAAGAACATAAGGCAAGCAAAAACTGCTGATGAAAACAGTGGCCATTAATGGTATCCGCGTTATAACTACCATATC
Source organism: Flexamia atlantica (assembly GCA_035578135.1). Lineage (NCBI taxonomy): Eukaryota > Metazoa > Arthropoda > Insecta > Hemiptera > Cicadellidae > Flexamia > Flexamia atlantica. The sequence goes on along the minus strand of JAQJVK010000017.1, from coordinate 17,527,365 downwards.
CATCGTCGTCAGATGTGGCAAAAGTCTCATTATATCACGTGAAATATTCATGGTAAAAAAATCACGATGTTAAATTGCGGCATACGAATATTGTCGTCTTCTCAGGGCCGTGTCCTTTACGCTATTCGTTTGTCGGACGATCTCGTAGCAGCATCGGGGCAGACGAAAATCGTCTGCCTACGTTGCGTGAAAACCAAGTCTCACCGTCAAACCTAGAAAGATTTATGATAAGTCTGTCAAATTTCGGAGATCAAACTTCTTCCGGTGGTCTCCAATATTTGACGTACCGATGCTTAGGCCTACGTGTACAACATAGTTTTGCGGTCGCGTTCTGGGACTTGAGAAACACTACAGAAGAGTGACAACCTGCATTTTCTAATTCTATTCATCAACCTCGCTCGAATAATCTAGGATCCGGATACTTCAGGTCCAGAAGGTCCGCGGCGCCAATAAATGAGGATGTGAAATATAGTTTTTACTTTGAAATAAAATAGAAAAACATTATTTTTTCCCAAGGTTAAGAACGTGTAATTTTTTAATTACTTTCTCATCTGTCGTATTTTAATGTAAGGCCAACTAAATAAATATGCTATTCCTATGACTGTGTAAAAACATTTTGCTGAAATTCTAATGTGATCAACAATTTTCAGAATTTAATCTGTGAGCAGTCTCAAATTAGCTCAAATTCGGGAGTTGTTCTGTTTGTTGCTGTGCCTCTAGATTGCCTAAAAATGCGAATTTACAGTTGTAATTTGTGAAAATTTCCCGTTCCCCCTTTGGGAGTATTCCATACCCTCCGGCATCCCCGTTTGGGGGTATCCATACCTCCGGCCCCCCGGTGTATCCCCCCGAAAATAAATCCTGCGTACGCCATTGGGGGGGGGGTGACTAAAGATGAACTTAATTTTCTCATACTTGGCCCCCCCCGAGAAACTGTCCTGGAGCCGCCCCTGCGGGGGGGGGGTTGTCCATCAGTTATAAACTATGATCACAGCCGTGTAGTCCTATATCACAGCGGTGTTTGTGAAAGACACTTTAATTCTAGAATTGTTTGTATACACAATTTTTTTGGGCAAATGGGTCAAACCGTCCCGAATCGAATCTCAGATCTCTAAATTTCCGATATTCTGATAAAGAATCGGTTTTTAAAAACCAAATGTAAAACTGTAAGATTAGACTACACACAACGCGGACGCGACAGCGATCCGGTGTTCGACGATGGCGAGATTAGTTTGTCCGTTTCGCGTCGGCGTCGTGTGACGGACAACAAGACATTTACCGCGAAGACGATAGATAACCTAACTGTCCGACACTCCATGTCGATTTGTTTACAGTGACGTGGCGAGTCTTTACGTGAAACCGTCTCTGCAATTACGAGTTAAAATACCGCGGAGTGACGTTGAGTTCGTTTAAGAAAGGAGAGTTTTCCTAAACAGCGTCAAACGAATTACGCCGGACCGTAACGCAATAACTTCAACAAAATCGGTTCCAGTGTCCAAAGTGGATAACGGGAGGCAAACGTCACGGGCACGGACAACATGCTACGAATCCGATGCAAAGCATTTGGCATTTGACGTTTGACACTGCCTAGGCAAACCAACCCTTAAGTAGGGGTGGCCCCACTTTAGAACCGGAAACAAGATGGCGGCCGTCGCCCCCGTTTCCCGCCAAAATGTGACGTCACCGGAAACAAGATGGCGGCGTCTTTTCCCGCCAAAATGGTGGACATAACCTCACTTTTTTCCCGCCAAAATACATAACCTCACTTTTTTCCCGCCAAAACTCATAACCTAACTTTTATTCCCACCAAAACGGTGAACATAACCTCACTTCTGTTTTCCGCCGAGGTAAGATGGCGGCTGTGACCCGCCAAAACGTGACACAGGGTTGATGTCACAAGGGTCCGCCCCCGTCCCCCGTCTTTTGTACCAGTGTTGGCAACTGTAGACAGTGAAAACGTTCATATTTATATAAATAACATTATATGTTATGTCACATTATCCCCCTAGTGTTACTATATAAAGTGCAGTTAATCACATAGAGTATTATAAGACATATGTTTATTATATGATATGCTGGGTATGTCATATTAGTTCTTTGTAATGTTATAATATTATATGAAATTTTTCTTAAAATTAAATATCTCTGGAATGGGCTAGTCAATTTAAATAAAATTTGGTACTTAGGTACTTCTTAACCTCTTCTACTTTTTCCAAAGCCTAACACCCCCCTTTTACCCCTTCCACCCCCTCTTTTTCATCTTTTCATTTTTCAAATATGGCTAAAAATATATAAAATCGTCGATATCTCGAAAACGGTTGGTCCTAGAGCAATTTTGGGCCCAAAAATCGACCCTCTGGGCATCCGACCTCATGGGGAATATGACCATACTAAGAAAACTTATTCTTAGGAACTTTTGTAAAGTGGTTTGCATCTACCAAAAATGAAGGGGCAATTATCATGTAAAAATTTAAAATTTAATAACTCAGGAACTATTTGACCGAACATAATGAAACTTGGTATGTGGATACTTGTTAACTTCTGCTACAATTATAAGTATACTTAAACCCTGTAGTGCAGGTGAGTATCTAGAAAATTGAAGGGGCTATATTAAAAAATTTAATAACTCAGGAACTAAGCAATGAATATTAATGTAACTTGGTATATAGGTTCATGTTAACTTATGCTAAGACGTAAACTGGGTGATGCGGGTTTCACCACAGAAATTGAAGGGACAAAAAAATAAAATATTATATTTTAGAAACTAATTATTGAATTTTTATTAAAATTGGTATGTGGGTATATTTGAGTCTCTGCTACCTTAGTCTGTACTTTTTTATCATATATTGAGGTATTAAGTCATTAATTTAAATAGTAATGGAAAAATTAACATTGTAATGACCATAAAGGAAATGGATATTTAATAATTATCTTTGCTTTTGTAGCTTTTAAATGGTTGTCCTTTTGATTTGTGTAGTCAGTTTACTAGCATTGACATGTGTAGTTGTTCTTTTGGATTGTGTAGTCAACCTCCTTGTATTGACATGTTTAGTTGTTTTTTGACTTGTGTAGTCACCGATTTCTGTACGGTACGTACTACCTTATATATCTGTTACCATTAGCTCAGTTCTTCATTCTGCTCTAGACTGTTGTTCAGTGTAGACATTGTGTGCTCTGCTCCTGATATTGAGATAACATACTAACTTTTGAGTTATCATATAAATATAATTTGTAATCTGATTTTATAATTTTTGGTTGGTGTATTTACTTGATTTTATTAATAGCTGTATTTGATTTTATTAACTTTAAATAATGCAGTCTGTTTCTAAGAAGAGTTCTCTAACTAAGGAACCAATTATTTTTATTGGCGAAGAACAAACCTATAATAAAAAATTTAGACTTAATGGGCTTAGTACTGCTTTTAAGTTTACTAAGCCCCCTAAAGGTGTATCTGAATTTGACTGGATCCGTAAAGGACTTGATAAAATTGTTGAAAGGGAAAAAGCTAAAGCTTCGCCCACAGACTATCTAGGATTTAAACTAATGTCTATTAATTTGAAAAGTAAGGAGCCAGGGTATACCGGCATGCGGTTAACCTCTGAAGTAACTAGTAATGACATTTGGCAGATTTTCGGGGGAATACTTCAAAGTAACTCTGGAAACATTACTTCATCTGATACTTTTAGAGTAGATGTTTCAAGGGTAAATGTCCCTGTTGGAAAAGGTAGAGTAAGACCTGGTCTCTATAATAGTTTTGAGGAAGAATGTAAGGCTAGGACCGAGACTTTGCATTGAAGCCACCAATGAAATATTAATTAATATTGCTGTTATTGCTGATGCCAAGTCTCGGTTTGACCAACCGCCGCCGTCAAACCTAACTCAAGCTGACCTATTTTAAACCTAACTGAACCTGACCTCTTTTAACCTTACTCAACCTGACCTATTTTAACCTGACTTAACCTGACCTATTTTATTTTGTCAGCTGAAAGTCAGACCCGTCCCCCAGACGGGTCTGACTTTTCAAGTTTAAACTTGAAAATTTCAAGCTCTCTCATTGGTTAAATTATCCTGCTTTGTGATTGGTTATAAATAGGTGTTCTCTTCTTTGATTGGCTGAGAGATTTGAGGTCTTAAAACGTTTTCCCTAAACTCATTCTCTTACTTGCTCCTGTACCGGTAAGACGTCCCTGCGTTACTTTGCTCTTTGATATTGCATAACCTAACTTTTATACTTGAAAATGTCTAGTCCTAACCTAAGCTGACTATTGGGTTTTATTTAAAATTGGTATATGGGAACATTTGAGTCAAACACTGTAAAATATATGATGATCAAAGGGAGCACCGAATCGGTGCTCCCTTCTTCCGGTCCATACGAAACACAATGACTACCGGTTGGCCACCATGACAACTCGAGTTAAACACGAACTCGTACGGAGATTACCGAACTTACACGAACTCGGATCCTAACGAGTCAACAACTCGGAAAACTGCAACGCTATTGGTTCAATTCGAGTCGGAAACGGACTCGTCTGGGGAATGCGAACACAAACAAACATGCAAACGCAAACGCATATGCAAATGCACACTGAAGAGAGCAGGCGCGTTTATTTTTGTTAACCCAGAGTAATCGCCAAGAGCCCTACCTCTGGGGTAGGGAATGCTAATTTTCCCGTTAATTTAAAAATTAACGGAAAATTAGCATTGACTTTCATATATATAAATTTAGCTGTAGATTATGGTTTCATTAATTAAAATAACTGATGGAATATGAACTTCAAAACCAGTACAGACAAAAGGAAAGTGATAAAAGATTTTTTGTTTACTTAAATTACATATAAAATAATTTAAATAAATAGTTGATTTAGCTCATTATAGGTTGTTTTACATTTGGTCTTAAAAATATACTTTTAGGTGTTTAATAAATATTCATTTTTAGAGAACTTTACTGGTGTAAATGTAACACTCTCAAAACTTTACATGGGCTAATTTACATATTGAAGGTGTTGTTATTATCTATTAGTGTTAAAATACATCTCTGCTTTAAGTAAATGAGTATATCTGGATTTTTGATATTATTTATCTTGCTTACTATTACTTACTTACCAATACTTAAGTTACTTGAGAAATTAACTGTTGATGTTAAAAAAATTGTAATATTTTTACCAAATTAGGAAAATACATACCTTTACAATTAATTACACTGAAGGATCATATGACCTTGCACTTCCCACAATTATATGAAACAAAATAATTTACTTAGGTGGACAGGCAAAGTACTCTTAAATTATTACAATAAAAGGCCAAATAATAACTATATAGGTATGCTGTGACTCTCAACTTAGAGAATGAATGAAATATTCAGCTCTGGTTATATGAAGGTGTCAGCTGTTTCTCTACTAATTTATCCTTTTAACAGTAAACATTGTTATTGCTTAAATTTTTTCTATTTTTTTTCTTACATTATCTATAATTAATTACTCTTCATGATTAGATGGTGGTAAACATTTAGGGAGGTATAAAAACCTCCCTTGACATATAGTGAAGAAATAAAATAAAATAACTCTAACCAAGAATTCCAAAACATGAATCATTGTTTGGAAATTATTATAATGTAAAGTCTACACTGAAGTCTTAAGTCTCTAGATTTTAGCAGTCCAATATGATTGAAAATTGGGGCTCCTTGGTCATATAATTGACATCCATAATGGTTCCCAACTTCAACTGATCATCTTAGTTTTTTTTTTAATTATGTCTAGGGATTATTACTTTGATAGTTAATATTTCTTAGTTAAGAGTAAAAAGTAATGAATTAAAGGTTTGCTTATAATTTAATAAGACATTTTATAACTTCTAATATAACAACTTAAAACCAACCACCCAAAAAAGATAAAACCAACCAACCAACAAACTCAAAATCAAACATCTTTATTAGATGAAAACATTAAGTGACAACACAAGTAAGGTTTATTAATAAATAAATATATTTGATAGTTTAAGGGGGAATGACATTTTTCGTCTTTACATGATCATAAACTGACAATAGACAATTTTTCCCTATCTCTCAAACCCGTCTGATAAACGGGGTTTTCATAGTGAAGTTAGGTAAAAATAAACACAAAGCATACGTATAGCATACGCAAACGCATCACATAAACGCAAACTCACATGCAAACGCATATGCAAACAAACGCAAAGCATACGTAAAGCAAACGCAAAGCATACACAAACGCGTCACGCAAACGCAAACGTACATACAATCGCAATGCAAACACAAAGCATACATAAAGCATACACAAATCATACATAAACCATACGTAAAGCAAACACAATAAAAACGTAAAGCATACACAAAGCAAACGCAATGCAAACGTAAGCACACATGCAAACACTTATGCGAACGCAAACATGCAAACGCAAACGCATATGCAAACGCTCACTGAAGAGAGCACCGTTTCAGTGCTCTTTTCAGAAAAGCAATATCTAAAGCCATCCCACAATAACTTTAACTGAACTCTTCTAAGTCAACAAATTTTTAGGGCCCACGTTTCCACACCATGGTAAGCCTTTATGGCTATGCCGTAGGGGCCTCGGCGCACTCTTTTTGTTAACCCAGAGCATCCCCTGTAGGCCTAACCTCTGGGATGAGGATAGAACTGCTACAAGCTCTATCGCTCACACTAATAGATTTTTTTTGGTCCTCTGTTGGTCTGTTCATTATGTATGAGGTATTTAGCCATTTACTTGGACTATGTCCTTTCATTTTGGCTAATAACCCCTCCATTTACTTAGACAAACAGAGGATTTTTATATGTTTTGACTCAAACAATTGATTTTACATTCTATAAACCTAACAAAGCTTAGTAAGAGAGCTACTCGTTATCTTTGAAATCTAACAATATCCCACCGGGCATATTAATTGATGACCCAGAATTTTTAAAGTTCTGAGCCAGACTATTAACTTTGCCCTACATTCACACATCATTCAGGTTTACGGGTTTTTACACCGCGCCAGGGACCTTCATTCAAGGTTTACGGGCTTTTACACCACGCCAGAGACCTTCATTCACACCGGACATCAAGTCCTTGTCTGTGGCAGACGCAAGAAATCATTTTCTACGGCAACTAAGCCAACTTGCCATCCACATATGGACTTACCAGGGGTTAGCCCAGCCAAAATGTGGGTGTCTTTCCACAGAACAGAAGCTTTCAAGACTACGCCTTATTAACTTCTCACATACACACTCACATTCACACAGTGGGATACATTAGATCTGTTTAAGATAACTTTGAATCTTTAATATCAGTAAATGGAAGGTAAAACGTCTTTGGAAATAGCCTTTTTACTAGCTCTCTTGCTTCAGGATTAGGAGAACGTAAAATCAAAGTTAGTAATCCAAATTCATCAACAAAATAGGTTCTACCATCATGTTTTTTGAGACCTTGTTTTTGGGTCTCTGGAAAATCTTTAAAAATCTTTATACTGTTACTATTTAAAGAAGATTTAATCCCCCGTCTAACCTCAAGATGCCCCAAGGCTTTAGCTATATCCTTAGCTTTAAACCAAGGGTTACCTTCACTATCAAACAATACCAAGACTAAATGTTCATTAAGATTACAATATTTAGGTTATAGGCATTATAAAACAATTATGCAAGTATTTAAACTGTTAATACCTTGTCAACACGTCTGCTCAGGAGCACTGTCCAATTCAGAATGACCTCAGTATTGAGAACAAGATATTTATACATTACATTTAAGGGTTACCGCACTCATCTAAGATGTAAGGTAGCAGCTAGGAACAGTAACAACAGTTACTTCCAAAGTTATAATATCTGATAGTGTCTTAACTTGAGAAAATATTTTTTCAAAATGATAATCAAAAACTGCCGGTGTTAGTTTGTTTAGCTGTAAAAATGGAATATTTCCTAAGGTATCACCATGGTTGATTGTTATTTGTATAAAAGCTTTACATGTCAAATTCTGTGTTATATGACATACTATTTGTTCTGAAAATGTCAAAGGCCATTCAAAAACATCTATTGAACTTGTTAACTGAAACTTATATTCTGTGCAGGTCAAACAAAATTTAGAGTTTTCCTTTAGCTTTGTCTTGGACAAAAATTTCAAAAAGACTGCCATGGCAAATACAAGTATATTATTATAGCAACAGAGCAGCTCTAGTACATCCGCTCAGTACCACAGCTAAAAGCAGACTAACATTTTGGAGCATGTGTTAAGAGGTATATGAGCTCTATTTTTGGTGGTGTACATGCCTGGTTTATGTTACTGTATTCTTTGTTTTTTGTATCCATAAGGCACTGTATCATATCCATCAACTAATTTCCTTTTTGAACCAGTAATTTTAAACATTTTTGTTTCATTGGTAGTTACAACATTTTTGTCTTTAGTTCTCCTGATTCTACTCTCATGAATTTCTATAATTTGAGGAACTTCACTAAGAACCATATCTTTCAATGTCTCAAAGTTTAGTAATTTAGAGGTTTTTAAATTCAATGTTAAACCCTTTATTTTACAAACAGACACTAACTTGTTTTTATTTTTAGACCATACAAGATACGCATAGGTTTTAGGTTCCCCAGAGACAAACTCAGTTATATATGTACCTGGACCATACTCTACAAGTTCATCTGTCATTTCACCTAAGTAATCACCTGTAGGAACTCTGTACAAACCTTCCCGGAAGTAATAAATACAACTGCCGGTATCATAGTATAAGACCTGATCTCCTAAAGCTTCTAAATATTCATATAATTTCAATCTAGCATGAGCTGTAGTATCGGCTGCAATTACAACATTAACAGTCTTTAATGTCTCCCTAGCCTCATCTAAGTTTTTCCAGTTGACTAATACTACTTCTTCATTAATAGCCTCAATAAATCTAACTACACTTCCAAGCTGAGTAAACAATGCAAATAAATCCTTAGAGTTTCTAATAAGTGAAGTTTTTTCCATGTTCTCTCTTTGTCCAAATTTTCCCCAAAATGAATTTAGCATAAGCTTCGCAAGTGATCTCAAACCCCCATTCTTAATAATTTTGTCCTTTTCCAATTGAATCCCTTCATGCTCTAAGAACTTGGAGACATACAAGTCTTTGTCTTCTTCAGTTTTACACCATTCTGGAAACCCTGATGCCTCTTGTTTTAGCTTTAAAAATTTATTTATAAAGTCAGTGAACAACCCTGCTTCCTCAAAGGTTACCATCTGATACTCCCACAGTTCATACATGTCTAAAATTACATAGCCTTTTTCTACTGCTTTTCTAATTTCATCCATAGTCCAGGTACCCACTAAAGCTCTCTCCTCACACTCATGAACACAATCACCTTGATTTGAAGTTTCCTCACAAGTCCTACATAGTGCAAACATCAATTTATCATTCATCTTTGCAGGGAGTACAGGATGATAAAGATTGAAAGGAGGTAAGATCTTACATTTCATTAAACCATCCACTTCAAGACCTCTTTCTAAGCATTCTTTATTTCCAATGTAAATCTTTGGATGGCCTATAGGATATTTACAATATTTATTTACATATGGGTACAAAGAGCAAACATCTACATACTGTATTGTCTCTCCCTCTTTACACTTATAATATGATTTTATGTTATCTGTCCTACCCCCAAAGAATGCATCTCTAGCAGTTAATGGTAAAGTGTTTAGAATAGTAAGTTTATCCAAGTGATTTAGTTTGTGTTCTTTCTTTAAATTGTTAAAGTCACACTCCCACATCTCTACAACTTCCCCAAGCTTTTCAATTTTAGATTTGGTTTTCACATAACGCAAATGTAATGTATCAGAGGGATCCTCCTTTAGAGGAGCCTCCCTGTTGTAGGGATAACATTTTGGACACCCATGCCAATAACACCCATGAAATTCATAAATATTCTTCACATCAAATCCATCAACTTTCAATCCCTTAATTTTGACTTCCTTTCCTCTGCCTGCATGTTGAATTTTTACCCCACGCTTTTCCTCTTCCCAAGTCAACCACTGTAAAGCCAATGCTGATTGGTTATCAGTCAGTCTATACCCATTTTTAGGGATCAAGCCAATTGTGTTTGGTTTTAAAAAGTTACGGCGAAAAACCAAGTTACAAGCACTTGCTATAGTGATTGATTCAAGGAATGGGTCTACATTACACTGTTCAAGAAGTAAGGCTCTAAATTGAATACAGGCTTGAGCCAAGATTTCCACATCTGAGATACAATACTCCAAGATTTCCTTTTTAAAATCAAACACATATTTTTCTGCTATTCTTTCATCATACCATTTCTCAAAGTCATTGTAATTTTTCTCAAACATGGTCTCAGGACAATAGTACTGTTTGTCAGGCATAGGGCCCACATAGTTCTGGTTTGCTAGGGTGTTAAACAAATGTGGGAAGTAACCCTTCTTTCTCTCAGGAGGTAGGTCAAAAGCTTTAGGGAGAGCAAAAAGAGACATAGGAAAATAACTCAATGAGTCAACAAACCTTACGTTATCTACTTCAATTAGTATCAATTTTGTTCCCCGGGGAGTGATGTTTGGTGTAAACTTAGTTTCTTCTATGATATACTTTAAAATAAACTGAAAATCAAATCCCTGTCCATTATGGGCAATTACACAAACATGTTTAAACTGTTTCCTCGCTGTCATTACATAGTGCATGAACTCCTTAACAGGGTCTTTCTCAAATACTTTTTGTCTCTCTGAGCAAGTTTCACACTCTCCTCCATTGATACATTTAAAACAATACTGCTGAGACACACATAAGTTAACCTTGTGAACATTTTTACTAGGATCTGAGGCCAAGACTTCATCCTGTCTTGTTTCCAAATCAAAGAAAATAAAGAGAAAGTCTCGGTTCTTTGGACTTCTCCGGTCAACTTGTATATAGCACTGATGTTTGGGGTCTTTAAAAGCACCACATGGATTACAATAAACCTCTCCACAAACATGAACATCTTTACGTTTAGTCGGAAAAACTAGCTTTTTACAATGCTGGCAAAGCTGTATAGTCTTACAAATCTGTCCTTGGTGAGCTATAAAACACCGTTCATTCTTAAAAAAGCGTTTGCAAAACCGGCATGTAATGCCTCCATGTTCAAGCTTACAAGGAGGAGAAAAGGAATGACAGGAAGAGCAGCAATTTGTACACCTATGCTCACCCTTATGGTCATAGGGAACATGACAAGCTTCACAAAAATATCTACATACGAATGCAGCAGTTAAATTAGTAATGACATTGTAGTGACCATCATGAAACAATAAGTTAATTTTTAACCGTGCATCATCATTTCCACCAACAAAATATACTTCTCTACCTTTACTGTCATAATTATACACTGTTATTCTGTACTTTTTCAGATGAGCCTGGAATTTCTCTAATTCAGGAATACCAGCTCCTCCCTCAGGGATTTCAACTTGAGACTTAGCCATAAGTTTTTTAGCTCTCAAAGTCTGCCTCAATCCTTTATCCAAACGAACAGCATAGATTTGGGGATCATTTTTAGCATAAGCCTTGCCTACAACTATAGCTCTAGGGAGACATAAGTTATCTTTGTTATTAATTACTACAACACCTCTCCTAGCCTTACATTCTTCCTCAAAACTATTATAAAGACCAGGTCTTACTCTACCTTTTCCAACAGGGACATTTACCCTTGAAACATCTACTCTAAAAGTATCAGATGAAGTAATGTTTCCAGAGTTACTTTGAAGTATCCCCCGAAAATCTGCCAAATGTCATTACTAGTTACTTCAGAGGCTAACCGCATGCCGGTATACCCTGGCTCCTTACTTTTCAAATTAATAGACATTAGTTTAAATCCTAGATAGTCTGTGGGCGAAGCTTTAGCTTTTTCCCTTTCAACAATTTTATCAAGTCCTTTACGGATCCAGTCAAATTCAGATACACCTTTAGGGGGCTTAGTAAACTTAAAAGCAGTACTAAGCCCATAAAATCTAAATTTTTTATTATAGGTTTGTTCTTCGCCAATAAAAATAATTGGTTCCTTAGTTAGAGAACTCTTCTTAGAAACAGACTGCATTATTTAAAGTTAATAAAATCAAATACAGCTATTAATAAAATCAAGTAAATACACCAACCAAAAATTATAAAATCAGATTACAAATTATATTTATATGATAACTCAAAAGTTAGTATGTTATCTCAATATCAGGAGCAGAGCACACAATGTCTACACTGAACAACAGTCTAGAGCAGAATGAAGAACTGAGCTAATGGTAACAGATATATAAGGTAGTACGTACCGTACAGAAATCGGTGACTACACAAGTCAAAAAACAACTAAACATGTCAATACAAGGAGGTTGACTACACAATCCAAAAGAACAACTACACATGTCAATGCTAGTAAACTGACTACACAAATCAGAAGGACAACCATTTAAAAGCTAAAAGAGCAAAGTTAATTATTAAATATCCATTTCCTTTATAAACAATAAATGTTAATTTCCCCATTAATATTTAAATTAATGACTTAATACCTCAATATATGATAAAAAAGTACAGACTAAGGTAGTAGAGACTCAAATATACCCACATACCAATTTTAATAAAAATTCAATAATTAGTTTCTAAAATATAATATTTTATTTTTTTGTCCCTTCAATTTCTGTGGTGAAACCCGCATCACCCAGTTTACGTCTTAGCATAAGTTAACATGAACCTATATACCAAGTTACATTAATATTCATTGCTTAGTTCCTGAGTTATTAAATTTTTTAATATAGCCCCTTCAATTTTCTAGATACTCACCTGCACTACAGGGTTTAAGTATACTTATAATTGTAGCAGAAGTTAACAAGTATCCACATACCAAGTTTCATTATGTTCGGTCAAATAGTTCCTGAGTTATTAAATTTTAAATTTTTACATGATAATTGCCCCTTCATTTTTGGTAGATGCAAACCACTTTACAAAAGTTAAGTTTTCTTAGTATGGTCATATTCCCCATGAGGTCGGATGCCCAGAGGTTCGATTTTTGGGCCCAAAATTGCTCTAGGACCAACCGTTTTCGAGATATCGACGATTTTATATATTTTTAGCCATATTTGAGAAGAAAAAGATGAAAAAGAGGGGGTGGAAGGGGTAAAAGGGGGGTGTTAGGCTTTGGAAAAAGTAGAAGAGGTTAAGAAGTACCTAAGTACCAAATTTTATTTAAATTGACTAGCCCATTCCAGAGATATTTAATTTTAAGGAAAATTTCATATAATATTATAACATTACAAAGAACTAATATGACATACCCAGCATATCATATAATAAACATATGTCTTATAATACTCTATGTGATTAACTGCACTTTATATAGTAACACTAGGGGGATAATGTGACATAACATATAGTGTTATTTATATAAATATGAACGTTTTCACTGTCTACAGTTGCCAACACTGGTACAAAAGACGGGGGACGGGGGCGGACCCTTGTGACATCAACCCTGTGTCACGTTTTGGCGGGCCACAGCCGCCATCTTACCTCGGCGGAAAACAGAAGTGAGGTTATGTCCACCGTTTTGGCGGGAATAAAAGTTAGGTTATGAGTTTTGGCGGGAAAAAAGTGAGGTTATGTATTTTGGCGGGAAAAAAGTGAGGTTATGTCCACCATTTTGGCGGGAAAAGACGCCGCCATCTTGTTTCCGGTGACGTTACATTTTGGCGGGAAACGGGGGCGACGGCCGCCATCTTGTTTCCGGTTCTAAAGTGGGGCCACCCCTACTCCCTTAGCTACCTTACCTTACCCTCGGCGTCGTCTCGTTGACCGTGGTTACACAGCATGAGACCAGTCAATGTTAATGAGCTATTAGCCCAGGTTAGATAAGATCAATCAAGGTTAAATGTAGGTACATGTAGGTTAGGTTAGGTAAGGAGTTAAGGTGGTACCAAAAACTCATCAATAGTGTAAAAACACTGTGAGACAAGATATTGCTTGGGGGTCATTTTAAACTAAGAGAAAGGTTGAATAGCTTTAATGTTGGCCGGAAGTTTTTGAAAAGGTTTAGGCTCTATAAAATTAGGTTTTTTCTCAAACATTGACAAATTATGTGAGATGGCAGTTCTATTATTTCTATTTCTAGTATTGTAATTGTGGACAGGAGTACTTGCTAAATGGCTGGTTTTCTTGACATACAAAATTTTTTCATAAAAAAAAGACATGCTACAGTTAAGATGTTAAGTTGTTTGAAAATATCAGAACAATGGTCTCTAGCTCTAAGCAGGGGCGGATCTAGGAAGTTGTTCAGGGGGAGCGCATTGCGGGGGCCTGGGGGGTATGGAATACCCCCCAGACAAAAGGGAGGTCCGGGGGTCCTCCCCCGGGGAAATTTTAAAATTTAGACTTAAATGATATGGGTTTTTAAGCATTTAAGGCACTAAATTTAGAGTTTAGTTAATCATAATACAGTACGTTATTTTCTTCAGCTTACAGTATTAGAAACGTTTTAGTTCATCGCGATCGCGGGGGTTAGTGAGGTTCATTGTATGTGATGCGGAAAGTGAAAAGGGACATAAAGTCGAAATTTTCCGGTTTTGAGTTATTAACATCCTGAAATTCAGCATTAAATAACAAACAATATGACATATAATTTATAGTGCTATAATTTCCGCCTTTGAGTTGTTGGCTTTTTAATTTTAACTAGTTAAAACGGGTATTTTAGGTAATAAGAGCCCGGAACTTCAAACGTTCACAGAATACTGATTTTTAGTCTAGTATTTAAGAAATGAATTAGGTATCAAAATAAAGCTGAAAACTAGATCTTTAAAACTGAACAAAAAGAGACGTGATACACTTACTTATTTCATTGTTTAAAAAACAAAAAGTGAGAAGTTAGAAAAGGGACCTCAATTAACTCGGAAGGCAGAATACCGAGGAATAAAAGAGAAATACACTATCAAGACGGTGATTTTCGGACTTAGACAATATTCTTTTACAACGAAAAACTTGAAGTAGTTTACTTATCCGCCGATAGATGTCAGGAGAGACTAGTTTTGTAATGCCCCTGACGACTCTGTCATTGCGGACTTGCACATTTGGGAAATGGAGCCTGAAGTCGCCCGCCATGTTATTTCCCATTTAAGCGACTTGAGGTTCCTTTTCGTATGCTAAATAGACATAGACTGCTAAATCGATTATTTTTAATATTTCTCGGTTTCTTATCGCTAAAATAACAGAACCGAACCGAACCGTACACAAAACAACTGCGTTGTGTTTCGTCAAATTGCCGATTAAAGGTAGAGCACGATGCCAGAACGAAATTACCCCTCCGCGCACTACCACGTTTAGCTCCACAATTTAGTAGGAATGCAGACAGTTATTTAGTTAAAATATATAACCTCAATTAGACAATGTTGAAATGGGATGGTTGGATTGTATATTAAGAAATAACTCTAATACATTAATCTGAATAAGTGCAAGCCCTATGCATTTTTGTGTAAGTGAATCCCATTTCAGGTCCCAACTATTAAAACGTAAAACAAACTCTAGACCTGAGGGGGGGGCGATCGCCCCCTCTGGATCCGCCACTGGCTCTAAGTCTAAAAATACACCTGATAGCTCTTTTCTGCAGTTTGAATATGGTTTCTACGTTTTGTTTTGATAATCTGCCCCAGAGGATAATAGAGTAACTGATATGTGATTATATTAAGCTTATGATACACAAGTTTTGAAAGACTTAAATTACCAAAATTGGAGATGTGTCTCAGGACGAACAGGCCCGCCGAGAGCTTTACACTGAGCTGACTGACATGCTCATTCCAGTCTAGCCTTTCGTCGATCCAGAATCACTCCCAAGAATTTAGTTGATCTCAATCCTAACAGCTGGGTGCCCCAACTGATAGGTGAGGGTAATCTGAGTTCACAATTTGTCTCTGTTTTGTTTGAAAAAAGATGTAATTGGTTTTGTTGGGATTAAGAGAAAGTTTTTTGTCAGAAAAATACTGAGCAAGTTCATTGATTTGAATAAAAGATTCAATTTCCAATTTTTTGAAACCTCGGTTCTTTGTGAGAAGAGTAGTGTTGTCGGTATAAATGCTCAGATCATCTGAGGTTAAAAAATTCTGGATATTATCGTTGATGTACATGAGGAAGAGAAGGGGCCCAAGTATAGAGCCTTGCGGCACTCCATACCTCACCTCATGCACATCAGATAAAACGGAAAATTTTGAACTTGAATTTTTGAAGACGTCTATTTCTGTAACCTGTTTTCTGCCCAGCATGTACGATTCGAGCCACCTCAGAACCTCGTTTCTAATGCCTAGGCAGGCAAACTTTTCAGATAGGATGGAAGGGTCAACATAGTCAAATGCTTTGGATAAATCAGCAAAGCACCCGACAAGGCTGCCCCCTCCATCCAAGGTATCCAAACAGTCTGTAACAAATTGGATAAAAGCAGATTTGGTGTAAAAGTTTTTCTGAAACCGAATTGTCTTTCGAAAAAAAGAGAGTTTGATTCAAGTAATGAGATGAGTTGATTGTACACTACCTTCTCTAGAACCTTTGAAATGGCCCAAAGGAGTGAAATCGGTCGATAGTTGGACACTTCCTGGTCATTGTCTTTTTTGAAAATTGGTTTTATCTTTGCAACTTTAAAAATTTCAGGAAAAGTGCCATTAACCAGAGAGCAGTAAATTATATGAGAAAGAGGTTCGGCTAGCTCCTCCTTGCAGAACTCGATGGTTCTCATCGAGATGCCATCAATCCCACAGGAACTACTATTTTTAAGCTGATTAATAATATTCAAGATCTCTTTACTATCAACAGTGCTGAAATTTGAAAAAGTCTGATCAGTCTCCAATCTAAACCTGGGGAACAGTTTAGTTCCCGTCAAGTTTAGATCAGAAGCTACATTGGCAAAGTAGGAGATGAAGGCATCGCCAACTTCGGTGGGTTCTGATAAAAGAACCCCAAATTTGATATTCTTGGGTGGGTTTTTAACTGCTAAACAGAATGAGTCAGAAAACACTGAAAAATTCGTTCCTATGTCAATCCCTTATGTGCCGGGATTATCGGAAAAAATTAGAAGAGTTGCTAGGAAGTTCAAAGTTAGAACCGCGTTTAGACACAAAACACTCATTCTTGGGTGGCTTTTTAACTACTCCTCTGGTTTCATTAATTATTTTCCTAGCCTCAGCGGACCTGTTCTCCGCAAGACACAGCCTGCCAAGAATGTGGTTAGATTTTGCATTTTTTATTTTATCTCTGCATAGTTTTTTAGATCTATTGTATATTAGTTTACTATTGTCGTCTTTCCTAGCTCTCCACACATCATATTGGTTCCTGAGCTCGTTTTTATGGTTGATGATGTCCTGATTGACCCAGGGACAGCTTTTGGCTTTAAAATTGTGTTTTTTAGATGAGAGTTCTATAGAACAGGAGATATCAAACAGATATGACAGTTGATTCATAAAGGCCTCAAATTTGCTGTTAACGTCTGGGGAACTGTAAACCTCAGCCTAGCTATGAAGCTGGAGCTGAGTTTTGAGTTCATCCAAGTTGGAAGTTTTTAGGTTTTTAGGTGGTTGGTTAGTGGGAATATGATAAAGAGACGCCACTTAACCCACAACTGGAAAAAAATGGCCCAAAATTTTAAAAGATTTCGGTCAAATGGTTTTGACGCCCGATGGTATCAGTTTTGCGCCGACTTTGCAAAACTGATCGGCGCAAAACTGATCCTGACCCGTATGTTTAAACTTACTCTTACTGTCTATAGCATATGGTATTCCTAAAATATTATCTTTCCTGCTTGGATATGTTGTTGCATATGTAATTACTAACTTTGTGATTGGGTATGTTGTTGCATATATAATTTCAACTTTGCCCTTTATTGTCCGATTTGTCTAATATTTGGATATGTTGTTAAGTTAAGCACGTGAACTTGTAAATAGTATAAATTAATTCTATCTACCCTATAACTTTTAAAATATAAAATAACAAAATTAGGTAAAAATGCTTACTTTTGTCTTTGTTAACAGATTTGTCTAATATTTGGGTATGTTGTTAATCTAGGCTAGTGCATGTATAAATGATATATGTTATTTTTATTTAGCCCATATATTTTTTAATTTAAAATTATAAAATAGGCCAAAAATATCAACTTTGCTATTTATTGTCTGATTTGTCTAATATTTGGGTATGTTGTTAACTTAAGCTAGTTTATTTGTAAATGATATATTTTAATCCTATTTACTCTGTATATTTTAAAATATAAAATTACAAAAATATGTTGAAATACTAACTTTGGTCTTTATTGTCCGATTTGTCTAATATTTGGATATGTTGTTAAATTAAGCAAGTGAACTTGTAAATATTATAAATTAATTCTATCTACCCTATAACTTTTAAAATATAAAATTACAAAATCAGGTAAAAATGCTAACTTTTGTTTTTGTTAACAGATTTGTCTAATATTTGGGTATGTTGTTAATCTAGGCTAGTGCATGTATAAATGACATATATTATTTTTATTTAGCCCGTATAATTTTAAATGTAAAATTATAAAATACTAGGTGTATATTAACTATATTTTTGTTGTATATTCCAAATTATAAAAATTATAAAATAGGCTAAAAATACTAACTTTAAGCTTTATTGTCTGATTTGTCTAATATTTGGATGTGTTGTTAACCTAAGCAACTAAACTTGTAAATAGCATATGCTAATCAAATATTACCACTAACTTTTAAAATATAAAATTACAAAATATATATAAAATGCTAATTTTGTATTTATTAACAGATCTGTCTAATATTTGAGTATGGTGTTAATTTAAGTAAGTGCATGTGTAAATGGTATATATTAATTTTAACTAGTTAAAACGGGTATTTTAGGTAATAAGAGCCCGGAACTTCAAACGTTCACAGAATACTTATTTTTCGTCTAGTATTTAAGAAATGAATTAGGTATCAAAATAAAGCTGAAAACTAGATCTTTAAAACTGAACAAAAAGAGACGTGATACACTTACTTATTTCATTGTTTAAAAAACAAAAAGTGAGAAGTCTTTGTAATTCATTGTTGGTGATGGTGATTTTACATTTTGATTAGGATTTTTGCGGACATTTGCCATCACTGATTAGTAAAAAACAAGTTTAACGACGTTCGGGATCTGGAATCTGATCCCGTCTTCAGGTGGTAGAGAACCTAGAACATAACAAGATTAGTAACACATAGCCAGGGAAACCTGGGCAAAAACACAGCTAAAACAGAGAACTGTAAAAGCAGTCACGAAAACAATAAGCTGAAAAGAAAAAGCTCTCGCGACTCACCGTGTAGGGAACTGTCTAAAGTCCTCCTGGACATCCTAAAACCATTGGTAGGAAAAACTGACTCGTACATAAAAAATTCTAAAGACTTCGTTGAAAAGTCAAAGTACATAGTGCTGGCTGAGACGGATAAGCTGGTTAGTTTTGATGTTGAAAGTCTGTTCACGAATGTCCCAGTTCCTGAAACCTTAAAAATAATCGAGTCTCGGCTCGAAAAAGATGAAAGTCTAACTGAACGTACTAAACTTCCTGTTAACGTCATTATGGAACTGCTTGAATTATGCACTCAATGTAACTATTTTGAACTAGAGGGTAAATTATACCGTCAAGATGAGGGGATGGCCATGGGGTCGCCATTGTCGCCTATCTTTGCTAATATCTTTATGGAGGAGTTTGAGCAAAAGGCTTTGTCTTTGGCTCAACTCAAACCGAAGATTTGGTGGAGGTACTTCGTGGTATTTCCGCATGGAGACGATGAACTAAAAGACTTTTTAGGGCATCTTAACAGTATTTCTCCTTCCATCCGCCTAACAATGGAAGAGGAAGTCCAAAACAAACTAGCATTTTTGGATGTGTACGTAGAAAGGGATAGGGACACGCTTAGGACAAATGTTTTCAGAAAAAAGACACACACAGGGCAGTACTTAAATTTTCAATCAAACCATCAAAAATCTGTCAAAGAAGGGGTAGCTTACTCACTATTTGACAGAGCAAAGAGCATTTGCTCAAATCAAGATGGATTAAATCAGGAAATCAAAAAAGTAGTGCAAGATTTGGCTAAGAATGGATACCCTCAATCCGTAATAAGAAAGTGCAAAACCCGTAGGGCTAAACAGAATGAGTCAGAAAACACTGAAAAATTCGTTCCTATGTCAATCCCTTATGTGCCGGGATTATCGAAAAAAATTAGAAGAGTTGCTAGGAAGTTCAAAGTTAGAACCGCGTTTAGACACAAAACACTTATTCTTGGGTGGCTTTTTAACTACTCCTCTGGTTTCATTAATTATTTTCCTAGCCTCAGCGGACCTGTTCTCCGCAAGACACAGCCTGCCAAGAATGTGGTTAGATTTTGCATTTTTTATTTTATCTCTGTATTGTTTTTTAGATCTATTGTATATTAGTTTACTATTGTCGTCTTTCCTAGCTCTCCACACATCATATTGGTTCCTGAGCTCGTTTTTATGGTTGATGATGTCCTGATTGACCCAGGGACAGCTTTTGGCTTTAAAATTGTGTTTTTTAGAAGAAAGTTCTATAGGACAGGAGATATCAAACAGATATGACAGTTGATTCATAAAGGCCTCAAATTTGCTGTTAACGTCTGGGGAACTGTAAACCTCAGCCTAGCTATGAAGCTGGAGCTGAGTTTTGAGTTCATCCAAGTTGGAAGTTTTTAGTTTTCAGTAGTGGGAATATGAGAAAGAGACGCCACTTAACCCACAACTGGAAAAAAATGGCCCAAAATTTTAAAAGATTTCGGTCAAATGGTTTTGACGTCCGATGGTATCAGTTTTGCGCCGACTTTGCAAAACTGATCGGCGCAAAACTGATCCTGACCCGTATGTTTAAACTTACTCTTACTGTCTATAGCATATGTTATTCCTAAAATATTATCTTTCCTGCTTGGATATTGTTGCATATGTAATTACTAACTTTGTGATTGGGTATGTTATTGCATATATAATTTCAACTTTGCCTTTTATTGTCCGATTTGTCTAATATTTGGATATGTTGTTAAGTTAAGCAAGTGAACTTGTAAATAGTATAAATTAATTCTATCTACCTTATAACTTTTAAAATATAAAATTACAAAATTAGGTAAAAATGCTAACTTTTGTCTTTGTTAACAGATTTGTCTAATATTTGGGTATTTTGTTAATCTAGGCTAGTGCATGTATAAATGATATATGTTATTTTTATTTAGCCCATATATTTTTTAATTTAAAATTATAAAATAGGCCAAAAATATCAACTTTGCTATTTATTGTCTGATTTGTCTAATATTTGGGTATGTTGTTAACTTAAGCTAGTTTATTTGTAAATGATATATTTTAATCCTATTTACTCTGTATATTTTAAAATATAAAATTACAAAAATATGTAGAAATACTAACTTTGGTCTTTATTGTCCGATTTGTCTAATATTTGGATA